>BPTQ01000002.1:146564626-146921504 GCA_019973895.1 Chrysanthemum seticuspe
ACCTTACAAGGATGTTTTTATACACCTCACAAACTTGAACAAGTTTTTGTTGGTGCATCACCTCATGTCGTTTTGATGATGCATACACTTAATGCCATTTTCACACTTATGCCTAAGCTAAATCATTGGTGTAGATTAATATCATGTAACTACCTGTTGAGTTGCAGATCATGTTTGCATTGATCTAGGATATATAAAAGCTACAATTTTAGATGTCGCACATAATAAAATTAAGCAAACTTTCCATATTTTAGTTCTTCTTCATATAATGTTTAGTTTTGAGCGTTATTGACAGCACAGGGCCAATATTTATTAAGGGCACCAAATTTTTTGAAGTCCAAATATATAGATAATATATACAGTACATACCAAGCCTTTTCACAACCCATACCTTTTCTGAATTTTTGGCCGAGATTCAAGAAGGTTGATGTGCATAGTGCAAACTACTAATCTGTATTTATTTAACTACCCACTGCTTAATAAAATTCATTTTAGATAACAAACTATTGTAATTATCAATAGTTAGTTTTGCATTATTTTGAGGCTCCCGTGGAGTTATTGAACATAACTTAATAAAACATTCAACAAAAACAATACAGACCTGATCATTGTTTTCTTCTTCTGTAGGGGAATTCTGGGATTCTAATGGTTTGTCTGCACCGCAGTTTTGTCGGTTACATTTGGTCCTAAAAGGATAGTTTATGTTGTTACATTTGTCACACTTCCCGCTCCCTTCTGGCATATCCGGTCCTGAAACAAAATAAGATACATATATAAGTTCTAGAATCGAACATTATATATAGGTAACCAAATATATACATGAAGTACTTACTGGAACTCTTGGCTGGCTTTGCAACCTGCATATTAGCGTCATAAAAATAAATTAGAATGACACGTTATATTAAACATATCTAAAAGCTTCAATGTGTCAAAAATAGAGCTGGTATAAAGATGGCATCTCAGACCTGAGATCCTGGTTTAGGTGTGTTGCATTTCCTCATGTTACAGACTGTTCTGAAGGAGAAATTGACATTTCCACATTTTGGGCATTCCCAGTCATTTTCTCGTGTTCCATCTGTAAGAAGCAAGTGAAACAATGAAAAACAGATCATAAATAACAATCATATGCTAGTCTGTGTAGCAGTGTATGAATAAGTTAGATATAACATACCTTTCTTTTGAGATGGCTCTTCTGGGAAAAATCCAGGCCGAGGTCCCTATAAAAATTCAAAAACCAAATGATCGATCAATATAGCATCACATGTTTATATACATGTTGTCAACATAGGGAGTAGGTGAACGAATAATCAAATTTACTCGTTGCAATTAGGGGGTGTTTGTTGCGGGTTATATTGCCGGATTCTAGCTTATTTGGTTTTAGGCTTATATTTCATAAGCTCACTTTTTGTGGATTATTTTGAAACTTTTTGGCTTATAGAGATGAACATGGGTACCGGAAAAACGGTACGGCACCGGAACCGTACCGGTACCAACCCGAATCAGTACCGGCTTACAATACACGGTACGGTACCGGTACCACAAAACAAGCCCAAAAAAATTCGGTACCATTCAAAATCGGTATGGGAGAAAAACCGGAAGTCCCGGTTCCGGTACCAGAATATAAAAGGCCAAGAAATGAAAAAAAGTGCAACAACTATAGCTTTAAGGATACCAAGAATGTTTGTAGGGAGTTCCATTATGTCGAGAAAAATTTGCGTATGCAAGTACTAAACTTAAGGAAATGATCTGTTTATAAGTTATAATTAGTCATATGCGTACTTACTGCATTTACAGCTACATAATTCTCACACAATCCCTTTAGCTTTGCCTTGTCTATGTTTAAGTCATATGTTTTATACTTTTCCTTGCTGCCTCTTTATTTTCAGTTAGATCAAAATAACTGTAGAAATTTATCATCCTCATACTGAATGCTCATTTAGACCCACTGTTGTGGGTTAGAATCAAAACATATCTAAAAAAGACAGAGATGATGATCAACCATAATATGAAACATAAATAAGTCATAAGCCAGCTATATAAGCCGAAACAAACACCCCCTTAGTTGATTGATATAACAAAATTCGGACATACCATGGCAGCCTGAGCAATGGGCAACCGCAAACCGAATTGTTCCATCAGCTGAGGTAAACCATACAACACACCTGCAAAAAAAGATGTAATTCCAGTTTCAGCTAGATGTCACATAGTAGCAGGTAGAGGTGTTACTCGGGTCAGGTCAAACCGGGTCGAGGCTAAAGATAACATACCCGAACCCGACCCTATTTGAACTCGGGTTAGTTGGGTTCGGGTCCACTCGGGTCGGTGCTATTCGGGTTTGGGCCAACCCGAATACGAGTAAAATGGTCATAAAATTGCCTATTTGTTCTAATTTAGATAGATAATTTATAAAAAAACCATATTTATAAAATAAAAAAAAAAATAAAAAAATAAAAAAAAAAATAAAAACCCGAGTTAGCCAAAAATATCTTACCCGATACCCAACCCTATTTAGCATCCGGGTTGACCCAAACAACCCGAATAAGATTATTGAACAAAATAAGTATCAGAATACCATAACTTCTAAACAACACACAGTAAACAATAAAAAGGCCAAAATCAACCCAAATAAAAGCACATACCAGTCCCTATCATGGGCCCACCTGAATAAGCAGGTGTGGCAGAGAGTTGCAAAGGACAGGACGACAACGATTCCCTCCAGGCAGACGGCTGTTGTAGTTTAATGATAAGCGGAACCATCATAAGGACTAAGGAGGCATAGATGTTCCATTAAACGGAGATGCAGCAAGTGTTACACCCATATACATTGAAGAGGGTGCACCGGAACCAGCGTAAGGAGAAGACGAGGAGTAGCCTTGCGGGGTCGGCATTTGCCTTGGAGCAGATTTCTGTAAAAACGAGAGTGGGAGACTGATCTTGTAAACGCCTAATTTCTTAAAGCCAAAAAACGATAGCTACTGCGATATGTGTGCAACTTACTGAGTTATGATCAGCTGGTCTTGGCTGTGTACAGTAGCGCATATTGCAAGTTGTCCGAAAAGAAAAGTTGACATTCCCACAGCTAGGACAGGTCCAGTCGTCTTCTCTACGACCACCTAAATCATAATCACCAGAAATTAATACCATATAATACAATTCCATACTCTGTTGTGACATGCAAGAATAAATACGTCTAAGGAGTAAAGAGTAAGTGCCATCTCATAAAAATTATATTTATGGGTCCCTATCTAAAGTCACAAGAAAACAAATTTTATGCACAACTATTTAAAGGCTTTAGCTTTTGGGTGTATTTGTTAGTCTATTAGTATTAGATTAGTATTAATATTGGTCCATTATATATTCGGCCAATTATGTATCCTATATAATCTTGATGTACCAAACTGGCGAAATGCTATGTTTGATGAATCTAATACTAATAGACTAACAGTATTTTGGAGCTCAAATAAATAGAAACTAAAACTAGGACTAAATAACGGGATGTTTGTTTAAGCTTATTTTTTGGTTTATGAGCTTATTTGACAATGCTTAAATCTCATACGCCTATATTTTCCGGCTTATTTACAGACTTGTGAGCTTATTATGACTTAAAGATGAAACATAAGCTCATAAGGTAGAAGAAAGACGGATAAAGATGAGCTTATGAGATATAAGCCGAACCAACTAAGATCATAAGCCCAAAATAGGCTTAAAAAACGACCCCTAAGTTCAAAGTTTCACCTGAATAGCCTCCGATTAATATAATTGGCAAAACCCAATAAGTCCATAGTTCTAATCACCATCTCGATGTATGTAACACTAATATGTATAAGGAATAATAAATATTGATAAATTGGAGAGTGATGGTTTTGGTAAATGGTGGAGATTAGAGTTGAGTGTGTTTGGATGGGATTGCCAGCGTGGCAACTACTGTATTTTTTTTTTTTGTAAAACTTCATTTTTTTTTTAAATCTTTGACACATTAATTTGTTGTAAAAATGTACATAGCTCTTCAAAATGTTGATCAACTAGACTTAAGAAGTGTTTATTTTTCTCTTATCTTAACTACATATAATGTAAAAACTATTTTTTTATTGAAAGTGAAAAAGTATTTATTCTCAAAGGGTGGAAGGATTGGATGGCGGAGATGAATCAGAGTCAAGTGTGTTTGGATGGGATTGACAACGTGGCAAATATATAAGGAAATAAATCAATTAGTTGTTTATTTGCATTATGCAGTTGCAAATTGGATCATGCGTTGGCTTTGGCAGTGTTGTTATTATATGACATGTATGATAATCCCACATCATACAATATAGCAAATTGTTTGTGTCGCAGTTGGTGTTTAGAGTATAGTACTACATCTGTGCATCCTTGTTATATGAGATCAAGTGTCATTCTTATATGAGATCAAGTGTCATTTGATCAACAAATGAAAGCTGACTAACTTTGTAAGTATGTAACATGGGAAAAGACATAGATGTTTCCTAAAATGATATAATGGGCCACAACATATAGTTGTCCCAACCCATCATCACTCCAAATAAAAATGTTTGTTTCAGCCCCAAAATGAACTTGATTATATATATTTTCTGTATCATATCGGGTAAATAATATAATGATTAAATCTAAGTATAAGATGTTGTTTGAATTTGCTTTAATTGACTTAATATAAAAAAACTTATTTAAAAAGGTCATATGAAAATTGTTTGTTTATGACTTAATAGAGATGACTGCAAATATAAAGTGATAAAACTGAGAGTATCTGCATTAAGTCGTCTTTTATTTAAACACAATTTAATACAAGATTTAAAGTTATACTTTGTATAAATATGCCACATATTCATAATTTTTAATAATTTTTCTCCTTGACCTTTTAAGAGATATATAATAAAACTAAGCAACTTTCTTACAAAATATGAAAAGTTCCCATATTCTTCATTTAAATATATTAATCCTTCTTCATAAAATGTTTAGAGTTTTGAGTGTTATTTTATGATGTTATTCAATCTATTTCACTTACAATTACGTAGACGAACATTAAAAGTACGCAACGAAGTGCGGCTACAAAGGACACTCGTTACTCGTTAGTTACTTGTCTTCTTAAAAGTCTAAATGTCGTCTTCCCAATCTCAAGTCTTCTTAAAAGTCTTCTCTGAGTATACATAGAAAATAGATCAAGTCGATAAGGAATTTGGGATGGCATTCTCTTCACAATTTACATGTCGCGGACGTTAAACATTAATATTTGAAAATATCATAATCTCTTAAAAGTTTTGGTCAAGATGATAAGGAATTTGTGGAAGCCATTCATTTCACTATTTGCATGTCGATCACAAACTCTTAACATGCAAAACTAATGATAAAAAAGCCAATACTTATTCTTATGACTTTAATTAAATTTCCAAAAATGAAGTCACAACAAGCATTAAGTTACTTATCATTTTCCTCTCATATTTCAATTCACTTACTTGGTTTTGGTTAATCAAAAACTTAATTTTTGTATGGGTACGATAATTAGTGCTCTTTGAGTATAATGTCTCATGTTCTTTTGCGTATTTACATAAAGTTGGGATAAATGGGACATGTATTAGTATTGTTGACTTATGATCTACTCCGTATATGATTATCTCACATTTGATACAATATACATGTAGTATAGCAAATTGTTTGTGTCGCGGTTGGTGTTTACAGTATAGCAGTACATTTGTGCATTCTTTTTATATAAGACGCACTATACCAAAATGTGGGTTTGGGGATGCCCAATATTTTGGGTTGACATTGTCGTCCCTTTTTGTCGTCATGGTCCCACTTCTTTTCAAGAAAAATAGCAGTCAAACTATCTACTTGGCCCCACTATTTTTGGGACGCTAATGTTGTCCCAAAGTGTTAAATATTGTTTTTTTTAAAAGAAAAACTTTTAAATCAATTTATTAGATTTTCACGAAAATAAAAACAGTTAGGGATGACATTATCGTCCCAAATTGTAATCATATGTTTTTTTTAATATTTTAAAACTTTGTAAATCAGTTTTTATTTTTCAAATCAATTTTACAACTTTTCTAAAAGTAGTAGGACCATTATCCCTTAAAGTTATAATACAATATAAGTCTAGTCTTCCCACTCCCAGGTACATACAAAAGGAAGGTGCATGTCAAGTTGCTTACATCCTGGACCATTATTCCTTACATTATTGGTGATGCTTTTCGTGCTACTAGGATGGCATGATTAAAGTTATAATATTGCAATATAAGCTTAGTCTTTCCACCCCCAATTTTTCTTCATAGTCTTTTATGCTATGATTATACATAGAAATCAATTATTATTAGTCAAAAAATATGTTATAATGCAATATAAGTGCAGTCTTCCCTACCCCAAAAATGGGGGGACATAGCCATCTGTAGTATTGTTGTTTATTTTTTGGAACCTGTTAACAATGACAGAGGATTCTTGTTTTGGATGTGCCAACAGATCCTTCATAGGGGTAAGATAGTTTATGCCATTTGGTATCAAACTCTTTGTGGTAGAGAACCATTTTATGCAGTGTGTTAGTGAAAGATAAAGTGCAGAAATTATGTGCAGTAATTTGTGTAGGAATTTGTGCAGAGTGTATGGAATAAGGAGGCAAAAGTAACAATAAAATAACAGATATTGATGATGCTTATAATTGTTTGTAACACCCCCAATTTCGTGATACGCAGCGGAATTCAAAATGAGTGTTACTTCATGTCACAACAGTCATAACAATAGAAAACGAACTCTAATGGAGTCGTTTTAAAAGATTTATCATTCAATTTATATAAATGTCAGAGTTTACAAAAATGAGGTCCCAGTAGTTTCACAGTTTACAAAATACACTAAATTGGTTTTCGAATGATAATAAAATTTATAGCCTTCTTGAGTATCCGTGCCAGCCTCGTACAATATGGACCTAAAATACATGCTTGAAACTATCAACACAAAGGTTGAGTGAAATTCATAGAGTTTAGGAAATCAGTTGAACACAATATTCGTAACGTGAGGTAATTAGTCTCACATTCATAGTTTAGAAAACAAAACAGAGATTATTGCACTAAGCTCATGACACCTAAACGTTAACAGCTTGTCAAACGCAATTGATATAATAGTAATAGTTGCCCTAATAGGTAATTTTCCATTAAACCTATGGATCTTCAAATATAGTGCGTTTGTTTACCGGACTTGGTCAAACAAACGGGAATTGTCAATCCTAATAGCTATCCACATTATTTGCGTTCACCCGCAAGTGATTAATTGTTCATGATAATAGGGACTTAAGATTGGCAATAGTGGTACTTAGTGCAAATAATACATTCAAGTATAATTTCAAAGCAATGTGTTCGATTTAAAATAAAGCATGTATTTCCCCCAAGGGTTTATAAAACATTTAAGTAATAAAAAGTGGGGATATGAACTCACGGTAATGATCAGCAGCGGAGTGTAACGATATAATGTTTGTCAACAATAGAGTATGGCAAGACCACGATCTTTAACGATTACCTACGGAAGTATAGTATTCGTGTTTTAGTATATTGTACGATATAAGTGTACAAGTATATGTAGTTTGTTGGCTTATGATGTTGTACATGAATCCTTAAGTTAAAGTATTCCTTAAATGTTGTTTGGCTATCAAAATCAAGAGGCCGTGAAGTAGTTTAGCATAACATTTATCATGTATAAATTTTATTCACTCAATGAGTGTTGTGATGGAAATAATTACGGCGTGTCATATTATGATGTCGTGAAATACAAAGGTTTCAAAAATAGTTTTTAAGTTAATATAAGTTCATAGGTTTAAACAAGAGTTAAGACTTGTGAAAATGGTATTTAGATAGTTTATATAAATCGAATGATAAATCTTTTAAAACGACTCAATTAGAGTTCGTTTTCTATTGTTATAACTGTTGTGCCATGAAGTAACACCCAATTTGAATTCCTCTGTGTATCACGAAATTGGGGGTGTTACAGATTGGTATCAGAGCCTTAATTATAGAGAAACGAGTCTAAATTGAGACATAAACTATAACTACTTTTACAAACAAAAACATTTTATAGCCTTCCGTTCTCCGTGCCTTCCATCCTCCAGACGATTATGTGACTTTTAGGCATTTTAAGCTATACAAACATACTAGTATATTGATATATACACTCGACATAATTTCATTCATAAACGATGTACTAAACATACATGCGTATGCCTATTCTAAGGCATTACGGCACAATAATATTTTCCTAATCTCCCAATCATGCATCTACTCGTGCATTTTAGGATTACGAAACTTTTTCCAAGACATTGTAACTGATTACAATGGTCTTTCCTACTTCTCAGACATTGTGAGATACAATGGTCTCATTCATTTTTCAAGACACTGTGAGATACAGTGGTCTCGCTTACACTCTAAGACAATGTAAATCCTACAGTGGTCTCTATTTCATCCTCAGACATTGTGAGTGAAACAGTGGTCTCATTTACTTTCTAGACATTGTGAATTGCAGAATGGTCTCTATTATTTCCTAGACATTGTGAGTTACACAATGGTCTCAACTATTTCTCAGACATTGTGAGTTGCACAATGGTCTCAACTATTTCTCAGACATTGTGAGTTGCACAATGGTTTCAACTACTTCTCAGACATTGTGAGTTACACAACGGTCTAATTTACTTCGCAAACATTGTAAATTATACTATAAACTCTAGAAATTATCTTATAAAACCTTATGTAATATAGTTTTACACGAAACCCGTCACAATCTAGCGATTTCCCTAATGGAAATACAAGAAATAGGATTTCTAAAGGACAAACTGACTCATCATCTACAAAAGCTGAAGTTCAGCAACTTTCTCTACATTCATCAAAATTCTCTTTTGAAACCTTCATTGTTAAATGTCCGTGAGGCTAGCCAAGTATGGACTATTTTAGAATTACTTAAGATTTCCTTTCCACACGTATCTACCCATACTATCTTCTATGCAATGGAATGTGAAAACATAGGTTACAAGTCTTTTATGGCTAGGACTTGCAACTGAATGGTTTGATATCGCCTTTGCTTAGTGGATAATTTCTCAAAAGCTATGGACATATCATAAGTATACCTAATTTAGGTATTTGGAAAATTTATCGAACCTCGGCTAAATATATCCTAATCACCTATATTTAACCTAGGGACAGTGGAACATAGTCTGATTAACTATGTTCGACTTAAATTTTTCAAACACTGAGAATAGTTATACAAGGGTTATATTCACTTAAACTCGATAAACCACTAGAATTCATTAAAAAGATCTAGAGACATGATAGCGTCTTACCACTCAACGAAATCTTAATACTTATTTATACTACCTAATTTCATTCTTGAAAGTTTTCATTTATGAAATAATCCTAACTACTATCTTGGGATAGTCATCAAATCTTCTCGTCATTTCTTAGAAGTACTAGCCTGTTTAGGTTTCAAGGATATCATTCCGCCTTAATCCTTTAAAATTCACTTATGATTTTAAAGAAAACTTGACATCTCTACCGAAGAATAATGGTAAACATACACTACACTCCCCTAATAATCAACATATAACTTGATTATCTGAACCCCATTATAAGTCAGTATGTAAAACTTCACAGTATCACGTTTCTTTCAAACACTAGTAGACATAAACACTATACGATATAGCCTTCATCTCAAAACTACCTAATACATGATCGATTTTGGAAGTGGTTTGGACAACCACTTGCCACTATCAAGACTTTCCTACAACGACAATAATCAAATCATTATAAACCATTTCATATCTACAATATGTTACACCATTGATTAACAACAGTTACTGTAACAACAACAAAACTATTCCATTTAAGGCACTATATAGAAGAAAGTGTCAGTAAACCATTTGCTGGACTAAGGTGTTCAGAGATCACACACGAAACAACTAATGAAACCATACAAATACAAATTAGGCTGCATGCGGCACACTATCGCCTAAAACAAAAATTTCATAGATGTAAGGCGTTAAAATTTACCAAAACCTCCATGTTAGAAATTAAGGTTTTGTTGAAAGCCTCGATACAATAAGATATGATTCGTTTTGAGAATCGGGAAAAGCCAAACTTGAGGTATATTGGACTCTATAAGATTTTAACAAAACCCTTTAGATTATTAGATTAAGCCACCACCAAAAAATTAGAATGGTACATAACACATTCTATGACCAGAAATTTGAGAACGCAAAGATTAGAATTCGGCGCATACACTCACGTTTTCCTAGAATACTTCAACATCGCACACACTGAATTCCCGGGACGGAATTCCCTTAAGGAGTAGAGACTGTAGTAACCCGTAATTTTTCATAAGGTAAAATGACTATTTTACCCTTTGACTTTTGACTTTGACTTATGACTATTTGACTTTTACCGTAATGTAAAAGCAAATACGATAACCGGTAGTAACTGGTAATTTTCCTTGTAACCAACACAAGACTACGATAAGTCTATATGTTCAAAATACTTTATTTTCACCAATAAATCATAATTTATATGAACTATTACTACTTTATCATTTTTAAGTATATATTTTACTTTTTACGTAAGACGCGTACTCAAACCTACATTATTAGGTTTTAACAACATAGACGCACCCTAAGAGACTTATCACACATTTAATATACCTAGTCAGAGTATATTGTTAGGAATTAGAAAATTCCAGTACTGAAAGAGTCGGTCACCCCAACTATTATCTAGCATAAGTTAGCTCGTAGATTGGTCATTAGTTACAGTTTATGTAGTTAGTTAATAGTGAAAAATAGTTTAGTGCAACACCGTGGAAGAAGGTCGGGTCTTTACCCACTGTATCCCTGATCCACAGGACGTCAGGAGGTCGTTTAGTTTGTAACCTATAAATACCCTCTACCTTGCAAGGTAGAGGGTTGGATGTTCTTTGGTAATCTAATATTCAACTAGTTTCTCTCACTAGAATGTCCCACTCTTTCTCTCTCTAAAAACCATCTATGTGCTCATTGTGTTAATGTTATGATGTGTATGTGAAAAGTTAATATCTTACAATTGGTATCAAGAGCCATGGTTAGATCATATCTTGCACATCTTTGGATTTATAGTGGTTTTTAGGTGGTTTTTGAGTTTGAAAAAGTTTAGTGGTTTTTGCATCATTTGGTTGATTTCTTGTGTTAAAGTTTGAATTTTGTTGGTACTTTTATGTTTAGAATCATCAAAAGTGTTTAGGTTTTCATTTGGTAAGCTTGAATCATCTTGGTTGGGTTGTTTTTGGATTGAAAAGTGAAGGTTATTTGGTTTTTCAAGCTAGCGAATTAGCTCTCGGACTTGTTTTCTTGGTAGCGACTTACAGTTATAAAATCTAGCGAGTTAGAGCTAGCGAGTTAAAGTACAAGTAGTGGAATCTCCACTACGGTTAGCGACTTGTGGTAGCGACTTAGTCTGTAGCGAGTTGCTCTTTAGCGACTTGCATATTTAGCGACTTGTGTAGCGAATTACTGCACAAATTTGGCTAGCGACTTAGTCTGTAGCGAGTTACTACTTAGTGACTTGTTTCTCTGTTAGCGACTTGGGACTCTAGCGAATTAGGGGTGTAGCGAGTTAATTGCTAGCGACTTAGCGTGTTGGCGAATTAGTGTTGGCGACTAGGTGTAGTATTTTCTAGCGACTAGGGATTAGTACTATTCTGTTGGTAGCAAATTGACTCTGAATTCTCTAGAGATTTGAGGAGTAATTCATAATAACACAATGTCAATCATCACGGATCCCTTAATCACCAAAGTACTTGCTCTCTATGAAACAGCCCAGAATAGTGAAACAGAATGCCCATCTGAAGGCCTCACACCAAATGACTCAGTATTGATCAATCAGAACAACTCACATATGTCACACTCAACTTCTTCAGATGATACTAAGAATGTGGAATGCACCAATGAGCCGTTTCAACATCTCAGTCAGCTTCTCAAATTACTCTTATCAACAACCATGGATCGAACAAGTTGTGCCATTCTTCGTCAGGACTTTCCCACTTTAACAAGAGCTGTATTGTTTAACCTAGATCGACTGAGGTCTCAAATCACCAAAGAAAAGCTCTCAACTGATGATTCTCATGCTGCCCTCCAAACCATCATCAACCAATTTCAACCACTTATCCGGGAAGAATACTCATCTGACTTTGATGATATCATGACTGGAATGTCTTTCAAGAAACACACGGGAATGGAAATTCATGAGTTCAGAAACTCCTTTATTCAACTTATGAGTAATATGGAAACATACATTGAAGAAACTGCTAATGAGAATAACAAGCTGAAGGAATTGAACGAGTGTCAAGAGTGTCCATGGAACAATGATAACGTGTCATGCTTCATTCCAATTGAACCAGCAGAAGACACTGTTTGCAGAATCTCAGCTGTGATGGAAAAAGATGTAGAGAACAACACTGATTTCAAATTCTCAGAGTCTGAAAAGGGATCAATCGACAAGGTACACTTATCTGATCACACCAATTCTCACAAAAAGGTACATGATTCTTACCCAGAACATGACAATGTGGAATCAATCTTTGTCTTGTCTGAATCTAATGCATGCAACATGATTGAAAAAAGGGTATATGATGAGCTTTCAAACAAATTTTCAAATCTTGAAAAACACTGTATCTCTTTGCAAATTGAAATACAACATAAGGATGAAATTTTGTATGCAAATAAAAAGTGTAGTAATCTGGAACTTCCAGAATTTAGAGAATTTTTTGAAATTAATCAGTTAAAATCCCAGATTCAGGACAAAGATTCAACCATAAGAAATCTGAAATCTCTTCTTTCAGAAGCCCAGAAATGTGACCGTCATGAGATGAGTGATACACTAGATTCTAGGAATTCTGAACTAGCTCTATGTGTGTCCAACCTTCTAAGAGAAAATGAGCAGTTAAGAAAGAACCTTGAGGATGCAAACTCTAAATTAATCAATCAATCTAATCTATTAATGAAAGATATTGATGACCTCAAAGCACAAATTCAGGATAAAAGCTTCAATATTGTTGCCCTGAAAAATGAGCTCAGGAAGTATGCTGGAAATAGGATGAACACTAAGTTTGCAAAACCTTCAACTTTGGGAAAGTCAACGGTTCAGAACCACTTGAAACGAACAGTTACTAAACAACCTAATGCCTTTAGGTCTGAAAGAGCTAAACCATTGAAATCTAAGCTTACATCCCAAGTTGATTACAAGTCTGTTTTGTCAAAACCAGTCACTTCATTGCCTAATTCAGATATGATGAATTCCAAGCACAGGACTAATGAACATCACCCACAAGTAAAAAATGCTACAAGCTTTACTAGATATCATGCAAAACATGGTCTGACAGATCAATCCCCTAAGAAATTCTCAGATCACAAAAAGACAAATAGTCAAAAGAAGGGTGTGCACTCATTTAGTTCATCTCACTGTGGCTTCAAATGGATTCCCACTGGCAGATTATTTAAGTATACAGGACTTAAACGAACTTACATTCCTAAATCATGCCTCAAGTGGATTCCCACAGGTAAATTCTTCAAGAATGTAGAACCTAACAGGATCCCCATTAATGATATGTCTGGATCATACTGTGTTGCATCTAAATGTGAGACTAAACATGTCACTAACCCTTCTATGTACAAGTCTACATGTGCTTCAAGTACAATGTGCTCTCAGTCTTTTTCAGGTACAATGCTCAACTCAATCAGGAATTTCATGACTTGGTTCCCCTCAGATATGAACATAGCTCATTCAGGAGCTATAGCTTGCCAGAGTTGATGTACTTCTTACTTTGACTCCTATTCATTTTGAATCTGGACTCGTCCTTCCATGTCCTTGTATTAATCAAGTCTCAAAAAAAAAAAAAAAAAAAAAAAAAAAAAAAAAAAAAAAAAAAAATTATATATATATATATTTCTTCTACAAAACTTGTAATATACTCTTTTCAAATTTTTATCACGTTTTTCCTATCTAATAAAGAATATTTTCACTATTATCGATAACATCTACGGTCCTAGAAATGTCATTCAATAATGGCACGGGATCATAGATGAAGTTCGAACAATTGAAATATTCTTGTTTTTCATTTTATCAGGGTAAACTTATGTCAATCAATGTTCTTTGATGAACTTGATTGAGGGGGAGAATGTGTATATGCTTTTCTTGACTATCTATGCCATTGGCTTCTGTGTTGGTTATAATGCTTACTCGTTTGCATATTGAGGTCGTGTTTTGCCTCTGTAACTATCTGGTTATGGTTTCTGTAGGTTTGGTTATGGCTTCTGTAGGTTGTGGTTAGATCTTGCTCATGTGATTATCAGGGTGTACCTGCGTATTAAGTGCCGTCCTTAGATTTAAATGCTAATGTGTCTAAATGTTTAATTAATTCATGGTGTTCAGTGTGATAATCTTTGCTAGAGGCTTAGTCTATTATATATGATTGCAGCCTACCACTCGTTCATCAATATCATAGGGACCAAAGTTGCCATATAGTAATAGTTACATTACACTAGCGACTTACCTCACCCCATTTTAAAACCACAAGGACCAATTGCGTCATATTGTCATAGTTAGTTGGGATAACCCTAGCGGATTACCCTATAGCGAGTTACCTGTTTTTCTTCAAAAAATTCTTTCTCTTTCTCTCTCGTTTTCTCTCCCTCGTTATTTGTGCTCACTTTAGCGACATAGCAAAAGGTTTGCCTCGACCCCTCTATCTTTGTTCTCTGAAGTTTTTGCGTTCAGTTTCTAACATGTACTTTATATCCAGATCTTTTCGAGTTCGTGTGTTGTGATTTGTTGACTCTCTCACTTAGGTTCGGATTGTTTTTCTTTGTATTGTATTCGTGTGTGTGTTCTTATAAAATGATTGAATGTGTTTTAAATTGTTTGGAATATATTGTTTGGAGATTATTGGGAGGATACATTGATGTATGATTAAAATGGATTGGACTGATGGGTTGACGTTAAAAGGTGTTCTTGGTGGCGAGTTAAAATGTTCTTGGTGGCGACTTAGTATGTATGTTCTTCATGGCGAGTTAGAGTTCTACTTAGCGAATACGTCTCCATAGCGAATTAGCTCACTAATTTCCAGCGACTTGGTCAGCGAGTTAGTAACTAGCGACTTGTATTTACAAGTTAGCGAATTAATAACCTAGCGACTTAGTTAACCACTTTGTAGCGACTTGGCTTAGTTACTGTATATGGCGACTTGACTTTACGAGCTAGCGAATTATCCTAGCGACTTGGTTAGCGAGTTAGCAGATAGCGACTTGCATATACAAGTTAGCGAATTTGGTTCCTAGCGACTTAGTTGACTGCTTTGTAGCGACTTGGTTTAGGTTTTATTCATGGCAACTTGGCCTTACATGCTAGCGAATTAAATTAGTGACTTAGAGTGCTAATCCTTTAGCTACTTGTCTGTGGCTCGAGATAACGACTTGTTTTGACAAGTCTGCAACTGTGTTCACTTTCATGTTGTGAATTAGTCTTAGGATCAAGGCTCTCTAAAATATTCAATATCTTTTGTGCTTAAGATGATTTCACACTCACAACTCTTAATTCGACTTGTTGAATCAACATACACTATGTAAACTGTTATGACATTTCTGTTTAGGCAAAAGGTACTTGGCTTCTCTCACGACTGCCAAATGTCACTTTTTGTCTCACACAATGTGTTATATCACCTTTACATGTGTATCTTGGCTCATGTCATGATCTCTTTGAAATGCACTCTTTTGCCCTGTAAATCCCTTATAAGCTCATCATGCAATTATTTTTCTATATGAATGTTCTTCATCGTTATATCTCAATTATGGATGTTATCATATAGTTGAAAGGTGTCACTTAGTTGCAATCTTTGCCACTCTGTCTGTCTCAGTATGTGTTGGGAACCTCTTCAGTGTTACTATCTCCATGATTAATGTTGTCTCACTTACCATTTATCATCTAACCTGTTACCATCCATCACTGTTGATTGTATGATTACTCAGAACAGCAATGGCAAGTTCAATCCCAGAAAAGAGCACTACCCCTTCAGGATCATCCGGAATACTCTCAGACGATGAAATCCTTCCCAAAAGTCAATGGGCTGCTATTGGTAAAAGCAACTGTTATGTGGATCTACAAAGGCTCCCACAAAATCCGATATTCAAAGTTTCAATTGACATCCTCAAAAACACTAACTTCTTCGGTGCTATTACCAAGCAATGCTCAATTCCTGCCATCTACATTCAACAATTCTGGAACACCGTTCAATGGAATAAAATCACAGCACGATACTCTTGCAAGCTGGATAATATGGAGTTTACAATTGATTCTGATATTTTGAGCAAAGCTCTTGGAATCACATCATGTGACCCTGACATTCGTTCTGTATCTCCACCTGGTGCTGACGATCTGATCGTATTTCTTATTGGGTTAGGCTATCAGAACAGTATCTCAAGAGCCTCTGACATTATCACTGGACACATGTATCAACCCTGGAGAGCTATTGCAACCATTCTGAACGTGTGCTTGTCTGGGAAAACATCAGGGTTCGATAAAGTTAGAATTCCTATCTTGCAAATCCTATGGGGAATCGTTAATAGGGTTGATGTGAATGTCTCAGATCGTATTTGGGAAGAATTCTCGCTATCAATGACCACATTCATATCTGACAGAACCTATTTTCTAAACAATGTTCAAGGTCGTAAGAAGCAGAACAAACTCGTAATTCCCAGCATCAGATTCTCCAAACTTGTCATCCAGTATCTGCAACAAACTCACAACTTCACTCCTAGGTCTGAATCAACTCTTCACAAAGCAGAACATGAATTTATTTTAGGAAACTTGAAATATGTTCCTAGGGGTTCGAATCAAGAAGTATTTGGATTGCCAATTCCTGACCTTCTTCTCACTGATGATATCAAGAAGAAGGACTACTTCAAGCAATACATGAAAAGTGCAACCAAACTCTCTGCTAATGTCACACCCTCTCCTTTACAACCAACTGCTCCCAAGACCACCTCTGACTCTAAAGCATCCTATGCCTCTCTTCCTAAAAAGAGACGTGAAAGATCTCATCAGTCAGAATCTTCATCCAAAAAGCATAAAGAAAAGAAGAAGAAAGTGGAAAAGGAAATAGATGAGAACACTGAGGTGCCAAGGAATACTTTCAGGTTAATTGATGAGGATGACGCTGATCTGCAACGTGGTATTCAGCAAAGTCTTGAAGATCAAAATGTGAAGGCTCCAGTAGGTGGAGTTGTGTTAAGAGAACCCTCTCAACCATCTCAACAAACAGCCCCAATAACACTTGACAAGGGTAAAGGAGTTGCAAGTGATGAACAAGCTGCTCACATGCTTTTAACCATCTCTTCATCTCCCTCTAGCACCACTAATCCATATGAGCTGAAGAGAAGAACAGATTCACCTCATGAAAAGGAACAATCCGGTGTGGTGCCTGAAACGTTCAAGGAATCTCTATCACTTGGTGAGACTCAATCTGAGTTGAATGTTGACACTCTGTTACAAAAGGGCTCACAGGAGAACCTTGGGACAAGATCTGACGAGACCTTGAAGATGGATGAACCAAATCTGTCTACAAACTCTCTATCTTCACTGAAGAATCTCGATGAGGACTTCTCTTTTGGTGATCAATTCATTAATGACAAAACCTTAGACTCTGCACAATCCATGTATAATGTCAGCATTCAGCAAGATACTTCAACCATTCCTCCAATGACTGCATCGTCACTATCAACCGCACTTCCACCTCCCTTGCCTGCTCAATCAACCGTTCAAACACCAACGACAACACCACCAACTTCTGAACCCATCTTCACAATTGCAGATGAAGTGGCTCCACCAGCTTCCCCTCCACAGATTCTCACGTCTGATCAACTATTGGATAAAACCATTAAAAGGGTAGAAGCACTGGAAAGGCAACTTCCTAAATCTGTTGAGTCTCTGGTGGATCGTATCTACAGATTGGAGCATCTCAACTTCACTGATGCAGTTACTGATGCTATTGAAGGAGAAGTCAAGGATGCCGTGGAATGGGCAATGGAGGCTCCACTTCTCAGACGATTCAAGGACCTCCCCATCTCCGATATGAGAGCTGCCCTGTGTGAAAGGATGTATGAGGCTGAAGAGGACAAGCATGAGGTTCACGGTAAACTTTATGAGGCACTTGAAGAATCCATCAGATTCGACAATTATGAACAGTTTAAAATTGAAGTCGGAGAAAAGGATGCTAAAAAGAAAAGAAGAACAATTGTGATGGAAACATTGATGAAGGTTCGCAAAGATCGCGAAGATCCTCCACCACCAGGAGGCGCTGGAACTTCTGGAGCTGGGAATCCCTCGTCAATACCCAATTCACCTCCATCACAGCCACCTTCATCAACTCCAAAACCGTCCAATCAATCAGACTCTACACACAAACAGGGTACTCAGAAGAAATCTGCCGCCTGGACGACGATCGATTCAAGATTCACCTCCACATCCACTTCAATTCCTGATGATCAAGTGGTCCACGAAGAGTCTCAAGTTATGGCTGACTCAGAACCAGATGAAGATGATGCATCGACGAAACATATTCCTAAGCCATCAGAAGATTGGTTTGACAATTACATGGCTGGGAACCGCACTAGTACATCCAGGGTAGCTCCTTCTAGAGACACTATTCAACGCTGCATTGTGGAAGATAGACCTCCTTCTCCAGAACCCACATGGACAATCCCAGAGTCTGACTCTATGATTCCCGACGACAATTGGGCATCAGTTATCACCAAAAACTATGAAGTTCCAGCTGAAGACTCTCTTCTGCACTACACTGGTGATATGGGAAGCTTCATTAGATGGTTTTGTGAGCGGAAAAGTATCTCTTCCATAACACCAAGAGATCTAGAAGGTCAAGCCTACGAAATTGTCAAAGTCTTCCATGCTGATGCAAACCATCTTCAATATCAGATGGAAGAATGCCACAAGATGCTGAATGACCAAGTCAGTGAGCAAATCAGTCGCTTCAATGTCAACAAATCTCTTCCTCTTGGTGGTGAACCTGGTCAGATAACTATTCAGGCGGAATTCTTCTTCAATCACGACTTGGACTATCTGTGTGCTCGCTCTGCGGAAAGAAGGCCTGCTCTATCTATTTCAAAGATGAAAGCTGCAACCTATTCTGATCAGGGGCTTGAGCAGATGGTTCCTGATCAATTCTGGGCAAATGAAGAGCAAAAGTATGATATTGCAGCGTCTTATGGTATTTCCCACTGGTGGTTCAAAAAGAAGATGTTCTACATTGAAAGACATGGCGCTGATAAAAGACGGAATGAGGTCAGATCAAAACTACAAATCTTAAGCGTTGTCAGTGTAGAGATCTTCCCGATGTATGGATATGAGTACTTGAAGAAGATTGTCCTTAAAAGAGCTGATTTCAAAATGTATACCATTGAAGAGAACGACTTCAAACATCTTCTGCCCAATGACTTCGAAGATCTCTATCTCTTAAATCTTCAAGGACACCTGGAGCACTTACCTGTACGTGAGAAAAAGGCCCTCTCTGCAGCTGTCACTCTTTGGATCAGGGGCTTAGTCATTCGGAAACGAGTTGAGGACCTTCAGCTTGGCATTGAAAGCTACCAAACCAGGGTCAACCTCACAAGTCCTCAATGGAGTGCAGCGGGGCATGAATTTCATCGTGAATACAAAGTTCTTGACACCCCTAGAGCCGTCATCTTCACCGATAGATATGGATCGCGTATGCTTATGCGTCTATGTGAACTTTACAAGTTTAGTGATGGTACGCTCAAAATGGTCGAAGAAGAACTTGACACCAGAGTGAAAGAAGCCAAACTTGATATGAGATCTTGGGTTAAAACTACTTTCTGGTCTGATGATGACGTGAAGAGATGTGAACATTTCATTGCTGCAATCCGACGTAGACTCAAGACACGAAGGATCTTCCGCAGCCTTGAAAGCTTTGTTGGTGGAAGGCTCCGTGATGGTCACTACAAACTTCTTCAAAGAACTGAATGAAGACGTCTTCGGAATACCGTTTATGTTTTGTTAACTTTGTGTTATATGTGGTGTATTATATATGAACAACTGTGATACATGTAATAGTGCTAGGATTTGTACTATGGTTTCCCCTTATGAAAAGGGGGAAACATCTGTGTTGTCCTTTTTTTTTCTTTATCATATAAAATTGGACACATTTTTCTCCTACAAATATTTTACCTCACACTTATTTAAATCACTTGAGATCCAAAATCTCAAAGGATTTAAGATTTTTGATCGGGGGAGAAAATGTGATATAAATATGAAAGATGGTAAAAGATAAGATGACCAATTTTTGTGCATACTTCTCCCTTATATGTGCTAAACAAGTTTTCGAATCGCGAAGCATATATTAAGGGGGAGAACTCTCTTTGTAAATTCAAGTCATCAGGGTACACTACACTTTAAATACTTTAAAGTACCTTGATCACATGGCTTCTAATTCTTTGATGATAAAAGGTTTCCTCTAGTATGTGCAAAACCCCTTTCAACCTCGAGGCACATATTGAGGGGGAGCTAATTCATGGAAACCTCATCCTTCCCGGATTTGCTATACCCACTTGATCTGTTGAGGGAAGTGATGTTGATATCTTTTAGAAAAATGGTAATCAAAAGAAGTAAATTCTTTCTCTTGCCTCCGTGTGCAAAACATTTTCAATACTTGATGCACATGTTGAGGGGGAGTTCTCGCTCTAAAAATATCAAAAACAATTCAGGTACAAAAAGCTTTGATAATATATCACAAGTATCTGAATTGATTTTCAAATGGTTTTCAATTGGATCCAATGGCAGATGAACAATACCAAATTGACCGACCAACTTTACTCTATGTACGGTGATATAAGGATGATAAGGTTAGGTATTGGTTCCCATGATCCGCCAGAACCGGAGGGATCTACCCAGGGACAATCCACTAGTTAGTGTAGAAGTCCTTAGGTATGATGATAAAAGGAGAAAAATGAGATATGGGAAGAGTGCGGACTAAGACTGAGCTAGTACTGGAATAAACCCAACAAGGTTCTAGCTATGAAGTCTCGGTAAGCACTGAAGGGGTTGAAGAATTAAAAAGAATTGAATGAAAATAGGGTGAAAACAAATAGCCCTCCATTAATTCAACCTTAGGGCAGAAACCGGGTTCACTTCATATGCTACTGATGGTAACATCGGTATTGAAGACAAGACGTCATGGACCCAGTGACGCACTGCACTTCAACTTTCCAAACCACTCAAGTTCCTCTAAAAAGGGCTTGTTTCATTCTCACGGGGAACCGACATTATCTATCGACTTTCTCTTAGAGATGGTTGATATTGAAGAAGGAGACCCTCTCCCTAGTCTCCGTTATAGGATCCAAATATGCACAAATTGAGTCTAGAGCCACGAGATCATCAATAAATCTCATTAGGACACTTTCAATGAAGACTCTCTGTTTCACACAATGTGGAAAGAGAGATTATATCATGAGTCCTACGCATTACCCTTGTGGTATTGCCAGAACATCTGAGTGATGTGTTTACACACTCACAATGAAGATGGAAAGCCTTCTGGAGTCAACATCAAACAAGCTCCTGGTAGGTGGCATGTGTGATCTATTATATGGATCAACCATGTGACAACTGAACAGAAACAATGGGGCGATTCAATTTCTTGAATCAATCCTGGTTCAGGTTATGGATTGACGGATACCTTTGAAAAACCGGTCTTTGTGCTTAAAAAACTCTTTTCTTTAGCACATCGTCCGTGTACTCATTCTTCAAACCAAAAGGTATTTTTATGATTGATAATTGATTTTCAATAAAACCTTCGTTGTATTGCAAAAACAATTTCTATTGAGCAATACACGATTGTTTCTCAAATCTCTTTTCATCAATCAGTGGACTTAAAAAATTCGCTGGTTCACTCACTCCGTGTTGTCTTCTTTGAGACGTTCCGGTTTGAGAACAGCTAGAACAGCTGCGAAACCCTGTCAAGGAGATTCTTAGGAATCCTACCTGATCACAGGCAGTACTTGTACTGATCAACGGGGAACCGTGGGCCGTGTACCTCAATTCATCGAAAGTGATCAAAGACACTTTCGTGCGATTTGTTGCTAACTGTTGTATGCAGGTACGCCCGACGTTTGCAGCTGATCAGAATGAAGCGGTCAATCCACAGCCGCATGCTCACTTAACACATTCATCTCAAAAGAAATCATGATTAGTGCATCAATGACTCTGATATTTTCACACCAAGCTTCTGCTACGCTGCTGCCAATATCATGATTCAACAAATGCTTCCGCTACTCTGATGAGAAGAAATCATGATCCAGAATGTGAGCATGTCGGTCCTTAAGTCACAACATCACACCACAAAGGATGTCACAGAGATTGTTGATAGCTGATGATCTCAAATGCTGGCTCATATTTACTATCTCGTGAATCAGAAATGGACCTCCTGCTTAAAGTACAAATCTTTGCAGACTTTGAAGTTGCACCACCTATGCACTAAGTTTACGATGTTGATATATGAAAAACTACGAGCTCAAGAACAATGTCAAGACTAGTATGCTAGGATTTGAAATGTAAAATATGGGGTGACCTCCCTTAGGGGGAGATTGTTAGGAATTAGAAAATTCCAGTACTGAAAGAGTCGGTCACCCCAACTATTATCTAGCATAAGTTAGCTCGTAGATTGGTCATTAGTTACAGTTTATGTAGTTAGTTAATAGTGAAAAATAGTTTAGTGCAACACCGTGGAAGAAGGTCGGGTCTTTACCCACTGTATCCCTGATCCACAGGCCGT
Organism: Chrysanthemum seticuspe; assembly: GCA_019973895.1. NCBI lineage: Eukaryota > Viridiplantae > Streptophyta > Magnoliopsida > Asterales > Asteraceae > Chrysanthemum > Chrysanthemum seticuspe. The sequence goes on from BPTQ01000002.1 coordinate 146,587,475, forward strand.
CAGGAGGTCGTTTAGTTTGTAACCTATAAATACCCTCTACCTTGCAAGGTAGAGGGTTGGATGTTCTTTGGTAATCTAATATTCAACTAGTTTCTCTCACTAGAATGTCCCACTCTTTCTCTCTCTAAAAACCATCTATGTGCTCATTGTGTTAATGTTATGATGTGTATGTGAAAAGTTAATATCTTACATATATTGATAAGTTTTAACATTTTTATAAGTATTACATTTTTACGTTACCTAGTTTTAAGTTTCGTGACTTAAGGGCTTAACATTAGTAATTACCGGGACCAAACTACACCTCATAAACTAGATTTTAACACACTAACACATACACTACCACCTCATGGGGGAGGTGGCATGCAAAGACATGCCTAAAGGCCACTTGGCCTTTGCCTAAGACACTAAGTCAAAAAACAAGTGATCATGGCTATCAGGAACCTTCTTGAAAAACACACATTTCAGATCCCTGGTCTTATCCCAAACACCCATTATGTCATGAGTATTAAGCCTACCATGAATGGCAATCCATACCATGAAGGAGTGCCTAGGAATACATTGGTTGAACCACACTAAACTTGCCCATGGGACCAAGGTATTGCTATCTCTGATATCATTCCAGACAATGGATATAGAGAAGTCTATAAGTCTCCCAGCATTAGTCTTCCACATAACCTTATCCTTTTTATCTTCATGTATAACTGGAGGCTCAGGAAGAATTAACCCATCAAATTCATCAGTGAGAACCTTTGGCCATGTCCATTTGCCCTTATCAATTATATCTATAACCTTAGCATCCAAAGAAAAGCCAGCACAAAGGATTTTCCTGTTGGAAATGAAATGCTTTAGAGGGCTTAAGGGGTGCCAATTATCAAACCATAGGAAAGTGTTAGCTCCACTTCCAATTTTGTGGACAATATGACTTGATACGCTTACGCAGCGCGTTCGGGGTCAAAGGAACTTCCTTTTCACCGAGCAAGTTTTTCAACACCCTAGGCAGTGAACCTAATCGTTGTAGTGTAGTATTAGGGTAAGCCACGGGAATTGATATCATTCTCTAGGGGAATAGGAATGCTAGTGAGAAGTTACTACGCTAAGGTTAGGGTTGAGGAAGATTATTTTTTTATCTTTTTATGTTTTTTTAGGAAATGGAAAGGTACGAATCTCTGGGTTTGGATTTGGGGGGTTGGTATTTCTACCGATTACTTCTACTATCTAATTATCTAATTAACTACGGTGAGAGTAGTCTATGTCTAATTATTGTGTGCTCGTATGATGGTTTAAAGATGTGTTTACTTAGGTTTTATTACTCCTTAATTATCTCCTATTGATGGTTGAATTGTCACGTCCTTATTCTTAATCGCGTTGTGTGTCTAAGGTCGTAGGGTATGCGTTTATCCCTAACTCTTTGAAACTACCAAAGTTTATCGCCTACAAAGTCTCTAGGATTTATAAACTTTAACTCTAAGGTACTCTTCGGATGGTTTAGCCTACAACAACTCTAGGTGTTATAAACTAAGGTTCACAAAGATTAATCAAGCATTAACTACACAACGGATGACCTATCGCATTACTAGATCATTAACAATTAAGATAAGAGACAACCAATCAATATTCAATAATTAAGTTTCATATTCCCTAAGCAAACACACAAGTAAATTAGCCGGACATGGAGAACATGCAAGCATACACACAAGTAATTGAAGACATAATTAAATTAATGAAGTAAAACACTTATCTTGATGTAAGATAGGGTTTAGAACCCTAAAATACTGTACAAGACAGCTTTGGTTCGGTTTAGGTTTTTACTCCAAAAGACTACACACTGAAAACTAAAAAATTCGGATTCTATATATAAGATTACATATGCGACGGCGTCACCCTTTAATTTGTGACGCCGTCGGGTCGCCGTCATTAGGGTTTCGTCTTGGCCACGTTAGTCTTGCGACGGCGTCACCTTATGCTTGTGACGCCGTCCCCTTCAGTCTCTGACGTCGTCTGGATCAAATCTAGGTCGTCTGAGTTGCGACGACCTACTGATGAGTGTCTAAATACTCATCATTTTTATACTATTAGAATGCCAAAAACATCTGAAAACACTCAGAAACACATCAAAATGATAAAAATATCACAAACAAGTGTTTTATATGTATTAAATGCAAAAACATCAAAATCTGGTGAAAAACGTATCAAGTTTGCATAATTGGCAGTTTTAGTCCCCCAAGTTACAAAAGTTGTCAAAAACAGTCCCTGGTAATTCAAAAACTTGTAAAATATCATTTAATGTCCATGAGATTCAAAAGTTGTCAAAATAAACCCTTCAAAGTTTAAAAATCACAAATTGACAACTTTAGTCCCTGAACTTTGGAAAATTGTCAAAAGTAGTCCTTGGTTAAGTTAAAAAGTGAAAATTATCAACTTTTAACCTTGTTCTATTAATAAATGGCAAAAATGGTCCTTATGATAAACTTTTTGAGAAATTACAATATTGGTCCTTATAGTTTCTAAATTGACAGTTTTGGTCCCTGGATTTGTAAAAATGGAAATTATCAACAAAGGTCCTTGTACTATTATTACTTGGCAGGTTTTACCCTTGTGAGAGCTTTGGAAAATGCTCAAGATAAACCCTTCAACTTTGGCTAAATTGCATAATTGGTCCTTATTATTAAACTAAACCAAACGGACCCTTTATTATTAACTAGCCCAAATCCAATCCAGAAACAGTGACCCGGCCCAAAATTTAAATTCAAAATAAAACCGCTCCACTGTTCACTGTCTCTCCCAAAGCAGTTTTAGCCAAAACCAGTGGTTTTAACCACTGGTTTTCACCTTTACACCTCACCATCTCCACTTGTCCACCTTCCCCCTCCACCTCCACACCAATCCAACTCCAATTAATGCAGAAAACCAACCCTTTGAAAAAATGGCGCCAAATTCGACAAATGGCAATTCTCATGATCTGGATGATTTCAATGGTCAGGATTTGGTGGGATAACTTCAGAGGTCGACAAGAGATATTTCAAGTCAATAAATATCAAGGGTGAAGCAATGAAGAAATCAATCTAGTGTAAAATTTAATTTTTAATGTCGTTTTAGTTAATTATCTATTTCCAGTGTATTTCTTAGCTCTCAAGCACTTTATTAAGTATTTTCAGTGTATGTTGAAACTTTTTCAATAATCAATTTCAGTATTTAAGTTCCAATCTCAGTTTGTTAATTTTCAAATTTCAAAGAAATCTCAATATGTTGAAATGTTGTTAGAAGCTGTTATTTTGGACTTAGAAGCTCATATAAGCTCCTTATAAAGCTTATAAAAGCTTTTAGATATCTTAAAAAGCAGTTTATTAGCCAAAGTCAAAAATTCACAAAAATACCAATTAAATAGCTTAAAAATAAAAAATCCATGGTTCAAGGTTCTAGCAGGCTGGAGCAAGGTATATTTATGATGGCCTTGGTTTAGAGCTCTGTGGAGAGCATTTAGGATTGGTTCTCAGTCCCTGGTTCTCAATTTTCAGTTGGAATCTCATTTGTAAGCTATTTGATAATTTTTGCATTTCTTTGTTTAAGTTGTCAAGTAGTTGTAATATTTATTTCTTAACAATCAATAGTTATAATTAAGTATATCTAAGCCTTAAAACAAGTGGTTTGTTCTTTTAAATCAAAAGTTAGTAAAAATTCCATTTTAACAGTAAAATTAGCTTAAGCTTAAATTGTTAGTTGTAAGTTGTTATTATTATCAGTTAATGCTTCTTTAGTCTTATTTTATGATATCATAAGGTTTATAATCATGTTCATGGTCTGAATCTTTGTTATCTTTTGAAAAACACCAAATCAGTCACATAAAAGGGTGTTTGGTTTTATTTGTTTTACTGTATTAAAGTCTGTGCAGTACTTTGGTTTTGTTTATTCTAAGTCATACTTGGTCTAAAGAACTCAAAGAAACCTTAAAATCTTGTGCTTGTTATAGTAAAAAGTCAAAAGTACCTTAATTCTCACTTAGCTTGTTAACTGTTGGATTTTAGCCTATCAGATTCACCATACTAGCTTAGAGTCTTATAATTTAGCTTAATCTCCTCTTATTCTAGCTTAATATATCATAGTCAGTCCTTAGAATTGATTTAAAACTCAATAAAGTCAACTTAGTTATTTTCAAAAAGTCAAAATGATACCCTGTGCACCAGTTTTACTAGTTCTTTCATAAGTTCACACAGAGCTTGTTATTTGGTCAAACCTTGTGATTCTTGGTACTTTGGGAAGTCAACCTGGTCCTTTTCAAGTTCCAAGTTTTAAATTTCCAGTTGCAGCTTATTTACTAGGCCTGCTTGAGCTTATCATTTTGTCCCATATTAGTCAGTATTAACTGAGTTTAACTCAGTGGTTTCTCAGGTTTTGAAAAAGCTTCTCAAAAGCTCATTTTAGCTTGTTTTGATCTCATCTTTTGTTTCTAGGTAGCCAACCAGGTCTTAAACAAGTTCCAATAATTGCTTTTTAGTTCTAGCTTATTTTGTGATCTGTGCATAAGCTCAAAGTAGCTTACCAAAAATCTGTTTTGCTTATTTAGCTTAAACCTCAAATCTGTGAAAACTTGTAATCCAGAGGTCATGGTTTGTTGTTTTTAGTTGAAATAGAGTTCTTATAGCTTATTGTAGCTTGTAAATCAGTTTAGTGCTTGTTGTGACCTTCTAGCTTATTTCAAGTGCTTATAAATAAGCAGTTGCCAATACAGTTGCTTATTTCTCCAAACAAGCCCATGTTTTTCTATTTTTCCTAGATTCTACATATTAAAATAGACTTTTCTTGAAATTTTCATAATTTTTCATAACTGTTTGCTATTTTTCTTAATTAAAAACAGTTTTTAGGCATTTTTAAATAGCTTTTAATACAAATAAATTATAAAAAGTTCAAAAAAAATGATTTTTCAATTTTCTTAGGTTAAGATAAATATAAAAGTAATAAAAAGTATTTTTCCATAATTTTCTTAGTTTAAAAAGTATTTTTTAGCATTTTAATTAGTTTTAAATAGTTTTAAATTAATAATAAATACATAATAAGTCTAAAAAATATATTTTTAGTTTTAAAATAAGTTTTATCATATTTTAGATTTTTCCAAGTTATAATTTCATTTTTTTAGGTTAATTTTGTATTTTCTTGTATTTTAGTACATTTTAAATACTTAATAAATAGTTTTTAATTAATAATAATTAAATAAATAGTTGTAAAAATAATTTTCTTTTTCCAATAATTTTATTTTATTATTAGGATTCCAAAAGTATAATTTTTATATTTCTAGGACTTTTATTTCTTAAAAATCACATTTTATTTTGTACGTAGACGTAATTTTATTTTAAACGTAAGTTTTAAGTTGTAGGTTTTAAACGTTCATCGACTTTTAAAATAGTGATAGCGTTTATTTAATAGATTTTATTTTTTATTTTCTTTTAATTTGCATTTAAGTCGCTTTAATTTGTAGATTTTCTCTTTAGGTATAATTTTCCATCCAAAACCCTACTGATTACTATCCTTAGTGATCATTCTACCATCTGATCAAGTGTTTTTACACCAATTCATCCTCCGTGGGACTTAACGACCCGGGAATTCCCTATATTCCTTTGATCTTAATTGCATTAGTGTTTGAGCAGTTTTTAGTCTGTTAGACTTGACTGTTTAGCACCAATCAAAATTTTGGCGCCGCTGCCGGGGAGGCTGTAAGCGTGTTTCTAGCATTTTCAGACCCGTACTTGCACATATACCACAGTTTGTAAAAAGTTTTCTGTAAAGTTAATATAAATCAAAAAGTTCATTAACACTTTTCCTAAAGTGTTAAAAACCCAAAAACAATATAAAACAACAAAACAATCGTAACGTTTTCTAGTTTGTGTTTCTTTTAAGGTGATTCTTAAAGAGATACGATTTGGTTAAACGGGACGATACCAAAAATATTTTCCAAAAGTTTTTAAACCCCATCTGCACAAATCATACCTACGTCTTTTCACTGGTACTTAATATTTACATAAAAATCAACCACCGCAAATCAAGGCAGTGCACTACCTAACTGGGGGTGCGACCATTAATAAGTTCCCGAACATCAGATTTAAAACTTGCCTTTGTGTCACTTGTGATTTGGTGTACCTTTTTCAAAGAAGCCAGTTCATTTGTGATTATTGGTTAAGTTCACTTGTGTTTTGCCTCATTTGTTTTGAAAATTGATTTTTATACATAGTGCATGCGCACTCGTTCTTCCAGTTCTACAAGTCCACTTTCTGAACTTGGAAACATTCCTCGCAGACGTAGAGGACGTTCAGCTCCTTCAGCCGTGACTGAGGAACGTCTACCACCACCACCACCTGTCGAAATGGCAGAAGACAAACCCATGAATGAGCTTCTCCAAGCACCCATCGAGGGTTACGGAGATGCCATTGTTGTCCCAGCCATTGTGGCTGATACCTTCGAGCTCAAAACCGGGTTGCTTAATCTAGTAACCCAAAGCCAATTCTATGGTTTTGAGCGGGATGATCCTCATGCACACATTCGATGGTTTAACAAGATAGCATCGACCATCAAGTACAAGAATGTCCCACACGAAGCTATCAAGCTTCTTCTGTTCCCATTTTCTCTAGAGGGACAAGCCCGGAATTGGCTTGAGAAACAACCCCCTCGTTCCATAGAGACATGGGAAGATCTAGTTACCAAGTTTGTTAACGAATTCTATCCTCCATCCCGAACCACAAGTCTTAAGAATGAGATAATGAAATTTTCTCAGAGATTTGATGAATCATTCGGGGAGGCATGGGATCGTTACAAAGAATTGCTCCGCAAGTGTCCACATCATGGTTTTACCGAGTTAATGCAAATGGATACTTTCTATAATGGTCTGAGACAAGCTGACCAAGACTCTCTAAATGCCTCCGCGGGAGGTAATTTCCTTAGCAAAACCACCAAAGAAGCCTTACAAATCATTGAAAACAAGTCCCAGGTCCGTCCTTTCCGCACTAAGACTTATCAAACTCAGTCTAATGCTGGACCTTCTACTTCATCTCCTGTGAGTACATCTAGCACCGATGCTAAGATTGATAAACTCACAGACATTGTTCAGGCTTTGGTTCTTGCTAACCAAAAGAAAGTCACCTTCACTCAAACACCATCACATGGTGAAGTGAAGAAAGTTGAAGTTTGTGTTACTTGTGGTGGTCCTCATGCATACTACAACTGTACTGCCACCGATGGTAGTCCGTTTGAAGCAAATGCTATAGCCGGTACTTCAAATCAAGGAGGTAATCAATACCGTCCTCAGAATGAACCAAGTTACCGTGCTAACACTTATCAGGCACCACCCGGTTTTAACCAGAATCCTAACCGGAATCAGAATCAACCTAGAATGAACCAAAGTTATCAAAACCAAGGAAATTTCTATCCTGGACCCAATCAAGGTTTCCAACAACAAGGGAACCTTCATCAAAACAATTTCAATCGAGGGAATCAATTTCATGGGAATGTGAATCCTAATCAAAGGAATTTTCAACAACAAGGTCATAATCAAAACATCCGACCTCAAAATTTCCCTCCTAATCCACCTCCCGTCATTACTCCTCCAGGACCATCATCTGATGAGTTACTGAAGCAGTTCATGAAATCCCAAGATGAGATGAACAGATTGTTGGTCAGTCAGATCGCTGATCTCAAAAAGTCTTTAAATGATCAACCCTCGGGCTCAGGAAAACTTCCGAGCAACACGATCGCTAACCCGAGGGGCGATGCTAAGGCGATCACGACCAGAAGTGGTGTTTCATACAATGGACCCGCTATTCCTACTACCTCTTCTTCTTCTTCTCTCCCAAAGGTAGTGGAAAGTGAGCCTCCAACACATAATGGACCTACGACTCCAATGCCCCCTCCTCCTGTGGCAATGAGTCAAGTTACCAAGGAAACAACGGACAAGGTGCATTATTCAAGTCCACTTAGTACCGCACAAGTCCCACCTTCGGTAGTCCAACCTCAAGTTGTCCAGAAACCCAAGTCTAATCCAGGAGTTGTTTTTGAACCACCTGTAGCTCCCGTTGAAAATATCAAATCCAAATCTTCTATACCATATCCATCACGTTTGAATGAGCAAAAGCTCCGTGAAAAAGCTAGTCATCAAATGGATAAATTTTTCCAAATTTTCCAAGAGTTACATTTTGACATAAGCTTTGCGGATGCTATCATGCTGATGCCCAAGTTTGCATCAACTCTCAAACACATGTTAAGCAACAAGGAAAAGCTGTTTGAAATGGCTAAAACTCCTCTTAACGAGAACTGCTCTGCAGTTATCCTGAAGAAGCTTCCTGAAAAGCTTGGAGATCCTGGGAAATTTCTCTTACCTTGTGTATTCCCAGGAATGGTTGAATGCTTTGCCCTAGCAGATCTTGGTGCAAGCATAAACCTGATGCCTTATTCAGTTTGGAAGAAACTTTCTCTTCCGGAACTCACTCCTACATGCATGACTCTCGAGCTTGCAGATCGTATAATATCCCGTCCTCTTGGCATTGCCGAGGACGTATTTGTGAAAGTAGGAAAGTTCCATTTCCCAGCTGACTTCGTGGTTGTTGATTTTGATGCCGATCATCGGGTTCCTCTCATTGTTGGTCGAGGATTCCTGAGAACGGGCCGTGCTCTCATAGATGTATTTGAGCAAGAAATCACATTGCGTGTTGGTAATGAAGCTGTCACCTTCAACCTTGACCAAACTTCGAGGTACTCCGCAAATTATGATTCTGAATCGGTTAACCGAATAGATATCATTGATGTTGCTTCTGAAGAGTACTCGCAAGAAGTTCTTGGTTATGATCATAATTCTTCGAGTGATAATCTCACTCATTCATCTCAACCTATCATCGCCAATTCTACTCCTTCTCTCACCCCATTTGAGGAAAGTGACTTCATCTTAGAAGAGATTGAAGCCTACTTATTCAGTGATTCTGTACCATGGGAAATTGATCACGCTCCAATTGACATTGAGGAAGACATACTTCTCATTGAGAAGTTGCTTAATGATGATCCATCATCACCCCTTCACACTAGTGATTCAATTCCTGATGAGATTAATCAAAATGAGATTAATCTGGAGGGAGATTTTCTTCTTGAGAAATTGTTAAATCATGACATTTCTTCTCCTCTCCCTTCCATCAAACTTCATAACAAGGAAGTTAAGTCAGTTGACAAAACTGAAGAATTTCCTGAGGTTGAGCTTAAGGACTTACCACCTCATCTCGAGTATGCATTTCTTGAAGGTGATGATAAATTACCAGTCATTATTGCTAGAGATTTGAGTAAAGATGAAAAAGCTGCTCTCATTAAAATCTTGAAGTCACACAAGCAAGCAATTGCTTGGAAACTCTCCGACATCAAAGGTGTAAACCCTGAGTTTTGTACTCATAAAATCTTGATGGAGGATGACTTTAAACCAGCAGTTCAACATCAGAGACGAGTGAATCCAAAAATCCACGATGTTATCAAACAGGAGGTTATCAAACTTCTTGATGCAGGATTGATTTACCCGATCTCAGACAGTCCTTGGGTTAGCCCAATTCATTGTGTTCCGAAAAAGGGTGGCATAACTGTTATCACAAATGAAGATAACGAGTTAATTCCAACTCGATTGGTAACGGGATGGCGTGTTTGCATCGACTATCGTAAGTTGAATGACGCCACCCGTAAAGACCATTTTCCTCTACCCTTTATGGACCAGATGCTTGAGAGATTAGCAGGGAACGAATACTATTGTTTCCTTGATGGTTTCTCGGGTTACTTTCAGATTCCCATTGATCCAAAGGATCAAGATAAAACCACATTCACCTGCCCATACGGAACTTTTGCCTATAGACGTATGCCTTTTGGTTTATGTAATGCTCCTGGCACGTTCCAACGATGTATGATGGCCATTTTCCACGACATGATCGGGGAAACAATGGAGGTGTTTATGGATGACTTCTCGGTCATTGGGGATTCGTTTCAAACATGTCTCTCCCATTTAGATAAAATGCTTCACAGGTGTGAAGACACCAATCTCTGTCTAAACTGGGAGAAAAGCCACTTTATGGTCAAAGAAGGCATAGTCCTTGGCCATAAAATTTCAAAGAACGGGATTGAGGTAGATAGAGCAAAAGTCGATGTTATTGCTAAACTACCTTATCCTACTACCGTCAAAGGTATTAGGAGTTTTTTAGGTCATGCCGGTTTCTATCGTAGATTCATTCAAGATTTTTCCAAAATCGCCCGGCCAATGACCCATCTTCTTGAAAAGGATGCTCCTTTTATCTTCTCACCCGAGTGCATCGTAGCTTTTGAAACATTGAAGAAAAAGCTTACTGAAGCACCCATTCTCGTTGCTCCTGACTGGGATTTACCCTTTGAGCTAATGTGCGATGCAAGTGATTTTGCTATCGGCGCAGTCTTAGGGCAACGAAGAAATAAGCATTTTCAGCCTATTCACTACGCAAGTAAGACTATGACGGAAGCTCAAACTCATTACACCACCACAGAAAAAGAGCTATTAGCTTTGGTGTATGCATTTGAGAAGTTTCGGCCGTACTTAATCTTGACCAAATGTGTAGTGTATACGGATCACTCGGCCCTTAAATACCTCTTTGCAAAACAAGATGCAAAGCCGAGATTGCTCCGTTGGGTTCTCCTTCTCCAAGAATTTGATATTATCATACGTGATAAAAAAGGAGCTGAGAACCTGGCTGCTGATCATCTGTCCAGATTAAAAAACCCTCACCAAGATGTTTTCGAGAAAAAGGATATAAATGAAACATTTCCTCTCGAAACACTCAATGCGGTTTCTTTTCGTGGAAACTCTTCTACCCCATGGTTTGCTGACTTTGCAAATTACCATGCGGGTAACTTCATTGTGAAAGGGATGTCGACCCAGCAGAAGAATAAATTCTTCAAGGATGTTAAACACTATTTCTGGGACGACCCTTTCTTATTCAAAATCTGTGCGGATCAAGTCATCCGACGGTGTGTTTATGGACAAGAAGCTCTTGACATTCTCAAAGATTGCCATGCTGGACCCACCGGGGGCCATCATAGTCCAAACTACACCGCCAAAAAGGTGTTTGATTCCGGGTTTTATTGGCCAACAATCTATAAAGATGCCCACGATTATGTCAAAACTTGTGACGCTTGTCAGCGTCATGGAAACATATCTCAAAGAAATGAAATGCCACAAAATGCCATTCAAGTTTGTGAGATATTTGACATCTGGGGTATTGATTTTATGGGGCCATTTCCATCTTCTCGTGGTAACAAGTACATACTCGTGGCTGTTGACTATCTGTCAAAATGGGTTGAAGCGAAAGCTTTACCTACAAATGATGCCCGAGTAGTTGTGAAATTTTTGAAAGCTCTCTTTGCCAGGTTTGGAACCCCTCGTGCAATAATCAGTGATCGTGGTACACATTTTTGCAATGACCAATTTGAAAAGGTCATGCAAAAGTATGGTGTTACCCACCGTCTCTCTACTGCATACCACCCCCAAACAAGTGGGCAGGTGGAAGTTTCAAACCAGGATCTTAAAAGGATTCTTGAAAGGACAGTAGGCGAAAATCGTGCATCCTGGTCGGATAAGCTTGATGACGCACTCTGGGCTTTTCGTACAGCTTACAAAACACCAATTGGGTGTACTCCATATAAGCTAGTGTACGGAAAAGCATGTCATCTTCCGATTGAACTAGAGCACAAGGCTTACTGGGCCTTAAAGCATGCAAACTTCGATATACAGACAGCCGGTGATCATAGAAAAGTTCAAATGAATGAATTAAATGAACTTCGTGATCAAGCTTACGAGAACTCTTTGATCTACAAGCAAAAGACAAAGAAGATTCATGACTCCAAGATCAAGAACCGCGTTTTCAACGTTGGTGATCGAGTCCTTCTTTTCAATTCCAGATTGAAGATTTTCTCGGGAAAGCTTAAGTCCCGCTGGTCTGGTCCATTTACTATCACTAAGGTTTATCCTTATGGCACCATTGAGTTATCTCAGCCTGATGGTCCAAACTTTAAAGTAAATGGGCATCGATTAAAGCATTACTTTGGAGAGGACATTCCCCCTGTGGTTGTCCCGGATCTACAAACATTCCCCATGAACCAATGAATGCGGGGATCGAGTCAAGCTAGTGACTCGGGAATAAAAAATAATAGCATACACCATATGGGTTTTCACCTATATTTCTGTCTTCTTACCCCCTTTCTATCACCCTAGTGTGGGGGAGTTTCCCCACACTGTTGTATATATCACAAAAAAAAAAAAATGTGTATATATCAAAAACAAAATAATGGCCGTAGTATTTCCCTTTTTATGTTCTATGTTTCGGCATAACCGCCGGTACTTTGAATATTGAGGGCAATATTCATTTCTAAGTGTGGGGGGGAATTCTCACGAATTTCATGTAATTATTTCACCCAATTCCCCCGTTTTTGGCCAAAATTTTTTTTGGAGTAAGTGTTTTTCACTTACTCAGCAAATGGTAATCAGTCCACCATGTCTAACCCACATAAGGATTGGCTAATCCAGGAGCAAACGGCTCTTGGTAAAGATATCTCAAATCCGTTTATGGCTTGCAATTTGCCTAAAATTGTATGGTGTTCAGCTCACCATATCTTTAAACTAGTGAAGAGTTGGCTAGCCCGCAAGTTTATGGCTTGTGGTAAAGGCAAGTGGAAAATCCATAATTGGTAATCGGCTCACCAAAGATAATATTGATAATTTATCTAAGAGTTGGCTAGTCCAGAAGGGTACGGCTTCTGGTAAAGACAAATCAAATCCGTTGACAGCTTATGATTTGCTCAAAATCATTTGGTTATCGTTGTGCCAAGGTTCTTACTTGAATCAAAACAATTGGCTACTCCAGAAGTAATGGCTTTTGGTAAAGAGATAAAATCCATTAAATTTTCTCAAATCATTGCTAGGGACTAGCAATATCTTAGTGTGGGGGATTGATGAGTGTCTAAATACTCATCATTTTTATACTATTAGAATGCCAAAAACATCTGAAAACACTCAGAAACACATCAAAATGATAAAAATATCACAAACAAGTGTTTTATATGTATTAAATGCAAAAACATCAAAATCTGGTGAAAAACGTATCAAGTTTGCATAATTGGCAGTTTTAGTCCCCCAAGTTACAAAAGTTGTCAAAAACAGTCCCTGGTAATTCAAAAACTTGTAAAATATCATTTAAGTCCATGAGATTCAAAAGTTGTCAAAATAAACCCTTCAAAGTTTAAAAATCACAAATTGACAACTTTAGTCCCTGAACTTTGGAAAATTGTCAAAAGTAGTCCTTGGTTAAGTTAAAAAGTGAAAATTATCAACTTTTAACCTTGTTCTATTAATAAATGGCAAAAATGGTCCTTATGATAAACTTTTTGAGAAATTACAATATTGGTCCTTATAGTTTCTAAATTGACAGTTTTGGTCCCTGGATTTGTAAAAATGGAAATTATCAACAAAGGTCCTTGTACTATTATTACTTGGCAGGTTTTACCCTTGTGAGAGCTTTGGAAAATGCTCAAGATAAACCCTTCAACTTTGGCTAAATTGCATAATTGGTCCTTATTATTAAACTAAACCAAACGGACCCTTTATTATTAACTAGCCCAAATCCAATCCAGAAACAGTGACCCGGCCCAAAATTTAAATTCAAAATAAAACCGCTCCACTGTTCACTGTCTCTCCCAAAGCAGTTTTAGCCAAAACCAGTGGTTTTAACCACTGGTTTTCACCTTTACACCTCACCATCTCCACTTGTCCACCTTCCCCCTCCACCTCCACACCAATCCAACTCCAATTAATGCAGAAAACCAACCCTTTGAAAAAATGGCGCCAAATTCGACAAATGGCAATTCTCATGATCTGGATGATTTCAATGGTCAGGATTTGGTGGGATAACTTCAGAGGTCGACAAGAGATATTTCAAGTCAATAAATATCAAGGGTGAAGCAATGAAGAAATCAATCTAGTGTAAAATTTAATTTTTAATGTCGTTTTAGTTAATTATCTATTTCCAGTGTATTTCTTAGCTCTCAAGCACTTTATTAAGTATTTTCAGTGTATGTTGAAACTTTTTCAATAATCAATTTCAGTATTTAAGTTCCAATCTCAGTTTGTTAATTTTCAAATTTCAAAGAAATCTCAATATGTTGAAATGTTGTTAGAAGCTGTTATTTTGGACTTAGAAGCTCATATAAGCTCCTTATAAAGCTTATAAAAGCTTTTAGATATCTTAAAAAGCAGTTTATTAGCCAAAGTCAAAAATTCACAAAAATACCAATTAAATAGCTTAAAAATAAAAAATCCATGGTTCAAGGTTCTAGCAGGCTGGAGCAAGGTATATTTGTGATGGCCTTGGTTTAGAGCTCTGTGGAGAGCATTTAGGATTGGTTCTCAGTCCCTGGTTCTCAATTTTCAGTTGGAATCTCATTTGTAAGCTATTTGATAATTTTTGCATTTCTTTGTTTAAGTTGTCAAGTAGTTGTAATATTTATTTCTTAACAATCAATAGTTATAATTAAGTATATCTAAGCCTTAAAACAAGTGGTTTGTTCTTTTAAATCAAAAGTTAGTAAAAATTCCATTTTAACAGTAAAATTAGCTTAAGCTTAAATTGTTAGTTGTAAGTTGTTATTATTATCAGTTAATGCTTCTTTAGTCTTATTTTATGATATCATAAGGTTTATAATCATGTTCATGGTCTGAATCTTTGTTATCTTTTGAAAAACACCAAATCAGTCACATAAAAGGGTGTTTGGTTTTATTTGTTTTACTGTATTAAAGTCTGTGCAGTACTTTGGTTTTGTTTATTCTAAGTCATACTTGGTCTAAAGAACTCAAAGAAACCTTAAAATCTTGTGCTTGTTATAGTAAAAAGTCAAAAGTACCTTAATTCTCACTTAGCTTGTTAACTGTTGGATTTTAGCCTATCAGATTCACCATACTAGCTTAGAGTCTTATAATTTAGCTTAATCTCCTCTTATTCTAGCTTAATATATCATAGTCAGTCCTTAGAATTGATTTAAAACTCAATAAAGTCAACTTAGTTATTTTCAAAAAGTCAAAATGATACCCTGTGCACCAGTTTTACTAGTTCTTTCATAAGTTCACACAGAGCTTGTTATTTGGTCAAACCTTGTGATTCTTGGTACTTTGGGAAGTCAACCTGGTCCTTTTCAAGTTCCAAGTTTTAAATTTCCAGTTGCAGCTTATTTACTAGGCCTGCTTGAGCTTATCATTTTGTCCCATATTAGTCAGTATTAACTGAGTTTAACTCAGTGGTTTCTCAGGTTTTGAAAAAGCTTCTCAAAAGCTCATTTTAGCTTGTTTTGATCTCATCTTTTGTTTCTAGGTAGCCAACCAGGTCTTAAACAAGTTCCAATAATTGCTTTTTAGTTCTAGCTTATTTTGTGATCTGTGCATAAGCTCAAAGTAGCTTACCAAAAATCTGTTTTGCTTATTTAGCTTAAACCTCAAATCTGTGAAAACTTGTAATCCAGAGGTCATGGTTTGTTGTTTTTAGTTGAAATAGAGTTCTTATAGCTTATTGTAGCTTGTAAATCAGTTTAGTGCTTGTTGTGACCTTCTAGCTTATTTCAAGTGCTTATAAATAAGCAGTTGCCAATACAGTTGCTTATTTCTCCAAACAAGCCCATGTTTTTCTATTTTTCCTAGATTCTACATATTAAAATAGAATTTTCCTAAAATTTTCATAATTTTTCATAACTGTTTGCTATTTTTCTTAATTAAAAACAGTTTTTAGGCATTTTTAAATAGCTTTTAATACAAATAAATTATAAAAAGTTCAAAAAAAATGATTTTTCAATTTTCTTAGGTTAAGATAAATATAAAAGTAATAAAAAGTATTTTTCCATAATTTTCTTAGTTTAAAAAGTATTTTTTAGCATTTTAATTAGTTTTAAATAGTTTTAAATTAATAATAAATACATAATAAGTCTAAAAAATATATTTTTAGTTTTAAAATAAGTTTTATCATATTTTAGATTTTTCCAAGTTATAATTTCATTTTTTTAGGTTAATTTTGTATTTTCTTGTATTTTAGTACATTTTAAATACTTAATAAATAGTTTTTAATTAATAATAATTAAATAAATAGTTGTAAAAATAATTTTCTTTTTCCAATAATTTTCTTTTATTATTAGGATTCCAAAAGTATAATTTTTATATTTCTAGGACTTTTATTTCTTAAAACTCACATTTTATTTTGTACGTAGACGTAATTTTATTTTAAACGTAAGTTTTAAGTTGTAGGTTTTAAACGTTCATCGACTTTTAAAATAGTGATAGCGTTTATTTAATAGATTTTATCTTTTATTTTCTTTTAATTTGCATTTAAGTCGCTTTAATTTGTAGATTTTCTCTTTAGGTATAATTTTCCATCCAAAACCCTACTGATTACTATCCTTAGTGATCATTCTACCATCTGATCAAGTGTTTTTACACCAATTCATCCTCCGTGGGACTTAACGACCCGGGAATTCCCTATATTCCTTTGATCTTAATTGCATTAGTGTTTGAGCAGTTTTTAGTCTGTTAGACTTGACTGTTTAGCACCAATCACCTACTCTTTTAAAGCCTGACACCGTCACTTGTAAATAAGAAATTTGGCTACTGAGCCGTCACAAAAGTGATGCGACGGCGTCGCAGATAACACCTGACGCCGTCCCCTTCAGTTCCAGCAGCTTGAGTGTCTTGATTCTTGACTTTGGCCATTTTCTTCGTATATTCGCGCCTTTTCATCCGAATAAGTGTCATTCCAGCATTTTGCTTTCAAGATACCTAAAAAGTGAAAAGGAACGATATTAAGTAATAACGGATACAAAAGTGATCAAATAAGGGCTTAAATGACCCCTCAAAAAGGTACATTTTAAAACCTTATCATGACTTCTAATAGTCCCTCTAATTCTAAGGATCTTCTTCCAGCTCCAAGAAGCTTCTTGTTTTTCAGGGATATCCCAAAAGTTCCTGCCTTTGAGCTTATACATGTGCACCCATTTGACCCAAAAGGAGTTTTTAAAAGTAATCAGATTCCAAATATGCTTGGAAATTAAAGCTATGTTCCGATCTTCAATGGATCTAATACCAAGCCCCCTTCCACTTTAGGCTTACACACATCAGACCACTTGATTTTGGCTTTTCCCCTTTTGAATTCACCATAGTTCCAAAGAAAATCCCTCATTAATCTTTCCACCTCATTAGCAATCGAAATGGGAAGGATGAACATAGAGCACCAGAATATTTGCATGGAACTAACCACAAACATAATTAATTGAAGTCTCCCAGCAAATGACAGAAATTTATTTTTCCAGTCCATAATTCTACCCTTAACTTTATCAATAAAGGGCTGACAGTCATTACAACAAAGTCTTTTAGAAATCAGTGGAACCCCAGATACAGGAAGACTACAAACATTCAAGGGCATAATCTTTAAAATCTTGGCTTTATTGGCATCTTTGACATTATCAAAAAACACAGTGCTTTTAGGAAGACTATGCATAAGGCCAGAAGATTCACCAAATTCATCAAGCGTTCTTTTCAAGACAGATACAGATTTGCTATCCCCGTGGCAAAACAACATGAGGTCATCAGCAAAGCAAATTTTTGTGAGCTTGAGCTCTTTACATTGCCAGTGAAATTTAAACTCAGGGCTAAGAGAAACATGCCACTTTATCATGAGATTGAGGACTTTCATAACCAGAGTAAAGAGGTAGGGAGATAAAGGTCCCCCTGTGTTAACCCTCTATTTCCCTTAAAGAAACCATGTAAATCACCATTGATGTTAATTTAGAAAGAAGTAGTAGTCATACACTCCATTATCCAATTAATCATCACTCTATGAAACCCAAAATGAATAAGGCACCTTTTCAAAAACTTCCATTCAACAAAATCACAAGCTTTGTTGATATCAACCTTAAACGCACACTTAGAAAGACCTATATTCCTATGATAACCTCTCATTAACTCTTGAGAGAGGAGAATATTATCACTGATGTGTCTATTAGGGATGAAAGCACATTGGTTCTGGTCCACCAAGTCCCCAATACAATTCTTTATCCTATTAACAATAATTTTACTAATAATCTTATAGACCACATTGCAGCAGGCAATGGGTCTATAATGAGACACCAGTCTAGGAGTCTTAAGCTTAGGAACAAGAGCGATAATAGTGGAATTTACCTCTTTGAGCAGTTTGCCAGAAATGAAAAACTCCTTGATAGCCTTACACAATTCCCCTCCCACAGAACTCCAAGCAGACTTGAAAAAATGGGCAGAATATCCATCCGGTACAGGAGCCTTATTACCGTCAATATCAAACAAAGCAACTTTGACTTCCTCATCAGTGACATTTCTAATCATAAACTCAGCATCCGCATGGGACAATTTGTTAATGAAAAGAGAACCAGGATCTGAAATATCTTTAACATTAGCACATCTACCAAATACATTTTGGAAATGGGATACAAACTGCTTGCCCACATCATTCCCATAGTAAGTGAACCCATTCAAGTCTTCAACCAAAGAGATCCTACCTTTATTCAATTTACCCTTTACCACATTATGAAAATACTTAGAGTTCCTATCACCCTCATTCAGCCATGTAGTTTTGGATTTCTGTTTCAGAAAGGATTCTTCATCTTTTAAAGCTGCCCTATAAGCTTTAAGACAGTTTAATTCTTCTTCTCTTAACTTATCTGAATGAGGATCAGCAACCATGGAGGCTTGAATCCTATACAGATCATTCCTTAGGCATTTGACCTTCTCAAACAAATTGCCCTGCTCATAATTGAGTTCCCTCAATGGCTTCTTAAGCATTTTCATTTTACAAACCACAAAAAACATGGAAACCCCATCAACCTTTTGGTTCTAAATTTCGTTGACAGCAGGTAAGAAGCCCTCTTTGCCCGAAAGGTAGTTTTGGAATTTAAAAGGTTTAGGTTTGGGCTTAATATCTTCTGGGATGACAAAAGTTGCAGGTGTGTGATCAGAGGTGAAAAAGGGGAGAAAGTGAGCATAAGAAGAAGGAAACGATGATACAAAAGCACCATTCCCCATCACCCTATCCAATTTCTTCAAGAGGCCACCTGGTTTCTAGGTCTTTTATTCCAAGTAAAGTTAAGGCCACTCATAGAAATATCCTCCATATCAATTTCTGAAACACAATATCTAAAATCACTCATTGCAGTAGTAACTTTAGAGCCCCCAGTAGACTTCTCTGAAGGATCAAGCGTAGCATTAAAATCCCCTAAAATCACCCAAGGGGAGTTTTTGACAGATTTACTATACCTCTGTAAAGACTTCCACAGGTTTCTTCTCTCAACAGTTTTGATATGAGCATATATTAAGGAACAATGAAAGCGAAGGTTACCGTTAAGAGATTCAACAAAGCAGTGCATAACCTGAGCATTTTGTTCTATGACCATGAGATTAATGTGATTAGGATCCCAACCTACAATAATTCTCGTACCCCCAACACAAGAAGAGTTATTAGAAACCCACTCCCAATTACCCAAAACATGCCTACAAGTACGAACCAACTTACTCTCCTTCACATGAGTTTCCAAGAGACCACAGAGGCTGTATCTATCTTCTTTAAGCAACTTAATAACTTGAGCTGGTTAATAGAGTTGTTTAACCCCCTAACATTCCAAGCAAAAGCTTTAAACCCCATTAAGAAATATTAGAGATAGGAGCTGCATTATTACCCTTATTATCTGCAGCACAATCTTCATATTCAGGCTTCATTTCATTTACAATTCCTTCCACATTAGATTCCACATCCTCATCTTCAAAAGAAGGGTCTAAATGGAACTTATGTTAGTTTTTATAAAGTAATCCATCTGGTGAACAGTACAATCCAATCACACAGACTTAGATGGATATATGCCAGCCTCCATAAGAATATCAACTTCTTCTTTAAGACCATGCCATACTCTGCTATAAAACTCCTCTTGCTCATTCACATCCTTACCCAAAGTACTCTGCTCCATGTCATCATCGCTCAGCATCTGAAAAGAATTACTAACAGGAACACCTTCATTGAGAACACCAATTTGAGAATCCTTTGATCCAGAGCCTCTAACAAGAATCCTAGGCTTATAATTAGGATCTTTGCTCAGTTGGTGCAAAGATTTAGGTTTACTATTAGAGTTAAGATTCTTCTTCTCCAGACTAGAATGAGAATTAGAAACAGGGTTTTTAACTTGAGACTTATCACCCTTATAAGCATTCCTAATACTCTCACCATTGCCTTTGTTTTTAGGTTGAAACCTGACCTGGCTCCCACCATTTTGTTGATTAGACATAGTTCCCTTCCCATTACCACAAGTAGCCATATGTTGTTTACTAGAAGTCTTTTGAATGAAAATCCCTTGTCTATTACCATTCGGACCAAACCTGTTCTGAGTACCATTGTCAACCTTTGAAGAAGTAGTAATAGGCCTATTCTTTTTACCCACAGTAACAAATCCTTCACTATCCAAGCCACCAACATTACCATTAATGACAGTTTCAGTATTACCCTTTTCTTTCCCCTTGTCAGCAATGACAGCTTCATCCTTTGTCCTTGGTCTCACCTTACAGGTAAGAGTAGTGTGGCCAAACGTTTTACAGTGAGTGCACAACGAAGGTTTCCATTGATACTTCACATCCAACTTGCCTACTTTAGCAGGCCTATTACCAATGGGGGGTATTCAATTTCCAAAACACTTGGTAGTTCTTCATTTGCAGAGACCTCCACAAGGAGTCTAGCAAAATCCAACTTACCTGCTTTCTTAAGGCATCTCTCCTTTGTCATTTTATCCATTACCATAGGCCTCCCAAATCCACTCATAATTTTCCCAATCCCGTTTCCATTACACAACTCCATAGGAATATTGTATACACAGACCCAAATTGGGATTGTTGAAGGTTCAGTTTTATCCAACCAAATTCCAAGTTCCCAAATATTCAACACAAGAGGGACATTCTGAACCATCCAAGGACCGCAATCAAGGACAGTTTTCATCCTATCTTCACTCTTAAACTTGAAATAGAAGATCCCTGAGCTGGTTTAAGTAATCTCTTCAATACCATGAGCTCTCTACATTTTCATCAAATTACCTCTAACCACCCTATAATCCATTGATGTGCCCACAAAGTAAGCATATAATTGCAATGCACAGGCCTGCCCACCTTTATAGACTTCTTCAGCAGTGAATTGATTCCTCCTATTACCATTATCCTGTTAGACACAACATTAGGAGTATATTCCATTTTTAAATCCATTTCCTCACTACCCTGCTTCAATTTTTCAGAAAATCTATCAGCATCAGCTGTATATTTGATAAGGTTTTAAAATGTACCTTTTTGAGGGGTCGTTTAAGCCCTTATTTGATCACTTTTGTATCCGTTATTGCTTAATATCGTTCCTTTTCACTTTTTAGGTCTCTTGAAGGCAAACTGCTGTAATGGCACTTATTTGGACGAAAAGGCGCGGATATATGAAGAAAATGGCCAAAGTCAAGAATCGAGACACTCAAGCTGCTAAATTACAAGGGGACGGCGTCACTGCTTAATCTGCGACGCCGTCGGAGGAATTTGTGACGACTCAGAAGAGAAATTGCTAGTTTTTGGAGGACGGCGTCGGGCTTTAAAAGAGTAGGCCGTCGCAACTCAGACGACCTAGATTCAATCCAGACGGCATCAGAAGCTAAAGAGGACGGCGTCACAAGCATAAGGTGACGCCGTCGCAAGATTAACTTGGCCAAGACGAAACCCTAATGACGGCGACACGACGGCGTCACAAATCATAAGGTGACGCCGTCGCACATGTAATCTTATATATAGAATCCGAATTTTTCAGTTTTAGAGAGTAGTCTTTTGGGTAAACTTTTGGAGTAAAACCTAAACCGAACCAAGGTCGTATTTTAGGGTTCTAAACCCTATCTTACACCAAGATAAGTTGTTTACTTCATTAATTTAATTATGTCTTCAATTATTTGTGTGTATGCTTGCATGTTCTCCATGTCCGGCTAATTTACTTGTGTGTTTGCTTAGGGAATATGAAACTTAATTATTGAATATTGATTGGTTGTTTCTTATCTTAGTTGATTAATGATCTAGTAATGCGATAGGTCATTCGTTGTGTACTTAATGCTTGATTAATCTTTGTGAACCTTAGGTTATAGCACTTTGAGTTGTTGTAAGCTAAACTATCCAAAGAGGCCTTAGAGTTAGAGTTTATCATCCCTAGTGGGTTTTGTAGATGAGACCCTTTGGTAACTTCAAAGAGTTAGGGAGAAACGCATACCCTACAACTTTAGACACACAACGCAATTAGGAATAAGGACGTGACAATTCAACCACCAATAGAAGATAATTAAGGAGTAGTAAAACCTAAGTAAACACATCTTTAAACTATCATACGAGCACACAATAATTAGACATAGACTACCACCACCTTAGTTTAGATAATTAGATAATAGTAGAGTAATCGGTAGAAATACCAACCCCCCAAATCCAAACCCCGAGATTCGTATTTTTCCTTTTCTAAAAAACATAAAAAGATAAAAAAATAATCTTCCTCAACCCCAACCTTAGCGTAGTAACTTCTCACTAGCATTCCTATTCCCCTAGAGAATGATATCAATTCCCGTAGCTTACCCTAATACTACACTACAACGATTAGGTTCACTGCCTAGGGTGTTGAAAAACTTGCTCGACGAAAAGGAAGTTCCTTTGACCCCGAACGCGCTGTGTAAGCGTATCAAGTTTTTGGCGCCGCTGCCGGGGAATAGAATAGCTAGTTAGTAGTCCACCTCGTTTAGGTTTCTTTGCTTGATTCCTATCAAGTAAACTTTTTTTTCTCATTTATTAGCTTCCTTTTAGTCTATCCCCCTTCTTGTGACCTTTGTTCGTAACCCCATCACTTTTCATCATGGAAGGTGAAAACCCCCCTCAAATCATTGTCCCGCCAAGAGACCGTACTCTTGGTGAATACTCGAGACCTAGCCACCTAGGCTATAGGAACACCATTGAGCTTCCCGACCAAGCCCAAATTACGGCCCTGCGATCCGACACCATCCGGTTGGTGCAAAATGGATGTGCATTCCATGGACTTCGTTCCGAAGATCCAAATCAGCATCTTAAGGACTTCCTTAAAATTGTCGATTCTATTGACCTTGATGCTACTACTCGGGAGACCACGCGTCTGCGTTTATTCCAATTCTCTTTAAGAAAACAAGCTAGTAAATGGCTTTTTCATCTTCCCAAGGGATCTATTTCAAATTGGGAAGATCTCACTACCCGTTTTCTTGCTAAGTTATGCTCACCAAATCCAAGTCAACCACTCGACCATCAGTCCTTCAACTCTCTTCGCAACCAAATCATTGATGAAATCAAAGACCTTAGTAAGTTGAATAGGATTGACGAAGAAGATAGTGCTTATTTCAATCTTTACCCCACTAAGGAAGAGATTGCATACCATCAATACATAATTGATAATCCACAATCACCAATCATTAGGATTTGCCCAAAGATTAGGAGAGGAAATCCTTGGAACCTAAAAATCCCTTGTATGATCGGATATAGGAATGTTGAACATGCTTACATAGATACGGAATCTCCCATCAATGTGATGTCATCTATTGTCTACAATGACATTATGAATGAGCGACTTAATATTAGGAGAGACCCTAAGTATCCAGGTGGAGTTCGTAACTTCGTGGGAAGAGTCAAGGATGTACATGTCTTCATAGGAAATTTCACCTACCTAGTTGATTTCATGGTCCTAGAAGATGTAGGATGCGTTATTGACTATAGCTTATCTCAAGTAGTGCTAGGAAAACCGTTTGTTGAAATATCTAAAATGAGCCATAACTAGTATGATGGAACGGTTAGATTTAAAGAAGGAAACGATGAGATTACTTACAGGATGCCTTGGAAGACAAATGAATATGGCCATCTATCCCCTTTTGAACGAGACAACATTAGAGCTTTTGAGGACAAAAGCAAAGACGATGTTGAAAAAGGTTACAAATTCATGTGGGAAAGAA
Organism: Chrysanthemum seticuspe; assembly: GCA_019973895.1. NCBI lineage: Eukaryota > Viridiplantae > Streptophyta > Magnoliopsida > Asterales > Asteraceae > Chrysanthemum > Chrysanthemum seticuspe. The sequence goes on from BPTQ01000002.1 coordinate 146,611,562, forward strand.
GGAGATTTTATTATAGGGATTGCTTGACCCTAGGGCCTAGGTATAGAGTCGATGAAAATTTTGTCAACATGATAGAATTCTCATTGAAAATGCAAAACGAGACCACGTAGGAACACGACTATGAGTCTAGCTACAAGACTCTTAAATAAAGAAAAGCGCTTCGTGGGAGGCAACCCATGCTTAATTGTTTGCTTGTTAGTGTCATATATCTTTTATTGATTGTTTATTCTCATGTTTAAATTTGTAAAAATGCTTTATTTTGTTTTTAACCTCGTCTTAATTGCATATAAATGTATTTTACATAAAGGATAAGTGTGGGGAGGATTACACACGTTTTCATAAGAAGCGTGAACATGAGAATAACAATTAATTAAAAGATATATTTGTGTGTTTGTTCGAGTCAAATGCTTGTATCGAGTCATAATGGATGTTTTGCAGAAATTTTTTCCAGATTCTAAAGATGTAAATTTTCCAGAATTTTTCCAGAAAATCGCAGACCATTTTTTGTCAGGATAACCTGACGGCGTCAGGATTGCAACCTGACGGCGTCAGGAGGGAGTAAAAACATCAGATTACTTTTTCTCGTTTTTCTGAGCTTCTTATAAACTTTTGGAATTTTCCAGGTCTTAATTTTCTTAGAAATTCTGTAAACATCCATTCCACAAGCATTATATCCTAGTTTAAATCGAGTCTTATATATTATTATCGCCGATTTTACGCGAAGGTTTCGTTTGTTTTCTTCAAGTGTGCAGGTTTTGTTTATCAAGAAGAAGTTACATAAGATTGATGAGCTTTTCACGCATAAATTCTTCTTGGAAAGGATTTAACCACTACTTCACACACGGATCCTACCGAGCTAATCAGGGGAGTACTAGTTTCTTTCATTTTTAATTACCTTCTATTATCATAACTTTGATACTTTCGGGGAACATTGGGGACAATGTTCAGTTTAAGTGTAGGGAGGGAAAATAAAACGGGAACTTTGAAACTATACTTATCCTTGATTATTTGCTTTGTCTAATTGCATTTGCGTAATAAACCATGAGAAAATGTCGGTTAGGGTAATTTTGGCACCAAATTTAAAATTTTTCATGACATATAGGAGTGGGCCATTAGTCTTAACAAAAGCGTCTCACGGATAGGAAGTTATATGACTAGCACAAAACCCTTTACCACTTAAATTCCACCAAAAATGTGAGGATCGCCCTTAGATTAGTAGGAATTGAAGAATTCATCTTCAATGCTTAGAGTGTGAACCGGTAGTATATTAGATTCTAGAACTTGTTTTGTGATGCATTCCGAGATCGCTAGTAAGACTACACTTGTGTAGTTAGGAATAACTAAATGATAAGAGGCATTAGGATAACCCTTGTTTGATACCCGTAATATAGTTACTTCTTCCACATCGGTCGAGTAATTCCTCCACACCCTTGCGTTGTACTCATTTTTAGTACACGATACCCCTAGTTAACCCCTCAGAGCCTATCCTTTTCGCGGTTCTCATGATGTTTCGGTTTTCCGGAATATCAATGAAGAGCATTGTTTACACCCCACCCCCAAATGTACACCCAAATCGCCTTAGCCTACCTTGTATGCACTCACTTTTAGTGCATTATTGTTATCACCCTAAACCCTTAGTTCAATTATCTAATTACTTGCATGAGGTGCTAAGTTGAGTCATATCTTTTGTACACAGTTTTGGGACGATTGGGACTCATGGGAAAAGTTAAAGTTTTAAATGAGTAAAAGGGAACGCCAATTCCCTTATCTGCGTAATAACGTACTCCAAGTGTTTTGATCTGTTCAATTCGGGTCATATTAGTGTTAGAGTAATAAAAACTCAAGTGTAGGGATGTGCTTTAAATCCCTATTATTTTGATGTTATCGTAGAGGATGGTAGAGTAAAAGTGTATGAAAAAAAAAAAAAAATCGAAAAAAAAATAGAAAAAAAAAAAAAAAAAAAAAAAAAAAAAAAAACGGGCTATCCTACATCTATCTTTAAATTTATGTTTGTTTATTTCAGTTATCTAGAGTTTAGAGTGTCGAGTCTTGGCTTAGCAACGCCATTCTTCGTATGCATTTAACATAGAGATTTTTGACTTGCCACCACTAAATAGCCTATCCCACCAAACCCTTTGTTTCCCTACCGTAAGCCTAATGTTACAACCCCTTAAAGACCTCTTTGATAGTCTTTCCTAGGTGCTTACGCCAAAGCGATGGAGGTTTTATCTATTCTCAACCCTATGGTAATCTATGTACTAGGACCGGTTAATGAGTGTTTACCTTCCATTTCCAATTTGCTATACTTCATATACACCCGAGAGATGTGAGTATCCAAACACCCCATGTGAGGTGCTAGTATGTAATTTCCGTGCTTGTTATGACTTTTGCGGGGCTTATATGTGTTGTGGACTGTTTTAAACCAATTCTTCATGACCCCTAACTTATAAATTAATTGGCTAAAAGCACATTTGCTTGAGGACAAGCAAATACCAAGTGTAGGGATATTTGATAAGGTTTTAAAATGTACCTTTTTGAGGGGTCGTTTAAGCCCTTATTTGATCACTTTTGTATCCGTTATTGCTTAATATCGTTCCTTTTCACTTTTTAGGTCTCTTGAAGGCAAACTGCTGTAATGGCACTTATTTGGACGAAAAGGCGCGGATATATGAAGAAAATGGCCAAATTCAAGAATCGAGACACTCAAGCTGCTAAATTACAAGGGGACGGCGTCACTGCTTAATCTGCGACGCCGTCGGAGGAATTTGTGACTACTCAGAATAGAAATTGCTAGTTTTTGGAGGACGGCGTCGGGCTTTAAAAGAGTAGGCCGTCGCAACTCAGACGGCCTAGATTCAATCCAGACGGCATCAGAAGCTAAAGAGGACGGCGTCACAAGCATAAGGTGACGCCGTCACAAGATTAACTTGGCCAAGACGAAACCCTAATGATGGCGAAACGACGGCGTCACAAATCATAAGGTGACGCCGTCGCACATGTAATCTTATATATAGAATCCGAATTTTTCAGTTTTAGAGAGTAGTCTTTTGGGTAAACTTTTGGAGTAAAACCTAAACCGAACCAAGGTCGTATTTTAGGGTTCTAAACCCTATCTTACACCAAGATAAGTTGTTTACTTCATTAATTTAATTATGTCTTCAATTATTTGTGTGTATGCTTGCATGTTCTCCATGTCCGGCTAATTTACTTGTGTGTTTGCTTAGGGAATATAAAACTTAATTATTGAATATTGATTGGTTGTTTCTTATCTTAGTTGATTAATGATCTAGTAATGCGATAGGTCATTCGTTGTGGACTTAATGCTTGATTAATCTTTGTGAACCTTAGGTTATAGCACTTTGAGTTGTTGTAAGCTAAACTATCCAAAGAGGCCTTAGAGTTAGAGTTTATCATCCCTAGTGGGTTTTGTAGACGAGACCCTTTGGTAACTTCAAAGAGTTAGGGAGAAACGCATACCCTACAACTTTAGACACACAACGCAATTAGGAATAAGGACGTGACAATTCAACCACCAATAGAAGATAATTAAGGAGTAGTAAAACCTAAGTAAACACATCTTTAAACTATCATACGAGCACACAATAATTAGACATAGACTACCACCACCTTAGTTTAGATAATTAGATAATAGTAGAGTAATCGGTAGAAATACCAACCCCCCAAATCCAAACCCCGAGATTCGTATTTTTCCTTTTCTAAAAAACATAAAAAGATAAAAAAATAATCTTCCTCAACCCCAACCTTAGCGTAGTAACTTCTCACTAGCATTCCTATTCCCCTAGAGAATGATATCAATTCCCGTGGCTTACCGTAATACTACACTACAACGATTAGGTTCACTGCCTAGGGTGTTGAAAAACTTGCTCGACGAAAAGGAATGAATCATTATCTTAGTTTGTCTCTATTATGCACTTGCGTAGACATTGCCACGAGTCTTCCATGTTCTTTCGAGTGAACAAGTCTCCAACGATCGCGGAATTTACTTTTAACTTAGTACTTCACGTATACAAAAACGTTAGCTGGTAAATTTGTATTAGTATCAATGTTATCATCAAGTAATCAAGGGGGTGAGGGAACCCGAGTTATGTGGATTGTGGTATGTATTGTTCAATGATAAATCAAAATGTAGTAATATTTGCCTTTCTAAAAAAATGTAGTAATATTTGATATCTTTGACGACAATATACGATTCCAAAAACCATCCTCGAATACAAGATGTTTTGTTCGTTCAACATTTTGAAACATAATTTTTAATAAAATCAATCTGACATTCAAACTCCGAAACTCATGACAAAAATAAAAAACGATTATTTCTTGAACTTCTGAAGAAATACTTATTGTGCGAGTCCATTGATTACCACAATGATCTAGGGGTGTTCATCGGTTCGGTTATTGGGTTATTCGGTTTATTCGGTTCGGTTAATTGTTTTTCTAGGTATAACCAAAAAACAAACAGAACCGAATTCAAATTTGATTCAATCGAACCGAAAACCGAACCGAATAACCGAAAACCGAACCCCAATAACCAAAAACCGAACTGAATAACCCGAATTACATAATTCTAATTATTTTTTATTTAATTATATATATTTTTAGCACAAAATATTCTTTTCAAGCTTAAATCATGTTATATTTATACTAAAAAAGAGTTTTAGTGATTTTTTTTTCATATATATACATTGGAAAAAATATATTTTACATGAATTTGGTTTTCGGTTTCTATTGCCAAAACCATATCCAAACCGATAACCAAATATTTAGTTCGGTTCGGTTCGGTTTTGATCAATTCGGTTTGCTTACAATATCGGTTTAGTTATTTTCGGTTTGGTTCAATTTCGATTTTCGGTTGCTGTGAATATTACCCGATCCGTGAACACCCCTACAATAATCTATGAGGTCACCAAAGTATAATCACGTAAAGATATATCACAAAACAAATAAAAAGCCCATTTCACACTCGTGCAAATAAATTTAAAAAAAATGGACCATTCAACACACACGTAATGACGTAACCATAGTTGCAAAACTCGTGTTTAGGATTACAAAACCAAGAACCAAATCACCAAAAAGGTGATTTCTACATTTGTAAAAAAAGTCCCATTTGCTTTCATGTAGCTCTTTAGTGATTTCATGTGCTCTTAACATCCTGAATTCCTGATTCAGCATTTTTCTGTACATGCACGGGCTGCTGCTGAAAACGCACCATCCAACCCCCTTTATAAATTTTTCATCCTTTGTTTAAGAAACTGCATCCGAAATATTCATCTGAGCAATTCGGTCATTGTATCATTTATTATGATTACACTTTACCCATTTTTTCTACATTTTGGCCAAAAAATGTTACTATGTCTTATTATGTTTACACTAGTTAACTGAATATGTCTTGGTAATTAATACCTAAAAACACATGTTTCTACTTGAACTTAAACCAGTTACCCAACTCGACGGATATATTGTTTAATTTTGTCACATCTAGAACTTAGGAGTATATAAAATCAACTTTGTTATTATCCGCCACCGAGTATCAATTAATCAACTAAAATTAAGGTTAATAAACAAATCTCAGTATGTTGTAGAAACAATATTCATAGATATCCTTTGACGCATTTTTGCATCCAACAATTCCATTGACAAATCATGAAGACATACTTAAAAATAATTGAGTGTATGATAAATCATACATAACAATCAATCGTTTGTTGCTTACTTAATTGGTGCATTCTGAGCAATTTAGCTTATTCGTATATGGATTTAATGAGTATCATATATTTCATGTTTGGATGCTCTGCCGAACTTATCAAATTACACCTTAATAAAAAATACTTTTTCTGCTGAAATTTTGTAAGGATATTGTTGTTGTTCGCCATGTTTTGATTATAAATCATAAGTTAATTTCCAATATATACCTTGTCAAATCATATACTTCATTTCATTATCTAATATTTCAAGAAAAACCGTGTTGTTAAAAAGGTTGGTATGAATGAAATCAGAGAGTATACACTTGGCCAAGTAAGTTAGTTAGTTTGCTTTAATATTTTGATAGACTTTATGGAACATCATACACCTTTTCTAAGTTGTATTTAAAGTAATAACTTTGTGCGTCAGTTATCTTTTTGGTCTAAAGTCAATACTCAACAATCAATTTTTTTGTCATTTGCTCATAAATTTTTCCTCTATACCTCACAGAAGCTTTAAATACAAGAAAGACCATTGTAGTACACAACTTAAACATTAGCAATAAATATTTGAACAACCAAACACCTAGCTTATTTTTACCTATTTAAAATCTCACCGGTCCATTTCTTTGTACTCATTCACTTTAACCCTAAAAGTCACCGCTGTAAACAAGCTGCTCCACCAATCCAGCACAAAGTTCCGGCCGACTAACCCAAAAAAATATGAAGGTATTTAAATTTGAAAATTGAATTAACCTTATGTATAATTTATTTTGAATGTCATACATGTAATTGCAAGTTGAGGCTAAACATAAAAGAGACACATTTAATGATTAAATTGTATACATCACAAATTTCTCTATCAACATTAGATTTTTATTGTATAATATGATGAATATATATTAGGCTTGTATTTAAACACTCGGCTTGTAATTTTATTTGAATGGCACCTAAAAGTTGTTATGCTTTGACATTTCTTCAATTAGTTATAATCCTATACTTACATGTGAATTTGTTTTGCAATGTTGCAAATTGCTTGTACTGACTCTAATCAAATTAATTGTAGGATGAGTTTGAAATAGATTATACGAGTCATATTGTTGAGAACATCTACAAACTTGCACGATTAGGAGTGCGCGGGTTAGCCCAAGAGATAGGTGTAGAGGAACATGTGGTGTGGGAGGTTGTTGATCAATACTTTGCACGTACTCGGATTAAGGATGTTTGTGATATTGTTAGAGAACAAATTAGAAGCAAAAAAGTATATTCAACTACAGAACAAGAAAGTATTTATTTGGTAGAAAACGAATTGTATACAGCTCTCCAATTTATTAGCTGGACTCAAGAACTAAGTTTGGATGATATATCATCCAAATGTGGTGTAACTCTAGAACTCCAAGCACATTACATTAGGTTATTTATTGTATAACCCAAGAATTTTCTGAACTCAATAAATAACCTAATGTAATGTGCTTGGAGTTCTCGAGTGACCACGTTTGGATGATATATCATCCAAACTTAGTTCTTGAGTCCAACTAATAAATTGGAGAGCAGTATACAATTCGTTTTCTACTAAATAAATACTTTCTTGTTCTGTAGTTGAATATGCTTGTTTGCTTCTATTTGGTTCTCTAACAATATCACAAACATCCTTAATCCGAGTACGTGCAAAGTATTGATCAACAACCTCCTGCACCACATGTTCCTCTACACCTATCTCTTGGGCTAACCCGCGCACTCCTAATCGTGCAAGTTTGTAGATGTTCTCAACAATATGACTCGTATAATCTATTTCAAACAATTAATTTGATTAGAGTCAGTACAAGCAATTTGCAACATTGAAAAACAAATTCACATGTAAGTATAGGATTATAACTAATTGAAGAAATGTCAAAGCATAACAACTTTTAGGTGCCATTCAAATAAAATTACAAGCCGAGTGTTTATATACAAGTCTAATATCTATTCTAACATATTATACAATAACAATCTAATGTTGATAGAGAATTTTGTGATGTATGCAGTTTAATCATTAAATGGGTCTCTTTCATGTTTAGCCTCAACTTGCGATTACATGTATGACATTCAAAATAAATAATACATAAGGTTAATTCAATTTTCAAATTTAAATACCTCCATATTTTTTTTGGTTAGTCGGTCGGAACTTTGTGCTGGATTGGTGGAGCAGCTTGTTTACAGCGGTGACTTTTTAGGGTTAAAGTGAAAGAGTACAAAGGAAGGGACCAGTGAGATTTTAAATAGGTAAAACATGCTAGGTGTTTGGTTGTTCAAATATTTATTGATAATATTTAAGTTATGTACTACAATGGTCTTTCTTGTTTTTAAAGCTTTTGTGAGGTCTAGAGGCAAAAGTTATGAGCAAATGACAAAAAAAAAATTGATTGTTGAGTATTGACCTTACACAAAAAAGATAAATGTGAAAGGTTGTTCAAATATTTATTGCTAATATTTAAGTTATGTACTACAATGGTCTTTCTTGTTTTTATAGCTTTTGTGAGGTCTAGAGGCAAAAGTTATGAGCAAATGACAAAAAAATTGATTGTTGAGCATTGACCTTACACAAAAAAGATAACTGTAAAAAACACATACAAAGTTACTACTTTAAATACAACTTGGAAAAAGTGTATGATGTGTTATCTTGTTCAGTAGTATAGCGTGCTTGACCCATTTTTTTCTTGCACATTCTCATGCAAAACACATATCTATGCAACTCCCATTAATGATTTGAATCCGTTTTTAGAAGTTGTTTGACTGCTTTTTTCTGTATAAAATATTAAAGCAAGCCAGCTAACTTACAAGCCACTTTCCATAAAGTCTATCGAAATATTAAAGCAAGCCAACTAACTTACACGCCACTTTCCATAAAGTCTATCGAAATATTAAAGCAAGCCAACTAACTTACTTGGTCAAGTTTATATTCTCTGATTTCATTCACACCAACCTTTTTAACAACACGGTTTTTATTGAAATATTAGATAATGAAATGAAGTATATGATTTGACGAGGTATATATTGGCAATTAACTTATGAGTTATAATCAATACATGGCGAACAACAACAACATCCTTACAAAATTTCAGCAGAAAAAGTACTTTTTATTATGGTGTAATTTGATAAGTTCGGTAGAGCATCCAAACATGGAATGTATGATACTCTTTAAATCCGTATACGAATAAGCTAAATTGCTCAGAATGCACCACTTAAGTAAGCAACAAAAGATTGATTGTTATGTATGATTTATCATACACTCAATTTTTTCAAGTATGTCTTCATGGTTTGTCAATGGAATTGTTGGATGCAAAAATGCGTCAAAGGATATCTATGAATATCGTTTCTACAACATACTCAGATTTGTTTATTAACCTTAATTTTAGTTGATTAATTGGTACTCGGTGGCCGATAACAACAAAGTTGATTTTAGGGAAAATTCTAAGAATGCATGTTTCGCTCAAGGTGTCATCACTTTTTAGGAAAAAAGTTTGGGTATTTCCAAAATAGACTTTGAGACTTGCGACTTTTTTACTTTTCATATAAGCTTGACAAGTGTCCTTCGTAATTCGTGTACCCAATTATTGTTTCTGACTTTTACAGCTATGATAGTACAGCGACCGAATCTCAGCGACTTTTTTAAGAATCTTGCGAATTTTTTCTTGTCATTTTGTAAAAAAAGTCAAAGTTACTAAAATATTTTTTTATACTTTTTGCTCCTTCCCAATGCTGAGCGACTTAAGCGAAATAATATTAGCGACTTTTGTACTGTGCACTTTTTGTACCTTTTTAATACTTTTCAAAATTATAATTTTAACTAAATTGTCTATTATACCCTTCTCTCTTTCATTTATAGTTTTCCACCATTCTCATTCATTCCCTATTATTCTAAAATATAATTATCACCATGTCTAAATCATTCATTCAAGTACTTTTTGAGTTTTTGTTTGTTTGTCTATTTTATGAACACGAGGGTCTGTTTGGACTTGATCTTTGAACATGTATTGTTTTGCTTAAAACTCATTTGATTCAACAGACCTTATACTTATCATGTGTATTGTTGTTATTAGGTTATTACTTTAGACATTTGTATAGCTTTTGCTTGAAAAGGCTACATTTTTTTTAATACAAATTCATATAATAGATTGTGGGTTCTTTGTTCTCTAGAAGACCAGGTTATTAAGTCATTTACACAACTAATTGCATTTTTGATCTAAAAGCTATTATCCATCTCGTGTGGTGAGTTTTCTTCAAGACTTATAATAGGATGATGTTTAAGTTACGGGTGAAGTGTTTTCATTAACTCTTGATGGGTGCGTTCGTGGCTAAATTGAAATGGTAATTTTCACTTGGTGCGTGTTTGTGTAAGTTTGTTTTTGATATTTTGTAGCTTATTCTATAAGCTTTAATCCATGTTATTAGGCTTTTTAGAGTAACTTGGCTTTTGTGCTTAAGCTTAATCCAAACACCCCCATATAAGCAATCTTTTACTTTTCTTCGTAAGGGGTGTTTGAATATGCTTTTATTAGGGGCTTAATAGCTTTCTAAAGGTGTTCCTATAAACTTATTTCCATGAGCGAATGTACTTTTTTTTAGGGGCTTAATAGCTTTCTAAAGGTGTTCCTATAAACCACTGCTAGTATATTTTGGTAACCACTGCTACGTGTATTTTGGTAACCACTGCTAGTGTTACTAAATCACTGCTAGTATATTTCATTCCACTGCTAGTGTTACTAAACCACTGCTAGTATATTTTGGTAACCATTCTTCAATGATGCAAATGTTCTGCTGCAACCTATAGTGCCCAAGTATGTTGTTGCAGGTGGGTTCATTGACAAATTGTATGTCATTTTTCAGTGGTTTTATCCAAGATTTGAGCACCTTCCTCCACAACTTCAGACCATCCAATTCAACATGTAAGATCAGCTTCTCGTGTAATGAAATTAGTAAGATCTTATAATCTGGGCAGTTTCGGATGATGAGTCCGTTAACCTTTCTTCTACTTTGGAGAAACTGTATGTATGGGAGAAAAAATTGTACAAGGCAGTAAAGGTAATAGGATCATCATCATCTTAATAGTGAGCATTAATTTATTATTTATTGGATATGTACAATCAGAAATGATTATTCACTCTCAGCGTGATGATTAGAATGATTCCTTGTTTTTCTTAATTCTTCCCAGTCAATTGCGTAAAAACCCAAATCTTATTACTTTGTAAGTTTCTAACTTCTTGTTAGATTTTTTAATAAAATTTGCCGTTCAAAAAAAATTAATCACATAATCATAACTAAAAATTTGCATTTTTAAACATTATAAAACTTGATTTATTGCCATAATCAAGTTTGAGTGGAAACATGAAAACAACCCTCAATTTAGAGTCATGCTGTTGACTTTGATTAATCTAAATAAAAACCGGTACAAACTTTTTATATTCATAAGTATAGAGTTTAGATGAAATTGATGCGGGCTTGGACCAATCTCGACACAGTGCATCTCCGATCTATTTTTTGAACGACAAACAAACTCAATACTCACAAGGTTAACAACCATTATTTTCTTGTGATATCAGAATGAAATGCATAGATCATCAAGTAATATTTTCAAAGGAATAACTAATAGCATATTGTAACCGCATTGTAATCCTTATAGAAAGCTCTCCAAAAAATGGTGCTCACTAGCCGAGAAGTTGTTATGTAGCGAACTTATTCTTCAGCAGCACCAGCACTTGCAGCGCTCAGGTCCACGGTAAGGTCAAGTTCCTTCATGAGAACACAGAAAATCATGTATTAGAATGCTTTAAAATCGAACATATCTAAGTGGCTATAAAGTAGTAGGCTGCGTGAAAGCACATTACTTTAGAGACACGTGATGAGAGCAGGAAAGTGGCTTAAGCTGTTTCAAGGATAGTCATCTTACACAAAGAAATTTGGATGGTTTTTACGATGAGAATAGCATCTATGTTCAATAGGCTTAAAGCATCATTTTCCATAATGTGTCCTTTGTTATATGCATATAATCATGTTTGACTCTAATAAATCTTGGATTCTGTCCTAAGGGGGTGTTTATATGTCATCTAAAATAGGATTATGTGAAATAGCTGCAAATAAAAATGAGTCGTAAAAGATAGTGCTTGGATGTGCCTATGCTGTTTTAAAGAAGCAACCAGTGAGATTTTAGTGTCACGGTTGTGATTGTTTATGGAACTTATAAGATAAAAAGTCACTAACATTTACATTTTTGTGATCGATAGATGACATGTGAAATGGGACTTAGACTTTCATAATTGGATAATCAGTTTATTTGCGGCGTCTATGAAACTCACTATCATAAACCGAGTATTTGATCAGAAGCATAAGTTTTACTCAAGCATTGAAAACTGAGTACTGCTACTTAAGTTCGCAAATATCAGATTCCATTCAATCCAAACACCCCCAAAACAACGGTGATGAAAATAGTCTACCAGAAAAACGTTTGTTAGTTAAGGTGGATGTATAAAAGCAAACCTTTCCAGTTACTTTGGTGTACATGGCGAGAACATCCTTCATTGTGGTCTCAAAGTGAGTCGTCGCATCATAACTCTGCAAAATATGCCAGTTTAATTGAAGCACTAGTATTTAAAAAAAAAGTGAATGGATGCATAAACTTCCTTAACCCTTCCAACTGTAATCCATGAATCCCATACTTAAAACTGAACAGAACGAATTTTAAGCCACATGTTCTCACTGTTACTAACACAATCCAAAAATTAGATAATTATACAGAGGTAACGGGAATGATAATATACCTTACATTCTGGCTTGTTAAGCATGTAAGTCCCCCCATAAACTGCACTTAATCGAGCAAATGCCTGTACAACCCCACTCTCAATACATGTACAAAAGCAAACATAAGAAAATTTGCATGAAACTGAGATATGCGGACCAACCTGTGGCAATTCTCCAAGACCATACATTGGGTAAATGTAAGGCGATCCTGATTCAAAACGTGCCAAAGATTCTGCATAAAGCTTTAAGGTTGAAAAAACCAAATTAATTAACAACGAGATGATGCTTGTGATTATCAAGACCATGATAAAAAAATAAAAGTATAATAGATCATTTAGGTGTATAAACAAAGAATTAAGGTCAGTACACTATGAGTGTGTAATTCTAAAAGAATATCCATAGAGGAAATTAAAGTAAAAATATAGATAAACATGAGCGCACCCTGATTTTCTTCACAAAATCTATTGCTGGCATTTCTAAATAACTATCGCTAGTATAGAGTGCCAGTGCATGACCAATAAAATCAATCGTATCATCTTCAAGACCATATTTCCTGCACTAAGAGAAAGAGTAGAATGTATATTAACAGTCTTAACCGACTGTAGATAAAGAGGAAAAGGTGTGTACCCAATGAGCTCTTTTGCAGGAATTGTGTTCAAATCTAAGCCTTCATGAGATTTAGGATCATTTTCCTCGAAGTCTTGGACATATATAAAGAATTTGCGTGCTCGCCTCTTTTCAAACAAACCCATTAGTGTAGATTTCAGCGCTTCAACGTCAGTTGCAGGAACTTTGTAGATCTGGACAGCAATTCATATGATTATCATATACTAAGTCTGAAATCCTACTAATAAATTATGAAGAGAAACTTTGTAGGCACCGTACCTTCCCTTTGTTGTACACAAAGCTACCATCTACAGCCTTGAAATTAAGATACTTTGTAACATCTGTGTGGATCAAAGCATGGACCAAAAGACCGTTTGCCATCATGAACTACCAAAACACATAAAAGCTCAAAATAATCACAGATATTTCAAACTTCATAATCTCTTACTTAGGAAAAAAGAAACATAAAGAAAGTATTGCACTTATGGATGTACCTTCGGAATCATATCAACATTAAATTCCTCGGTAAATACTAAACCTTAACAGATTGTTTTGATAATTATAACTCATTACACCACTTACTTTGCTTTATCTGGTGGAACATCCCTTAACCACTCAAGATCATGACTTCCATGTTCTTTATGCATTCTATCTAAATGTCCTGCAAAAAGTCAAAATAAAACTCATTTTTGTACATATTATTAACTACAAATATGCTAAAATCTCTAAAGACTGTCAGGTAAATAAAGTTATATACTTTTATTCGTCCAGCTAGTCTATTACTCATCCCTCGTTCAACTATGGTTTTAGCAAGTTCTTCACATGTACCAAGCCTAACTGCATCCCAATCAACGGCATCCATATGATTCTCATTGACTTCTTTTTCTCCGATTTCGCAATAAGATTTCCTTAATTCTTCCCAGTCAATTTGTGGTTCTTGATTTTCCTCAACCCTGTTTTTCTTTTTCCCAGTGCTTTTAGTTTCTAAAGGTGTGTCCTTCAAGCTCTCGTGATTATTTACTCCATTTACTCCTTCAGTTGCAACTTCAGATTGGAGAGTGCAAATTGGAGTTACAACTTTTGGTTCTTCAGGGGTTGACTTTACTTGACCTTTGAATTCACTTTCTGAGGTCTCGCAGAAACTCACGTTCAAATCAAACGTGGTAACTGAAGGTTCATGAGAACATGGAAATTCAAAAGAATCTATTTTTTGCTCTTCCTCATCAACTCTGCTCTCATTTAGTGGTGACCCACAAAACTGCTTAAGATAGTCTCCCTCCTCAACTTCTATACACTTTCGGAAAGTATTAGAATCTTCATTGACACATAGCTTTTCTTCCACCAGATCAGTGGTTTGAGAAGCATCACTTACATCAGGACATGAAGGACAAAGATCAAGATATTGTTCTACTTCATTATTCTTTGAAAATCCTTCATCAACTTTTGTATTACTTGCAACTGATTCTTGGCTAGTCGCGAATTCATTGACACATGGCTTGTCTTGCACCAGATCAGTGTTTGCTTTTTTCGTCTTTGATGCTTTAAGAATATGTCTTTGAGATTTTATGTATTTGATCGATAATTTCTTTAAACTGAAGCTTCCTCTCGGTTTTCTTTTTCTGCATCATATCGCAATATAGCTGCAAGCTCTTTTTTCAAATTACTTGGCTCAGACTGTACATGTTTAACAAACCAGATAATTAATTATCAATAACTAAATAATCCTATGCGCGAGTAGAGTATGATGAAATAGAATTAAAAGCCTACACAAACCTGCTTCATCGGCAAACATCGCTCTCCTAATGAAGCACATATATGTCCAAGTTTTGCTTCTGAATCAGCAACAACTTGCTTCAGTTGAGCCCGAACACTACTAGCCTGGTCCACTTTTCTTCTATATGCTTACAAACACTCTTGTTCTAATTCATAAAGCATCTTATCTCTATCGTTTTCATGCTCTCCCACTTCATCCCATATTTTCTATTTCAGAAAAAAACCGATGAGGTGCTATACCAAAAACTACTGTTGGTAAGTTTGGTTCTAGAGAAATAAGAGGGGATTTATCAAACCTGCAACTCTTTTATGAGAGAAACACATGATGTCTCCATATCATTCGCTGATGATTAAGAAATGACTGATCAGTTGACACGGATTATAAATGATGACAAAGAAGCATTACGTATAGCATCTGAAACTCAAAAAAAGGTATTCATTTAACAGGGTTATGATTTTGACAGAGAGACCATGACATCATTCTATGTTTCTCATTTTGCTGGTATATATCAAGATACAAGCTGTTTACGAGGGTTATAGAGCATAACGAACGGTATGATCAGAGATGTGAAGTCCAGAAAGACATTAAGTATTCTATCCATGTGCCAATCGCTTCATAATTTGATAGTCTTGTGCCAATCGCTTCAATATAAACACATTTTTTTAACAGTTTTACACTATAACTACCACCACACAAAGTAGCATACTATCCGTAACAAAACTCGTCTAATTTCTCAAAAACCCACTCATTATACAACTTTTTATAACTATTTATCAGCAAAGCAATTTCTTTCTCGTGCTTTGGCTCAATGTTAGACACCTCAGTTCAAAGCTCCTGCAATATTCCACATTCATAATAAATTTATTAACTTCTACCTCCTCTCCCTGATCCTCGTACTCCTCTAATGAAGACTTACTTTACATATATTTCGTAAAAGCTCAAGGTTAGTGGCATAAAGATGGACGAACAAACACTAACCAAACCACTGCTAGTATATTTAGGTAACCACTGCTACTTTATTTTATTCCACTGCTAGTGTTACTAAACCACTGCTAGTATATTTAGGTAACCACTGCTACGTTTCTCGAAACCACTGCTAGCTTGTTTTGATTCTAATCAATATGGGACTCGGACTATTGCATACTAAGTCCACACAACAATTGGTGATAATCGAAGCTCATTTACACAACAATCGGTGTAAATGAAACACTAATTATTATATGTATATTAAAATTAGAGAAATAATACCTTCGGCGACGGTGAATTGACCGGAGATGGTGAGATAACCAGAGATGAAGGTGTTGATAGCCGGAGGTGAGGGTGTTGATAGCCGGAGTTGACGGCGGCTTGAGAGAGATAAAACTTCTGGTTTTTTAATTGAAATGACAAATAATGTGAGGAGATATTGTTTCCCTTAGATATAGAGCAAGAGAGCAAATGTATGGACTCTGAGAGCAAACGGGGTTGATGGCGGCACTGTTTACGTCCCACAATCAATTATGCATTCTCAATAAGAACAAATGTTTTTGTTAGACTTTTTATTTACTTTTTTATTCTTCAGTTAAAGTTTCAGTGAATTGGTAGTAGTAGTAGTAGGCTAATTTTGGTTTTGTTAAAGGAAAGATGATGTTCAACATGTAAAAATAGTTAAGGGTACAATAGTCATTTTAATTTAAAAAGTATTTAAAAGTTATGTAAAAAAATATAAAAGTACAAAAGTACAAAGTTAAAAAAGACGCTCAAAGTAATTCGCTTAAGTCGCTCAGCATTGGGAAGGAGCAAAAGAAATAAAATAATACTTTCCAAAGTTTGACTTTTGGCTCGAAAATATAAAAAAATAAAATCGCTTGAATCTTACAAAGTCGCTGGATATAAGTCGATTATAAATCATAGGTACAAAAAGGTAATTTCAATGATTGGAGCATGAAAAGTGTCAGGACACTTGACAATCTTAGATTGGAAGAAAAAAGTCGCAAGTCTCAAGGTTTATTTTGGAAATACCCAAACTTTTTTCCTAAAAAGTGATGACACCTTGAGCGAAAGATGCATTATTAGAATTAGCCCTTGATTTTATATACTCCTAAGTTTTCAGATGTGACAAAACCCATATGTTTGCCACAAAATTTGAGCTCACGACAACACATAGACCAAAATAGGGAACTAACCGTTATGTTTCGGCCATGACTCTAGTTACAAAACCCATATCTTTTAATATCTTCGGATTTTGACATCAACTAAAACCATTTCTAAATAGTAAATATGAGATGTCAACAAATTGCCAGTAATAAGAACCAACTAAATATAAAGGGAAATAATAAGCAATAGTTCTGAAATGTTTGTCCCACATCGGTTGAAAGTGCAAAAGACAAATAGTTTATAAAGACCAAAAACAAGCAAGAGGGCACGACCTTACTTGAACAGGATCTGTTCTATATACAATACCTCTGTATTCTTAATACCTAAAGAAGACAGAAACCCATGTCTGGTTAATGCATCATGGTCTCGGCCAATAGCTCAGTAGAGGATCGTTGTCGGCTCATCTCGTTATGTCTCGGCATGGTCACATGGTGATCGTTGTCGGCTCATCTCGTTATGTCTCGGCATGGTCACATGGTTGTCTGACAGACAATTTAATCTCTAGGTGCAAATGAAACTAATGCGGATTATGCGAGTAACTCACATATGCATACCAAAGTGTTCGATGAAACGCTTGAGCGAGTTTGTGTTTCTTCTAGCATGATTTATGCTCAGGTTCAGATATATCTTACCTTTACCATGATTTATGCTTTATTAGGTTGCTTCTTTGGACATTTAAGTATAGACCGGAGAAGATGACACCTGTTTCTATATGGTTGAAACGAAATAAATGTTCAAATTAAAATGAGTGCTTATTTGCCATTTGAAACAAAGTTCAAACCTTACCGTAATATTGCCACATTACTCACTTCTATTGAGTAGCTTCATAAAAAGTCGGACACCTTCTTGCTCTGTGTTTCATTTTGATATATGGGCATACATAGGTCAGATAGGTGACCTAGAAAGTCTAACACCCTTCTTTGTATAGCATATTGGACGGGACATTAGGGGACTTTTGGTTCAATATAACTCTGCTAAGGAATGCAACTTTCAAAGATCTAAATGTGGTCAAAGTATACGTGTACTTGTCATACTCAGTGATTTGATGTTTGATATATGGGCATACATAGGTGATCTCTTTTTCATTTTATGGATAAATGTTAAGTTAATGATTTATAACTCATTCTTGAGTAGTGATTAAATAGAGCTTCTGTCCATCTGTAATCATATCTGCATCGACAATTTGTCCTGCATCTTCTGTTATTATGATACAAGAATTAGGAGGAAGGTCTAACTTGAAATGATCAACTCCTTTTTTGATGAGCTCTTCAATGGTGTCTGGAACCCATAATACAACGCCATACTTGCTTTGATCCTTTGGTAATTCCCATGGCTGAAAAGGGTATATCGTACATTTCCTTCGTGTCATTCTATCTGTCACTAAACGCCAATAAATTCATAGTTAGCGAGCTTGTTTTCTTAAGTAAGCAAAATTTGAAGGTTCTCAAACACCAAGTCTATAGAAACGATTTGAAGGTTCTATGCAGAAAGTGACTTCGCATCTTTAGGTAAGAAATTAATATGAGCAATCATGTTATGTGTATTAAGGATCAACTTTCTATCAGTAAAATGAGATTGCGGAGTTACTGATTCCTATATAGTTATTGAGTATGACATTTCATGGAGAAGTCTAAGAGCTTGCAAAAAGTGGTGTCATAAAAAAAGTCCCTCTTGCAAACTATGGTCTCAAATGGGAGCAGTTTTGGTAGCCTTTTATTATTTTTTTATATAAGAAAATTTTGAAAAGGTGATTACTAGGCAGAAATTTGAATGGTTTGCCTTTTTTATTTATGCAAGAATGATTATTAGTGCATTTAGAAACCTTATAAATTATAGCAGAGATAAGATAGGCAAATAAATAATTTTGAATAAATAGGAGGGAAGTGTCTTCCTCCATTATAAGTAGTATAGATATGAGGGGGCCTTCGATTTAGTATATGTCAATTATTATTTATACATGTCTAAGTATATTATGTTTTTCCATGATAGTTAAGCTTTTCGTGATTTACGGGGCCTCATTCGTAGTCTCGTACCGGGCCACCGAAATCAATCGAACGGCCCTGTCAGTGACCAGTAGCGGGAAATTTAAATAAGAATCAAATACTAGAATTAAAATAAATTAGAAGTATTTTATTTGGTGTCTACGTTTCATTAAGTAAATTAGATTGAAATAAATTAGATAGTTTTGTTACAAGAAGTAAAACTAAAACTAAGAAAAGAAATAAGGCCTAGTACTTTTATTAACTCATTATGTGTCATCCCACATCGCTTGAAAGTGCAAAAGACAAGCAGTTTATAAAGACCACAAACAAAAAAGATGGCACGACCTTACTTAAACATGATCTGTATTCTGGCTAGCTCAGTAGAGAAGTAGAGAATCATTGTCGGCTCATCTCGATGGGTCTCGGCATGGTCACATGGTTGTCTGACAGACAAAAACACTTTTTTTTTGTCTTTTGGTTGGATTGCAGCAGCATACTCATGATTTGGTAGTGCAAATGAAACTGTTAGGAGTTGTATGGATGATGAGACGCCTGAACGAGTTTAGGTTTCTTCTATAGCCAGGTTGTGAAATATTCAGGCTGCTTATTTGAACATATAAGTATAGAGTAGAGATTGATAATTTTCACTTGTTTTTTAATTTCTTGTTCTATTTTGAGTAATCATGGTTTCTGACCTTTTACAACGTCTGACCCCACCGCGACACAACATGTAACGTCCTCTCTTTTCAAGAGGTTGGTGTGGTGTTGGGATTTAATACTCATAACAATTATATAAAATCAAATAACATCATCAAAACATGCAGCGGAAGTAAATAGGAATAACATATGTAAGTAATTAACCGAACAAGAAAATGCGTACCTTTTAGCAATTCAAGAATCAAACGATGATTGAACAAGAACCAAAACCCAAAACCCTAATTATTAGGGTTTATATATTCGACCTACACAAAAGTCGATCACCAAGATTACAAGCTCAAGCGTGCTTGTCCTTCGTTCTTGTACACACGTACTAATAACGATTTGATGTGAAAAGCTAGTTTCTTGAATCACAAATAAAACCAAACACTTGTTTCTTTGAGTTAAGCAAAATCGAACACCCTTGTGGTGAGGGTATACGACCGGCCACACAAAGAGGGAAAGAGGAGAAGAGAAATTAGGTATATTGGTGATCCAAGGTTAGGAGAATAATGAATACAAGGGTTTGTATATATATATTCTCAAAACTTGGTGACCAAGAAATCCCACCTCCTTGGGTTTGATAGCCCACGACCGGCCACACCCTCCCAAGGGGTTTCTAGATCCTTCTTGTCCACTAATTTCATTCTTAGTCCTTGTAGTTTACATTTAACGACCGTTAACCAAACCTCGTTAAATATTTAACTATCGTTATGTTTTATTTCGTGACTAATAATTAATAATAACATTTTATATATTAATTATTAACATCAACTCTCATACGTAATGTGTGCAATCCCGAAGTCTCGAGTTCGAATCCGGACATACATATATTTAAATATCCATAAAACCTTTCAGTTAGCACCTAGCAAGAATTAGTTGAGTAAAAAAGATTGCTTTTAAGCCTTTAAAAATGGGTGCTAGTGATTCTTCATGACTGAGTATATTTTCAGTTTTCAAAACTTAAGTTGTTGTCATGTAATATGACAATGTATAAGTTTAAGGATTGGTCATTTACCTCTGTGTCTTGACCATGGATCATTTTGGTCCATGGGAGTCGACACCCATGGGTGTAAGGGGTTGGGGTTTCTCATCCAATTTAAACCTTTTGACGAGAATAAGGGTAACCAGAAATGGATGCCTTGTTTAAGTAGATGTTGTATTATTCACTATGTATTAGTATGCTATCGTAAATTGGGTCAAACTATATTTGCATGCTTCTCTGTCTGGTTTATGGATAAATCTTTGGAAGTGATTTGAATAAATGATAAGATGATACATACATGTCATTCCTTAGTAGTGATTAAATAGAGCTTCTGCCCATTTGCAATCATATCGACATCCACAATTTTACCTGCATCTGCTGTTACTATAATACAAGAATTAGGAGAAAGGTTCAACTTCATATGATCCACTGCTGTTTCAATGAGCTCATCGATTGTGTCTGGAACCCATAATACAACTCCATACTTGTTTTGATCCTCTGGTAATTCCCATGGCTGAAACGGGTATATGGTACATTTCCTTCATGCCTTTCTATTTGTCACAACAAAGTAAACACCCATAAGTTTGTTGTTAGCTTGCGTTTCATTCTTGTTAATTTAACTATCCGCTCGTTCCCTTGTCTCAAAACAATGATTGCTAACTACATTACAAAGCTTTGACACGGTTTTGTTTCTGTTTCTGCATTCTATATTGTCAAAAGTGAGAAATATGATTAGTTTGAAACTTGAAAGTTCATAGTAGATGGCTCCATGAACACAATGATATCGAAGCTCCACCCCAGAGACTGAGATGAACCAGTTGAGATAAATGTTTAACAGTAAGTAGAAATTATACGGTACAATGAGCGAATGTTTCTTTTTCTTCGATTACAAGATTGTTAGATCCACTTGACAAGAACATCCAACACCCAGAATAACAAGACATTGTTTGAGATCTGATGGGATAGTTTAATGTCACACTATGCATACTGACCTTACAAGGATGTTTTTATACACCTCACAAACTTGAACAAGTTTTTGTTGGTGCATCACCTCATGTCGTTTTGATGATGCATACACTTAATGCCATTTTCACACTTATGCCTAAGCTAAATCATTGGTGTAGATTAATATCATGTAACTACCTGTTGAGTTGCAGATCATGTTTGCATTGATCTAGGATATATAAAAGCTACAATTTTAGATGTTGCACATAATAAAATTAAGCAAACTTTCCATATTTTAGTTCTTCTTCATATAATGTTTAGTTTTGAGCGTTATTGACAGCACAGGGCCAATATTTATTAAGGGCACCAAATTTTTTGAAGTCCAAATATATAGATAATATATACAGTACATACCAAGGTTGTCAAGATCGGGATCCTACCCATGATCGTTTTCGTGTTTGCAAGATCGTGATCGTAAGATCGGATCGGGATCTTAAGATCCTACTCTAATGTTATTTCTTAATAGTTTATGTAGTTTTTGTTGGTTTGTGGGAGTTCTAAAACACGACAAAACAACTAAACGTGTATGAGCCGATGGGGGCACACGCGATGAACACGAGTATACGTGTTGAATGTAACTAATACTTGAATATATTTGTACCCGATATGCATGATTTGACCCGATTGCATTTGTTGATCCATGGGCTGTTTTTAGTTATTCAGCGGGTCAAAGATGGGTTGCCTTGGGCTTGGTTTACCATCCGATTGGGCATGCAGCAGGGGTGGGTTTTGAGCTTGGGTTTATGACTTATTGAACAAGTCTTGATGCCCTAGTATATGTTGGTCAAGACCCTATATATACCAACCCCTAGCCTTTGCATTATCACGCATAACATACTTCTTCCATCCCTAAAACCGAACCAGTTTTCTCCAGCTTTTCTTCCTTGGTCGATTTATTCACTAGGTCGAACAAGGTTTAGGTTTAGCTTAAATCTAAACTTGTTTAAGTACAAGTGTTTAGATAAATTGGTAAAAGGTTGTTTCTTTGTTTCCTGGTCGACACAAAAGTAGCAGCAAGTAAGGTTTTAATTTGTTCCTGGTCTTTGATTCTTCTTGGACAAAGGAGCTGGTATATATCGGATAAATTATATGGTGATTGGATTACTTCTGTTTCTTGGACAGAAAATAGTGGGCAGGAAAGTAGCTTGACTCTTTGGTGGTTTTCTGCTCGTGGTATTATATTCAAGTTCCAAAGTGTTGATTGGTTTTAGTTTACGTTCTCGACTAGCTACATCGAACGTATACGTGAATCGAGTTTGTGTGTGATACTCTTCGAGGTATCTAATTTAGATACTTAAAGGTTTCGTAGGGGTTCTTGTTCCGTTACTAGAGTTCAATTACCAAGCAAGGTTAGATTTCTTTATTCCCTTTTAATTAATTAAGGGTGAAAGTTAAAGGTACGCAACGTACTTTTTCAGAATTACACATCTAGCTAATATATTTTGTTAAGGGTCAAAGCTAGCTAACATACTTTCAAATTTCATTCGATCTAGCTAACATGACCTGTTGGTAGTAGGTTACCAGGTCACCTTGGCGAAAAATTTGCGCAGTTAGTCCTCTAGGACTAACGACCGTTAGCTAGATGATAACGACCGTTAAAAAAAAAAAAAAAAAAAACTTTAAAAAAAAATCTTACTTTTTTTTTAAAAAAAATTCAAAAAATTTTACGTTTTTTTTTTAATTTAAAAACAAAAATTTAAAAATTTTTACGTTTTTTTTATAAAAAAAATCTTACGTTTTTTTTTAAAAAAAAAATTTAATTTAAAAAAAAAATTTAATTTAAAAAAAAAATTAAAAAAATTTTTACGTTTTTTTTTTTCTAAAGTTTTCGTTTTTTTTTAAAAAAAATTTTACGTTTTTTTTAAAAATTTTTTACGTTTTTTTTTTTTTAAAAAATTTTACGTTTTTTTTTTTAAAAAAAAATTACATTTTTTTTTAATTTTTTTTAAAAAAATTAATTAATTTTTTTTTTTTTTTTTTTTTATGTTTTTTTTTTTTATAAAAGTTTACGTTTTTTTTTTAAAAAAAATTTAAAAGTTTTTTTTTTTTTTTTTTTTAACGGTCGTTATCATCTAGCTAACGGTCGTTAGTCCTAGAGGACTAACTGCGCAAATTTTTCGCCAAGGTGACCTGGTAACCTACTACCAACAGGTCATATTAGCTAGATCGAGTGAAATTTGAAAGTATGTTAGCTAGCTTTGACCCTTAACAAAATATATTAGCTAGATGTGTAATTCTGAAAAAGTACGTTGCGTACCTTTAGCTTTCACCCATTAATTAATAATGTATTAATTATGTGTTTATTATTTAGGTGTTAACATAATTGTATTAACTAGATCCATTTTCCGCTGCGTACTCGTAGAGGTTACTGGTTAACTAGATCTAAAATCCCAACAGTGGTATCAGAGAGTCAACTCGTTTTTTGCGATTATGGGTTACACGTTTCTGATATTAATAAACATGTTTTAAAAGGGCTGCATGAAACCTAGTTTAGTTATTGTGTTTTATTTTATTTTGACAATTACATGCAATACTTGTTAATTTTTAATAAATAATAACTAGTCACACACAAATTAAAATTATATTGATAATTAGAATTAATTTGTTAATTAGAATTTAATTTACATGTGAATTATAATTACCTTGTTAATTAAAATTAAATTGTTAATTAAGAATTACATGTTAAATTAAAATTACTTGCTAATTAGAATTAAAAAGTTAATTTGTATTTATTAATTGTTAATTAGAATTATTGTGATAATTAGAATTACATATTGGTTTAAATACATAAATTGCGTAATTACTTGTTAATTGAGATTGCCATGCTCTATGCGTTTTTCCGGCCACAAGACCCACTCAATTGCTTTTCTAAGTGATGTATGGGGCGATCTAGGTACTGCATCCTAGTGACGGTCTTGTGGTTCTCCGTTTGGGGAAGACTCGCAAGAGGACTCGGATCAATATATGGTTATTTATATTAATGTTTATGCTTGTATGTTTGTGATTCCTATATGTGCATTATTACTTGTTTTGACACCTAATTGTATGCAATATGGAATAATACATATCGTAACTATAACATTAATATTGGTCTTTATTTACACGCCAAAATACCATGCTCATTGTGACCTGCTATTTGATTCGTGGAAAATTGTTTTTTGTAAAATAAAGTGACCTAATATATGAAACACGTTTTCAAGAATTTAAAAACTAGACGCTATGGACACTTGGGATGTACGGCTCACCCACTAGAACTAAGGGCCTTTCCAACCCATGGTAATTATTTCTCACTGGTCAGACCTCTGGTTATTTTTACACGTTCATACTTGGTCGACTTATATCGAGTTTACCTGGTCAGACCTCGGACCCGAGGCATACGATGAGAACTAAACATGCTTTTGACATTATTACTTGATACTAATGCCTTAAACAGTCTCATAAATCTAAGAGTTGCATTATGCAATTAACGCTCGTCGCTTACCTCTTGTCCCATTTTTTATACACTGGTCAGACCTATGGTAATTAATGGGGTTGCAAGTTGGATCTTAGTCTTATTAGTAATTAATTGGGTAGTTAATTCTTTAAGAATGTAATTATCGAAAATACTAATTATTTGAACTTTTCAATTATAGATGACTACTTCAATCGGAAACAGTTCGGTACTCAGGAGTTTCTTTGAGAAACAAAAACTCACTGGACCTAATTTCATTGATTGGTATCGCCAGCTTCGCATCATACTATCAGCTGAAGATAAGGAAGCTTATCTAGAGCATCCCATACCTGCAGCACCTGTTGCTACTCCTGGCCACCCTGTCCTACCTGAGGCTCTTGCAGCTCACACTGCTTGGGTCAAAGGTTCAAAGGACATAGCTGCCTTCATGCTCATGACCATGGAGTTAGAGATCTAACGAAATCTAACTCATCTTGGTGCTTATGACATGCTTCAGGAGTTGAAGTCTATGCTCTCACAACAAGCAGAACAAGAGCTTCTACAAACTGCACGTGAATTCCACGCTTGCAAGCAGGAAGGTCAATCGGTTAGCTCATATGTTCTCAATATGAAGAGCTACATTGACAGTTTGGAACGTCTTGGTCACCCAGTTACTCTCCACTATGGAATTAGTTTGATCCTAATCGGTCTTTCTAAAGAGTACATCTCGTTTGTGCAGAACTTTAATATGCACAGCATGGGGAAGACTATTAATGAACTGCATGCTATGCTTAAGCAACATGAGCAGACGTTGCCAAAGAAAGATGTTGCACCTGCACTCCATTATGTGCGTGGTGGTAAGGTCCAGAAAAACCAAAAGAAAAATAAATCGTTCATGGCTGCTAAGGGGAATCGTGGGATTGGAAAAAGCAGACCCAAGTTTGGTTATGATGCTAATTCCTATAAAACAAAACCCAAGATTCCTCCACCACCCAAGAAGGATAATCCAGCAAAGGACGCTACCTGTCACCAGTGTGGTGAGACAGGACATTGGAGAAGGAATTGTCCCCAGTATCTCGCCGAGTTAATGAAAAAGAAGAAACAGTCTCTTGCAGCTAGTTCTTCAGGTATTTTCACTATAAAACTCTACTCTTTCCCTAAATCATCCTTAGTATATGACACTGGCTGTGGTACTCACATCTGTAATAATACTCAGGGTCTAAGGGGCAGTAGGAAGCTGAAGCCAGGAGCTTTAAGTCTGTACGTGGGCAATGGTCAACGGGCAGAAGTTGAAGCTATTGGAAACTATCATTTATCACTCCCTAGTGGATTAGTTATTGTTTTAAAAGATTGTCATTATGCTCCCTCTATTACTAGGGGGATTATTTCAGTTTCTCGTTTGTATGACGATGGTTTTATTAACTATTTTGAATCGAATAATTATATTTCAGTTTCTAAGAATAACGTTGTTTATTTTACTGCTATTCCTCGTGATGGTGTTTATGAAATTGAAATGTCTTATTCAAATACAAATGAAAGTTCTATGTTTGCTGTAAGCAATAAAAGAGCCAAGACTAACTTGGACTCTGCTCTCTTGTGGCATGGTCGTCTTGGACACATTAGCAAGAAACGCATGGAGAAGTTGCAACACGATGGACTTCTCAACTCATCTGACATTAAGTCTCTTGAAAAGTGTGTTGCTTGTATGTCTGATAAAATGGCTAGAAAACCTTATTCACATCAAGTGGAAAGGGCTAAAGATTTACTTGGACTTATACACTCAGATGTATGTGGCCCATTTAGAATCACTTCAAGACAAGGAGCAAATTACTTCATGACTTACACTGACGACTATAGTCGGTATGGTTATGTTTACTTGCTGAAACATAAACATGAAGTGTTTGAAACATTCAAAGTGTTTCAAAAGGAAGTAGAAAATCAACTCGGGAAGACCATAAAATCACTACGTACTGATCGTGGAGGTGAATATATGAGTCAAGAGTTTTTGGATCATCTTAAGGAGCATGGGATTATTGCCCATCGAACTCCTCCTTATACTCCACAACACAATGGTGTATCTGAGAGGAGAAATCGAACCCTGCTTGACATGGTGCGTTCTATGATGAAACAAACAACTCTTCCAAAGTCCTTTTGGGATTATGCCCTTGAGTCTGCTGCACGCATTCTCAATATGGTTCCAACTAAGAAGGTTGATAAGACACCATACGAAGTATGGCATGGGCAAGCCCCTAAGCTGTCTTACTTAAAAGTCTAGGGTTGTGAGGCACTTGCTAAGTGTGATACACTTACCAAACCTGACAAACTTGAACCTAGAGCTATTAAGTGTATCTTCGTAGGATACCCTAAGGAAACTATGGGATATTCTTTCTATCTTCCATCCGAGAACAAAGTTTTTGTTGCTCGAAATGCTGAGTTCTTTGAGAGTAATCTTATGGATCTTAAAGCAAGTGGGAGTAGGGATGATCTTGAATTACTTCAAGAAGAAGATACAAATCCTTCTTTAGACACTAGCATTCATCATGATGAGGATGATCAAGAAATTGAAGAACCTCAAAGTGATATTGTTCCTATTCGAAAGTCCAATAGGACACGCCGTGCTCCTGACCGTATGTGTTTATACATTGACGCTGAGGAACATGAGTTAGGGGATCTTGGTGAACCCAATAACTATAAAGCTGCATTGCTGGATCCTGAATCCAAGAAATGGCTTGATGCAATGAATGTGGAAATGTGTCACACCCCCAATTTACCTGTTTTGCAGCGGAATGGAATTCCTGGGGATTGACTGTCATAGCACCACATCACAGTTATATTGAACGACCTAAAGTGTCGTTTTAAAAACACATCGTTGGATATTTCATAAAAACATAATCAGAGTACAACATCGGTCCCAAAAGGTTTACAAAGTTTGCGGAAATACATCCATGTTACAAATCCAAACGATGTTTTGAAATAAAGTACCATAATGTACATAATGTAAGTCGACGCCGCGACTCAAAATATAGGTCCCTAAACCATGTCATGATGCGAATGCCTCAGTTACCTGAAAATACATTGCTAAAAAGGTCAACAATAATGTTGGTGAGAAATCATAGGTTTATGTAAATGTTTTATACGACTACACAGTATAGAATATGCATGACAATCCAGTCACGTAAAAATAATGTTACAATTGCTCTAAGCCCATGACCCCGAAACTAGACTGTTCAATAATGTATGCCCCTGCAGAGTGTTTGCCAGACAACTCTGTAATACCATCAAATGAAATGCATCCGTTTGCCTGGTTGGGATTCACCAACCCGGATGGAGGCGTCACCCTCGATAGATCTATCCACTCATCCTCGCTTCAAAGATTAACGGTTCATGTTCAAGTAATGGGGACTTTCAAATTGGCAAATGCGGTAACTTAAGCAATGTAATGAATTTAACATACTTGGTATCGTACAAAAAAAATGTAGTGCAATGTATTCTCCCCCGTGGGTTTGAAAATAATCGAAAGCATGTAAAAACGGGGCTATGAAAACTCACTTGGATAAACTGGAATAACGGCAAAAGTGAGTACACTGAGGTTTAATGTAATGCGTCAACCGGGACCTATTATCAATGATATGATATGTCATGAGTTGCAATGTAATGTTATGCATGCACTTCGTATGTTATTTATACCATTTACGGGTTTTGAAAATATTACTCGTCGTCGAAAAATACTCTTTTGACGTCTTGACCCTTCAAAAATGACTTTACATGTTTTTACGTCAAAATGTCATCCTACAATGGTTTTATAATGATTTTTGGTGAAATTACCATTTTTCGTCGCAAAACAATGTCGTCGGAAAAATCATGAAATCAACAAAAATGGCTCCAGAAAAGTAGCCGTAAAATGGTGTACGTCGATCGTTAGAGAACGAACTCGACGGTTTTGGAAAATTTGTATCGATATCTAGAAGTTTCAGTTCAGGAGTTTTCGTCCAAAAGGTCTCGATCATAAAGATATTAAAGGTTAAAGATGGTGGTTTTTGCTAATTGTGTGCAGAAAATGAGTTTCGGCCAAGTTTGAACCTCCGTAAATAATTTACCATTAATCCGCTTGACAAACGGCTTTTTGTTTTGGAAAATATGGCCGATGAACTTGATTTTACTAGAAGACATTTCGTTCCGAAAAGTTTCACATCATGGTTAAAAACTGCCGCAAACATAGCCCTTACAGCTAATGAAATACTTGTAACGTAAAAATAATATAGTTTTTCAGAAAATAATATTTACGGCAACTTTATAAAAACGTGCATATATTTGCCGTTTCAAATCCGTTTTCTACGTAAAATATGTCCTTAGCTTCGTATCAAAGTATACTAATATATTTTTGACAAGTCGAAATAATTTGCGAAGCTTAAGGCTCGTTTTTGACCCGAAATATGTAAAAACAGCAAGCTGAGATTTTCTGAAAATGTCCGTTTCGTCGTCAAACTTTAAAAATTCACCACGGCTTCGTTATAAGTCCGTTTTTATCCGTTCAAAAGGCCACGGATTCGTTTTAAAGTATATTTTCTAAGTATCAATGCCAAAATGTCGTACCAACAGTAGGTTTTTCCAGAAATTCGGATTAAGGACAGAACGTAAAATATAGTTATCGAAAATAGTTTTTCTCGGACAAAACCTATTCTAATCCCTTCAAATCAACTCCAAAGCTAATCTAATCCTACCATACACCTTCTTAGGGTGTCATGGGTTCCTAATCACCATCAATACCAAAGAATACCATGGGAGTAATTATAGGATGACCATATTGTATATATAAGTTCTAAAATCATGAAATAAATGGTATAAATCACATAACATGCATATAAGCTCCAAAAATGAAAAGAAACTTATGAAAATGAAGAGGAAACATAAAAATGATAAGAATATGCTTACTAGTGAAAATGAAGAGGTGTAGGTAACAAGGATTAACTTAAATATCCTTGGTTTTTATTTCAAAACCATAAAAAGGATATGATCTAGGTTGTTAAACACACTTGAACTTGAAGAAAATTTTTGATCCCCTTGGAGTCTTGATGTTGGCCGGTTTTTTTTTGGAAGCCAAGAAGAGAAGAGAGAATTTTTTTTTTAACACTTATGAGTATGTGAATGAATGAGAAGAAAATTGTCAAGTAAGACTTTTATGATCAAGTGAAATTATTAGAAACATAGAACCATACTTCATTTATGCGACACCCTCCCCTTGGCCGGTTTTTGGGGGAGGGTTGTCTCTCAAATTATTATTTTTTTTTTTCAAACTTGCAACTTGTATAATTATTTGTATAAAACTTGTTTAATTTGTAGAATTTTGTAAGAAAAGGTAAGTAGAATGTAGAAAATGTACAAGTAAGTTTTTAATAAGTCAAAATAGAATGTATTGAGGTGATAAAAATTGTAAAAATACTTTCCTTGTGAAAATCGGGTGATAAAATAATTATCGTAAAATTTTTAAGAAAACGACGTAACAATTTAATTTTTAACGATTAAAATACCAAATAAATTTGAAACACTAGGAAAACTAAAAATATAGTTTTTATAAACTAAATGTAAGTTTAAAAATACCTTGGGATCATTTTTGAAAGTAACGAGTTAAATACTCAAAATAAAAACTCACGCGATAAAGATTATTAAATAAAAATTACGCGTTGAAGGTGAATGAAATGTCGTCAATGTACTAATGAGATGCACATGATGTCAATGAAATGTAGACTAATCATAGTCCATATGAAATGTACGTGATGTCATGATCATGAATTCGCCGCTAAACCTCCAAGGTTACGCGAATTTGAAACAAGTAAACCAAGTTTACTAAAAATGTTGAAATAATGAGACATGAACTGTGTCGAGAAATGACCTGAAAGTACGGATTGTCACATTCGCCCATCCAAAAAGGAATTCAGTCCCTGAATTCAATCGTTGTTAGGTCTAACGGTGTCGGCGAAAAGATGTGGATACTTGCGTCGCATCTGGTCTTCCCGTTCCCAAGTAAACTCAGGACCTCGTCGAGAATTCCAACGAACTTTCACAATAGGAATACGACTCTGTTTCAACTGCTTGACCTCGCGGTCCATGATTTCTACAGGTTCTTCCACAAAATTGAGTTTGTCGTCGATATGAACTTCGTCCAATGGAATAATGAGCGATTCGTCTGAAAGACACTTCTTCAAGTTTGAAACATGAAACGTGTTGTGCACATGACTAAGTTCTGAAGGAAGATCAAGACGATAAGCTACAGGACCAACTCGGCTCAAAATCTTGAATGGTCCAATGTATCTCGGGTTTAACTTTCCACGTTTTCCAAAACGTACCACGCCCTTCCAAGGCGATACTTTCAACATAACTTTGTCACCCACTTGAAATTCCAAATCCTTGCGTCTAACATCCGCATAACTTTTCTGTCGGCTCCTTGCGGTTCTGAGTCTATCACGAATTTGAACGATCTTTTCGGTGGTTTCCCGTACCATTTCTGGACCGGTAAGTTGTGCGTCTCCTACTTCGGCCCAACAAACAGGTGATCGGCACTTACGACCATAGAGTGCCTCGAATGGTGCCATCTTGATACTGGTGTGATAACTATTGTTGTACGAGAATTCAATCAATGGCAAATGGCTAGCCCAACCATTTCCAAAATCAATTACACATGCTCTAAGCATATCTTCTAACGTTTGAATGGTCCTTTCACTTTGACCGTCGGTTTGTGGGTGATATGCTGTGCTCATCTCTAATCTGGTTCCGAATGAATCTTGCAATGAATTCCAAAAGTTTGAAGTGAATCGACTATCTCTGTCGGAAATGATAGAAATTGGTGCTCCGTGCCTCGAGATTATTTCCTTGACATAAAGTCTAGTGAGTTGCTCCATGGAATAAGTCTCTCTAATCGGTATGAAATGAGCTGACTTGGTAAGGCGATCAACAATTACCCAAATAGCGTCGTAACCTCCCGATGTCTTAGGAAGTTTCGTAACAAAGTCCATTGTAATACGTTCCCATTTCCATTGAGGAATTTCTGGTTGTTGGAGTAAACCTGAAGGCTTCTGGTATTCGACTTTTACCTTAGCACAGGTAAGACATTTGCTAACGTACGTGGCAATCTCCGCTTTCATGTTCGGCCACCAATAAAGCTTCTTAAGATCTTGATACATCTTATCCGATCCTGGATGAATAGAATACTTTGACTTATGCGACTCATGCATAATCAATTCTCGTATTCCGCCATACAATGGAACCCACATTCTATCCTTGAAACATAGTACTCCATCTGCTCTCTTTACAAAACCATTTGCGCTTTCGGGCATACCATAAAGCTTTTCACTTGGTCGGTTTTCCTCCTTAAGTGCCTCGACTTGTGCTTCGTGGATTTTCGATGGTAAAGGAGAAATAATCGTCATTCCCAATGATCGAACTCTTAAAGGTTTAGGCCTCTCTTTCCGACTAAGAGCATCAGCCACAACATTGGCTTTTCCCGGGTGATACTTGATTTCACAATCATAGTCGCTGAGTAACTCCAACCAACGACGTTGTCTCATATTAAGCTCCTTTTGATCAAGAATATATTGCAAACTCTTGTGGTCGGTAAACACAGTGCACTTGGTACCGTAGAGGTAGTGTCTCCAAATCTTGAGCGCAAAAACTACGGCTCCTAACTCGAGATCATGAGTTGTGTAATTCTTCTCATGCGTCTTAAGTTGTCGAGAAGCATACGCAATTACCTTCTCATTTTGCATTAAAACAGCCCCAAGTCCTTTATGCGAAGCGTCGCAATATACAACAAAGTTCTCAATGCCTTTGGGTAGTGCCAAAATCGGCGCACTGCAAAGCTTTTGCTTCAACAACTGAAAAGCAGTTTCTTGTTTCTTTCCCCACTCGTACTTCTTGTTTTTCTGCGTCAACTTGGTCAAAGGTCTCGCTATCTTCGAAAAACCTTCGATGAACCTTCGGTAATACCCGGCTAGTCCTAGAAATTGTCGAATTTCTGTAGGATTCGTTGGAGTAGCCCAATCTTTCACGGCTTCAATCTTTGCGGGATCAACTTGTAGTCCTTGACTATCAATGATGTGACCAAGAAATTGCACTTTGTGGTTCCAAAAATCACACTTCGAAAACTTGGCATACAACTTCTCATTCTTGAGTAGCCTTAAAATTGTCCTTAAATGCTCTTCATGCTCTTCTTTGCTCTTGGAGTAGATCAAGATGTCGTCAATGAACACTATCACAAACTTGTCCAAATACGGCTTACAAACTCTATTCATAAGATCCATGAATACCGCCGGTGCATTAGTCAATCCAAACGGCATCACTTGAAACTCGTAATGACCGTAACGTGTTCTAAAAGCTGTCTTCGGAATATCCTCTTCCCGAACTCGAAGCTGATGATAACCCGAACGAAGATCAATCTTGGAATAAATACTAGAACCTTGCAATTGATCGAATAAGTCATCAATTCTGGGGAGTGGGTAACGATTCTTCACCGTTAACTTGTTCAATTCTCGATAATCTATGCACATTCGGAAGGATCCATCCTTCTTCTTCACAAACAAAACCGGTGCTCCCCAAGGCGAGGAACTCGGCCTAATGAATCCTTTGTCTAGAAGCTCTTGCAATTGATTAGACAACTCTTGCATTTCGGATGGCGCTAGACGGTACGGTGCTCGTGCAATCGGTGCAGCTCCGGGCACTAAGTCAATTTGAAACTCTACTTGTCGTGCCGGTGGAAGTCCCGGTAAATCCTCGGGAAATACTTCAGAAAATTCACGGACAATAGGAACATCTTCAAGTCGCTTCTCCTCCGACTTTTTCTCGGTTACATGGGCTAAGAAAGCAAGACAACCTTTCTTAATGTACTTCTCCGTTTTGATACTCGATATGATACTAATTCGAGTTCCACTTCGTTCCCCACGAATAATCAAAGTTTCGCCATTGTAGGGAAGATGAACAACTTTCTCATCACAAATGATCTTTGCGCGATGCTTAGATAACCAATCCATGCCTATGACGACGTCAAAACTACCAAGCTCTACGGGCATGAGGTCTATGTTGAATGGATGATTAAGAAAATTGAATGTGCAACCGCGAACAATGGTGTTGGTGCAAACTACACTACCATTAGCTAATTCGACGTTGTATGATATGTCTAGTGTAGTTGGTTTAATGTTGAGCAAAGGTGCAAATGCAGTAGACACAAAACTTTTATCGGCACCCGAATCAAATAAACCTGAAGCGTAACGATTATTAAGAAGGAACGTACCCGTAATGACATTCGGGTCTTCCCTATCTTCTCCGCCTCCAATAACATAAACCCTTCCTTGAGCCATACCTCCTTGATTCGGATTTGCTTGATTCTTTCCCTTCTTGCAATCCCTCTTGTAGTGTCCAGGTTCCCCGCAACCAAAACATGTAACTTTTGGTGCCGTGCAATCCCTAGTACGGTGGCCAACTTTCTTGCAATTCTCACACGGATCAGGACATCGACCCGGATTGTGGTGACTCAAACACTTATTACACTTCGGCAAAACCCCCGAATATCCTTTTCCTTCTTTTTGACCCGCGGCATAAACCTTAGCAACCTCTTGCCTTTTGGGCGGTTGTTGAGTAGCATTTCTACCCCTTGTGTTATCCCACTTGCGCTTGTTATTGTTGTTGTAGTTGCCTCGGTTATTGTTGTTGAAACGGTTGTTGGGGTTGTTGTTGTTATTTCGGTTAGTGGTGGTGTACTTGCCTCGCTTCACCACTTGTGCCATCAACTTCTGAGTAACACGAATAGCTTCCTCGATAGTTTGTGGATCGAACGATGTAACATCTCCTTGAATCACTTCGGGAAGTCCCCCGATAAAAGCCTCTAGCAACTTTTCATTATCAGAAACCATCGACGGGCATAATGCGGCTAATTCCTGGAATCTTCGAATGTATGTGTCGATATCATAGCCAATAGTGACCAATTCATAGAACTCCGTCTCTAACTTTTTGATTTCTGTTCGAGGACAAAACTTCTTAGTCACCAAGCTCTTAAATTCCTCCCACGTAAGCTTAAAAGCATTCTCCATACCAATCGGTTGCGCGTATGAATTCCACCATGACAACGCTCCATCGAGCAAAGTGCTCGTAGCATACTTAACCTTACTGTCATCCGGACAGTTACAAAGCAAAAATACCGACTCCAACTTTTCAAACCATCTAACCATTGCTGTTGCTCCCTCGGTACCTCGAAACTTAGTGGGTTCACCACTCTTGAAATCTTTGTACGAGCATTTCTTAACCCCAGATCCTCCGGCATTACCAGTAGCAGTAGCCAGCCTAGCGGCTTCAGCAGCAGCCGCGGCTTCAGCAGCAGCAGCAGCCACTGTTTCTCTTTCGACTCTTAGAGCATTAGCAATACTATCATTCACTAACTTCTGAATTGCTGCTTGGGTCATTTCAACTGTTGCTTTCTTCGGTGCCATAACTCTTCAAAATCACAAGATGAAACAATCATGAGAACTCGTAAGTAGAAACAACCATCATACAAATATATCCACAACCACAACATGCATAAAGATAAATGGAATCACAACGGAACAATAATGAAATATCACAATATAATCACAACACACGTGGATAATATACATGAAAATTTCGGCCTACATGGACCGATATCATACATAATAATAACCATTCCTACATAGTAGAGTCAATACTTGATAATTTGTTTGTACAACAACCAAAATACAACAAGTTCTTTAAACTACGTCACACACCTTGTGACTAGGATAATAATGGTCAAAACTATACAATGACAAAAGTCTACATAAGGCACCTCATGGTGCTCCGCCTGCCCTATCCTGAAGATCGCGAACCTGAATAACCAAACTATCAATCAAACTCCTCATCTCATCCATCTGACCCTGCAATGTATCAATACGCTCACGGGCTAAAGCTAACTCCTGTGACTGACTCTGTAACTCATCCTGAGTCATCTCGGCTCGGTCAAACAGCTCGGGCATCTCCTGCCTCAACTCTGTGATGTGCTCTCTATCCTCAATCTGTCTATGCTGAAGACTCTGAAAATCTAAGTCAATACAAACCCTGCCTAATATCAAACCCTCAACCTCCTCAGCTATGGGCTCAATTCTATCAACCGACAACTCCTCCAACTGTCGCGTCAAACTATCAATCTGTAACTGCTGGGCATCAATGCGGGCTCCTAGTGCCACTGTGGAAGGCTGTCGTGCAGCAGCTGCCCTAGAACTCTCGCCTAACTCAAATCTAGCGGGTGGCTCAGGCTCAGAAGATGCTGGTGTAGGGATATCGAAACGAGCACGCTTTTTGGGCGGCAAGTCCGATGCGGGTACAGGATCTCTAAGAAAATATGATGATGACGGTGATGATGGTGCTGGCAGTGGTGATGGTGGTGGTGATGGTGCGAGCAACGGGTTATGAGCTGGGCTAACGTGAGGTGTGGGTGCGACTTCACCCTCCTCGAAGGGTTCGGTCTCAGTGTCGGTCATGATCAGTGGGAAGGCTGCAGTGGATCCAATAGAAGATACAATCTCCGTGGAATGTGATGGATCATCATCCATGCTAGGGTCCGATGATATGGTAATAGGGTGAGAATCTGAAGACATGTCTGTGACAACCGATATGAAATAAATGTAAATAATCTCGAACAAAGTGTAAGTGAATCCGCATGATCAAAATAAATATGTACTATGATGAAATGATGAGATGCTATGATAATGTAGCTATAGTCTAGGGTCAATGATGCAATCCTAGTTCTCTATAACTGTAGCTCTGATACCAATCTGTCACACCCCCAATTTACCTGTTTTGCAGCGGAATGGAATTCCTGGGGATTGACTGTCATAGCACCACATCACAGTTATATTGAACGACCTAAAGTGTCGTTTTAAAAACACATCGTTGGATATTTCATAAAAACATAATCAGAGTACAACATCGGTCCCAAAAGGTTTACAAAGTTTGCGGAAATACATCCATGTTACAAATCCAAACGATGTTTTGAAATAAAGTACCATAATGTACATAATGTAAGTCGACGCCGCGACTCAAAATATAGGTCCCTAAACCATGTCATGATGCGAATGCCTCAGTTACCTGAAAATACATTGCTAAAAAGGTCAACAATAATGTTGGTGAGAAATCATAGGTTTATGTAAATGTTTTATACGACTACACAGTATAGAATATGCATGACAATCCAGTCACGTAAAAATAATGTTACAATTGCTCTAAGCCCATGACCCCGAAACTAGACTGTTCAATAATGTATGCCCCTGCAGAGTGTTTGCCAGACAACTCCGTAATACCATCAAATGAAATGCATCCGTTTGCCTGGTTGGGATTCACCAACCCGGATGGAGGCGTCACCCTCGATAGATCTATCCACTCATCCTCGCTTCAAAGATTAACGGTTCATGTTCAAGTAATGGGGACTTTCAAATTGGCAAATGCGGTAACTTAAGCAATGTAATGAATTTAACATACTTGGTATCGTACAAAAAAAATGTAGTGCAATGTATTCTCCCCCGTGGGTTTGAAAATAATCGAAAGCATGTAAAAACGGGGCTATGAAAACTCACTTGGATAAACTGGAATAACGGCAAAAGTGAGTACACTGAGGTTTAATGTAATGCGTCAACCGGGACCTATTATCAATGATATGATATGTCATGAGTTGCAATGTAATGTTATGCATGCACTTCGTATGTTATTTATACCATTTACGGGTTTTGAAAATATTACTCGTCGTCGAAAAATACTCTTTTGACGTCTTGACCCTTCAAAAATGACTTTACATGTTTTTACGTCAAAATGTCATCCTACAATGGTTTTATAATGATTTTTGGTGAAATTACCATTTTTCGTCGCAAAACAATGTCGTCGGAAAAATCATGAAATCAACAAAAATGGCTCCAGAAAAGTAGCCGTAAAATGGTGTACGTCGATCGTTAGAGAACGAACTCGACGGTTTTGGAAAATTTGTATCGATATCTAGAAGTTTCAGTTCAGGAGTTTTCGTCCAAAAGGTCTCGATCATAAAGATATTAAAGGTTAAAGATGGTGGTTTTTGCTAATTGTGTGCAGAAAATGAGTTTCGGCCAAGTTTGAACCTCCGTAAATAATTTACCATTAATCCGCTTGACAAACGGCTTTTTGTTTTGGAAAATATGGCCGATGAACTTGATTTTACTAGAAGACATTTCGTTCCGAAAAGTTTCACATCATGGTTAAAAACTGCCGCAAACATAGCCCTTACAGCTAATGAAATACTTGTAACGTAAAAATAATATAGTTTTTCAGAAAATAATATTTACGGCAACTTTATAAAAACGTGCATATATTTGCCGTTTCAAATCCGTTTTCTACGTAAAATATGTCCTTAGCTTCGTATCAAAGTATACTAATATATTTTTGACAAGTCGAAATAATTTGCGAAGCTTAAGGCTCGTTTTTGACCCGAAATATGTAAAAACAGCAAGCTGAGATTTTCTGAAAATGTCCGTTTCGTCGTCAAACTTTAAAAATTCACCACGGCTTCGTTATAAGTCCGTTTTTATCCGTTCAAAAGGCCACGGATTCGTTTTAAAGTATATTTTCTAAGTATCAATGCCAAAATGTCGTACCAACAGTAGGTTTTTCCAGAAATTCGGATTAAGGACAGAACGTAAAATATAGTTATCGAAAATAGTTTTTCTCGGACAAAACCTATTCTAATCCCTTCAAATCAACTCCAAAGCTAATCTAATCCTACCATACACCTTCTTAGGGTGTCATGGGTTCCTAATCACCATCAATACCAAAGAATACCATGGGAGTAATTATAGGATGACCATATTGTATATATAAGTTCTAAAATCATGAAATAAATGGTATAAATCACATAACATGCATATAAGCTCCAAAAATGAAAAGAAACTTATGAAAATGAAGAGGAAACATAAAAATGATAAGAATATGCTTACTAGTGAAAATGAAGAGGTGTAGGTAACAAGGATTAACTTAAATATCCTTGGTTTTTATTTCAAAACCATAAAAAGGATATGATCTAGGTTGTTAAACACACTTGAACTTGAAGAAAATTTTTGATCCCCTTGGAGTCTTGATGTTGGCCGGTTTTTTTTTGGAAGCCAAGAAGAGGAGAGAATTTTTTTTTTTAACACTTATGAGTATGTGAATGAATGAGAAGAAAATTGTCAAGTAAGACTTTTATGATCAAGTGAAATTATTAGAAACATAGAACCATACATCATTTATGCGACACCCTCCCCTTGGCCGGTTTTTGGGGGAGGGTTGTCTCTCAAATTATTATTTTTTTTTTTTTCAAACTTGCAACTTGTATAATTATTTGTATAAAACTTGTTTAATTTGTAGAATTTTGTAAGAAAAGGTAAGTAGAATGTAGAAAATGTACAAGTAAGTTTTTAATAAGTCAAAATAGAATGTATTGAGGTGATAAAAATTGTAAAAATACTTTCCTTGTGAAAATCGGGTGATAAAATAATTATCGTAAAATTTTTAAGAAAACGACGTAACAATTTAATTTTTAACGATTAAAATACCAAATAAATTTGAAACACTAGGAAAACTAAAAATATAGTTTTTATAAACTAAATGTAAGTTTAAAAATACCTCGGGATCATTTTTGAAAGTAACGAGTTAAATACTCAAAATAAAAACTCACGCGATAAAGATTATTAAATAAAAATTACGCGTTGAAGGTGAATGAAATGTCGTGAATGTACTAATGAGATGCACATGATGTCAATGAAATGTAGACTAATCATAGTCCATATGAAATGTACGTGATGTCATGATCATGAATTCGCCGCTAAACCTCCAAGGTTACGCGAATTTGAAACAAGTAAACCAAGTTTACTAAAAATGTTGAAATAATGAGACATGAACTGTGTCGAGAAATGACCTGAAAGTACGGATTGTCACAAAATGCAATCCATGAAAGACAATGATGTTTGGGTCTTAGTTGAGCTTCCTCCTAACTGCAAGACAGTTGGCAGCAAGTGGCTCTTCAAGAAGAAGACTAACATGGATGGTAAGGTATACACCTTTAAAGCTCGTCTCGTAGCAAAGGGCTTCACTCAAACCTACGGGATTGATTATGAAGAAACCTTTTCTCCTGTAGCAGACATTAGAGCTATAAGGATTCTCATAGCCATAGCTGCATACTATGACTTTGAGATATGGCAAATGGATGTCAAAACCGCCTTCCTCAATGGACATCTTTACGAAGAAGTCTATATGGAGCAACCTGAGGGTTTTGTTGATCCAAAATATCCTAACCGTGTATGCAAGCTCAAGCGTTCCATTTATGGACTTAAGCAAGCATCGAGGCAATGGAATAAACATTTTGATGATGAGATAAAGAAATTTGGATTTTCTCAACATCAAGATGAGCCATGTGTATATCAGAAAGCTAGTGGGAGTTATGTCACTTTCCTAATTCTGTATGTTGATGACATATTGATTATGGGAAACAATATTCCAATGTTACAAGATGTAAAATCCTATCTTGGAAGATGTTTTGCCATGAAAGATTTAGGAGAAGCTGCATATATTCTTGGAATTAAGATCTATCGAGACAGATCTAGACGATTAATTGGTTTGAGTCAAAGTGCTTACATTGAGAAAATCTTGAAAAGATTTTGTATGGAGAACTCCAAACGTGGCGCAATCCCAATGCAAGATAAGCCTAAATTGAGTAAATCACAAGGTGTTGAAATACCTGCTCAGAAAGAGCGCATGCAAAGAATCCCTTATGCTTCTGCTATAGGTTCTATTATGTATGCTGTGAGATGTACTCGTCCTGATGTTGCGTTCGCACAGAATGTGACAAGCCGATTCCAACAGAATCCAGGTGAACTTCACTAGGACTGCTGTGAAAAATATTCTTAAGTATTTACGCAATAATAAGGATATGTTTCTGATCTATGGAGGAAAAGATGAACAAGAGCTCAGGGTTTCTTGCTACACTGATTCTGGATGACGACTTAAAATC
Source organism: Chrysanthemum seticuspe (assembly GCA_019973895.1). NCBI lineage: Eukaryota > Viridiplantae > Streptophyta > Magnoliopsida > Asterales > Asteraceae > Chrysanthemum > Chrysanthemum seticuspe. The sequence continues at coordinate 146,652,688 of BPTQ01000002.1, forward strand.
TCAGACTGGATATGTATTTGTTCTTAATGGAGGTGCTGTTGATTGGAAAAGCACTAAGCAAAGTATTTTTGCTACTTCATCTACTGAAGCTGAGTATATTGCTGCTTGTGATGCATCAAAGGAGGTTGTATGGATTCGTAAATTCATTTCTGGATTGAACATTGTTCCCACAATTGAAGAACCCATAAATATGTATTGTGATAATACTGGAGCCATTACTATAGCTAATGAAAGCGGAATCACTAAAGGTGCTAGACATTATCGCGCTAAAGTTCATTATCTTCGAGAGACCATTGAAATGGGAGATGTGAAGATATTAAAGGTTCACACAGATGACAATCTAGCTGATCCATTTATGAAAGCTTTGGATTTTCCTAAGCATTCTAAATTGACTAGAGAAATAGGTTTGGTACCTGCTAGTAGTCTCATGTAAACTGTGTGTTAATTAGTATTTGGATAATTTGGAGTTGTAAGACAGTTATTATTTTCTGATTAATAAAGATACGAGGTATTTGTTATTATATTCATATAATCTGTTATTCCATTTTTGCATGTTTAATCCATGAAATGATTTATCATTCAAAATATGTCCATTGTCGGTTAACAATATGGGAATATTGTTATGATAAGGCAAATGTGAGTGTTGGTTATAATTCTAACGAGAATTCGGATTGTTCCCGCCAAACTCATATGTATTCACTAGAGATGCATATTGGATTCCACAACTTTCAAAGATTTACTTTTGGATCCTTGTCATAAGTAAAATATTGAAAATGGTTTGTTATCTTTGTCCTTAGACTTGAGATGCAAGTAAGTTCTGTTATGTGTAGATATCACTTTTTGTAAGTATATGCAAAACGCTATCTGAACAAGGTAGTTATAAAAGCTATATTTCGGAGTGATGTGAAGCAGCATCCACAACGCTTGTAGTCAATAAAGGATTTGTTACTCCACTTGATATGTGCAGAAAGATACCATGGCGCCTCTCCAGATTTAATCAGATAACTGTCTGGCCAGACCCAAAGGGTAATGCAAGATTATTCTTGATTACATTTGGTATATCTGAATTAAAATCTATAACGAGATTCTAAATGGTTAAACTATATGGAATGATTAAAGATCCATAATCCATGGTTTAATGGTATCTATAACAAAGGATGATTAAAGCAAGAAATTGAATGACCATGCTACTGAGAAACTTTTACGAAACTATTCTCTCAGACACATTTAGTTAAAAAGCGAGTGAGAGCGTTTGCTAGGCGTTTCCGTCGTTAGTTTTGTGTTCCATTCGACACACCAACTCCCAAGTGGGAGCTGTTGGTTTGTGGGAGTTCTAAAACACGACAAAACAACTAAACGTGTATGAGCCGATGGGGGCACACGCGATGAACACGAGTATACGTGTTGAATGTAACTAATACTTGAATATATTTGTACCCGATATTCATGATTTGACCCGATTGCATTTGTTGATCCATGGGCTGTTTTTAGTTATTCAGCGGGTCAAAGATGGGTTGCCTTGGGCCTGGTTTACCATCCGATTGGGCATGCAGCAGGGGTTGGGTTTTGAGCTTGGGTTTATGACTTATTGAACAAGTCTTGATGTCCTAGTATATGTTGGTCAAGACCCTATATATACCAACCCCTAGCCTTTGCATTATCACGCATAACATACTTCTTCCATCCCTAAAACCGAACCAGTTTTCTCCAGCTTTTCTCCCTTGGTCGATTTATTCACTAGGTCGAACAAGGTTTAGGTTTAGCTTAAATCTAAACTTGTTTAAGTACAAGTGTTTAGATAAATTGGTAAAAGGTTGTTTCTTTGTTTCCTGGTCGACACAAAAGTAGCAGCAAGTAAGGTTTTAATTTGTTCATGGTCTTTGATTCTTCTTGGACAAAGGAGCTGGTATATATCGGATAAATTATATGGTGATTGGATTACTTCTGTTTCTTGGACAGAAAATAGTGGGCAGGAAAGTAGCTTGACTCTTTGGTGGTTTTCTGCTCGTGGTATTATATTCAAGTTCCAAAGTGTTGATTGGTTTTAGTTTACGTTCTCGACTAGCTACATCGAACGTATACGTGAATCGGGTTTGTGTGTGATATTCTTCGAGGTATCTAATTTAGATACTTAAAGGTTTCGTAGGGGTTCTTGTTCCGTTACTAGAGTTCAATTACCAAGCAAGGTTAGCTTTCTTTATTCCATTTTAATTAATTAATAATGTATTAATTATGTGTTTATTATTTACGTGTTAACATAATTGTATTAAATAGATCCATTTTTCGCTGCGTACTCGTAGAGGTTACTGGTTAACTAGATCTAAAATCCCAACTGTTTTATACAAATCTACAAATTCTAATACATTAACCATAAAATACTATGAATGTTTCATATAAATGTTGTCCTAAATTATAATTATAAAATGTTTAAAAAGATTAACATGTTGTTTTTTGAATTCTACAAATAAACGACCCATAAATTTGTAGTTTTTTAGTTTGTAATTCAAGAAAAGTAAGTTCGGATCGGATTAGATCGTATGATCGTATGGTAAATATCTGGATCCTATAAGATCTTAAGCATGCAAAGATCCTATGTAGGATCCGGATCGTTTTTGCTTTGCAATATCGTAAAATCGTAAGATCCTAAGATCAGGATCGGGATCCTGACAACTATGGTACATACCAAGCCTTTTCACAACCCATACCTTTTCTGAATTTTTGGCCGAGATTCAAGAAGGTTGATGTGCATAGTGCAAACTACTAATTTGTATTTATTTAACTACCCACGGGAAGAGATCTAGTGAGAAGAGAAATTGAAATAAGAAGAATGAGAAGAAATTTGAGCCACACATTTCAAATAAGGAGGAGAAATTTGGGGGAGATGCATCTATTTCCTTTAGGTGTATATGAAATGTGCGGCTATGGTTTCTTCTCACCCTTCTCGTTTTAATTTTACTTCTCATTTGATCCTTACTCAACTACCCACTGCTTAATAAAATTCATTTTAGATAACAAACTATTGTAATTATCAATAGTTAGTTTTGTATTATTTTGAGGCTCCCGTGGAGTTATTGAACTTAGTTGTGAATCAGGTTATGATTAGTTTACAACTGAATGTAAATGTCTTTTTTTTTCCTTTTTTTTCCCTAAAAATTGAATCCTATTTAATTATATGTTGCAAGTTTTGTTCTAAAAAAATTATTACGAGGAGATGATCAACAATTAAACACACAAAATGCTAAATATATGACAGTGATTAATCAATAACATACTTCTTCTATTCGTTTTTTCATACATATCTATAACAATTTTTATAGTACCGATCAATTTTCTACATACATATTATTTTTGCGTGCTTAAATTAAAGGGCCAATTTTTATGTGATGATGTTATATGATCTATTTCACTTACAATTATGTAAACAAACATTAGAAGCATGCAACGAAGTGCAGCTACGAACGACTCTCGTTAGTTACTTGTCTACGATATATCCAATATAAGTGTAGTCTTCCATAGCCCAAGTCTTCTTAAAAGTTAAATTGTCTTGGTCAAGCTGAGAAGGAATGTGTGGATGATAGACCATAGGTGACGCTAGTCGTGCTACTTGGGTTGCATGATTGATATGTTACAATGAAATCTTAATGTCGTCTTTCGAATCCCAAGTCTTCTTAAAAAGTCTTCTCTTACATAGAAAATAGATATTATCAATAAAATATTGTTTAGCTCAAGCCGATAAGGAATTTGTGGATGGCATTCTCTTCACAATTTACGTGTCGCGAACGTTAAACATTAATATTTGAAAATATCATAATTTCTTAAAAGTCTTGGTCCATAAGATGATAAGGAATTTGTGGAATCCATTCATTTCACCAGTTGCATGTCACGTACGTTAACATGCAAAACTAAGTATAAAAAGCGAATGCATGTTCTTATAATTTTAAGTAAATTTCCATAAATGAAGTCACCACAAGAAATAATTCACTTATCATCCTCCTCTCGTATTTCTTTTCTTTTTTAAGGTCTCGCGATAACATGTCTCACTTCCGCTACCGTCTCTGCTTCCTATGCCGGTAATGAGACTGATTATCATGCATTGTTGTCATTCAAGTCAAGGATCACTGATATGTGTCTAAATATACATATATTTTATATTATTTAAACCCACAAAAACGACCAAAAACACACAAATGACCATATAAATGTTACAAATATCATTGAAATGTGTTTTTATGTGACTCAGGTACAAAAAGATTGAAAACAGGTGAAAAACAAGCAAAGTTCACATAATTGTCATTTTCAGTCCCTGGAGTTTCACAAATTGGCAGAATTAGTCCCTGAAGGTTTAAATTGGAAGAAAAGTCAACATAAGTCCTTGGGATATCAAACTTGTTCATTTTTAGTCCCTGGATGAAAGTTTTCTAAAATTGGCAACTTTTACCCCTCTAGTTTCAAAAATGGCAAAATTAGTCCTCGGGTATTTAAAAATGGAAATTTATCAAATATTACCCTTGTACTATTCATTATTGGCAATATTAACCCTTTTGATAACTTTTGGGAATTTACAGTTTCAACCCTTCACAATTCAGAAAATTACAATTTTGGTCCTTGGGCTTTTACCACTTAAACCAAACCGGACCCTTTGTATTAAACCCACAGCCCAAATCCTATAACCCAGTTACTAAACCCAGCCCAGGTCAACCCTCGGTCAAACCCACTCCCTTATACCACATTCCCTCCTTCCCTCTCCCATCAAAACTGAAACCAGAAACCACCCTCCACCTCCATGGTTTCACCACCACTTGCATCCACCTCAACCCCAGCTGTCTACCCACTACCTTCCACCTCCACAATCAACCAAAATTCTTTAATTGCTCTAAACCTGCTCTAATCCACTATCAAGACTTTTGGCGCCAAAAAGTAAAATCAACAGCTGAGATTGATTTGAAGTCATCCAAGGGTGCAGGATTGATCAGAGATGTCGACAAGGAGTTTCCCAGCAATATTTAGTATTTATAAGGCTTTGTAATAGAAAAAAAAGATAGTAGTTAATAGTAGTTAATTTAGTTTAGATCGTTTTACTTATTCAGTCTTAAATTATTGTAATTTTTAGCTTCCAGTCTTTAATTCAAGTCATTTACAAGTTGTTCAATCTGTTTTAATTCATCAAGTTACTCAGTTTTTCAGTCTTTACAAATTTCAACTTTACTTTAATTCGTATAAAGTAAAATAAGCTGTTAAGTAATAATTTAAGCCACCAAAACCTTGCTATAAGCTTATATAAGCTTATCATAGCTTTCTATAAGCTTATATTAGAATTCAGCTGTTTAAATTTCAAAAATAAAGAAAAGTCAATGAAGGTCAACATAAGCTCTAATAAGCTGTTCTGGGTGGTATAAGCTATTCAGAAAGTTTTTTTTCTGGTTTTCTAGCTTGTGTGAACAAGCTAGGAGTGGTTCTGGTCCTTGTTTCTTTGTTCCATAAGCTCTTTCAGTTGTAAGCCAAATTCCAAGTTTTATTTAATTTTCCAAGTTTACTGCTTATTTATGTGCTTCTTGGTGTTTTCAGTACTTATTTATGTTATTTAAGTTAAATTAAGTGACTTTGATAGTTAGTGTTAGCATAAATCTCATGTTCACTTTTAAAAGTTAAAAACATTCCATATTAGCCATATCTAGTGTAGCTTAATTTTGTGCTTATTTACATTTTGAAAGTTGCTTAATATAGTTAAAATAAGTCATCTAATCAGTAATAACTAGAAATTATAAGATAAATTAGGTTGTGCTAGTTCAAATACCACAACAGACCCTATAAAGGGGTATTTAGCATATTGGGTTAAAATGGGTTAAACCAGCTTTTACTGTACATTTACCAATATCCCAACTTTTTACCAGCTTAATTTAGCCATAATAAGCTGTTTTCAAGATCTCTTTAGTCATTTAGATAGAAAACACAGTTTTAAGTCATTTGTGCAATTTTCAGTCTTCAAAAAAGCTTTTACAAGCTAGAATAAGCCCTGAGATTATTTAGCCCTCAACCTTGGCTTTTCTGAGTTCCTTGGAGTCCATATAGTGTATTCCCAAGAGTTGGTTTGTTCTTGTTTAGCCTGCACACATCTGCACTCAAAACAGCCATCAAAGACCGCATATTTTCGTATTTTTTTTGTTTCTGCAGCAAATTTCTTTTATTTTTCATTTCTTCATCTTAAGTCCAATTCATCTGAAATTTGGTACGCTTAGAGATGGCTTGCTTGTGTACTTGGTCATATTTTTAGTTTATTTTTAATATTTTTTTTAGCAGCTTTTTAAGGGCTTGAAAATGGCAGTTTTGCCCTGCTTCTGTCAACAAGAAAAAAAGAAGTGAAAAATTGATTTTTGCAAAACTTTCTAGATTTTTCACAGGTTCATTTACGGTTCAAATTAGCTGAAATTTTGGACGTTAGGTCTCTGGTTGGTAATCTACAGCTAGGTATTTTTAGTTTATTTTTATGAATTTTCTAAGCTAGCTTAATGTAAGCTCAAAGTAGGGCTATAAGGGCCATTTGGCGTGTTGAGACTTGAAATCTGGTCTCGAGCTTTTTTTCTGTAGCTTGTGCTTTTTAGGTCCCAATCAGTTGCATTAGCTCAATTTAGGTTAGATTTAGGCTGTAGTAGCTTATGGTAGCTTTTGGATAGCTTATTGCTTATTTCAAGTGCTTATTTAAACTGCTTATTTGCCCAATTCAGCTTATTAGTAAGCTTATCTAACTTTTTATATTTTTTCTAGTATTCTGATATCATATAGTATTTATAGAAAAAGTTTCATATTTATTAGAGTTCATTTAGTATTTATTATAATTTAAAATAGTTTAAATAATCATTAAATAGTAATTAATTAATAATAAATAGATAAAAAGTGTAATAAATATATTTTTAGTTTTATAATATTTTAGATTTTTCTAAGTCATAATTTCACTTTTCTAGCTTTATTTCATATTTTCTTATATTTTAGGGTATTATTAAATAGTTAAAAATAGTTTTTTAATTAATAATAATTAAATAAATAGTCATAAAAATAATTTTATTTTTCCAATAATTTTCTTTTATTATTAGGATTGTAAAAATATCATTTTCATATCTGTAGGTATTTTACTTCTTTATTTTCACGTTTTATTTCGTACGTTCACGTAATTTTATTTAAACGTACGTTTTAGGTTTTAAACGTTAATCGATTTTAAATATAGAATTAAAATGACTTCAAAGTCTTTATTAGATTTAATTTCCTTAGTGTAATCAATCATAACCTTTTCCTGTTCAATATTCACCCGATCACAAATTCGTTGTATTACAGTTTACACACCTCGTTGGGACTTAACGACCCGGGGATACACTAAACTCCTCTGGACTTAATTGCATTTTGTTCTGAGCTGTTTGACTTTTATGGTTGACCATTCACAAGTGGTTGACTAATAAAAGATAGACCGTTTGGAGCGAATCAATCACCCATGATCCATGCGAAATCCTTACCTCGTGGAACCATTCCTTTCATTTCTGTGACTGGAGTGGTATTTCATGTGGAAAGCGGCACAAACGAGTGACGGTTTTACGACTGCCTTCGAAAGGCTTAGAAGGCCCGTTGTCTCCTCATGCAGAAAACCTCAGCCTCCTCCGTAAGCTTTCTCTCCCGTACAACAACTTTCAAGGAACCATTCCTCATGAACTTAGTCATCTATCTAGGCTACGTATTCTTTATCTTCATGATAACAAATTCAGTGGAGTCATTCCAACAAACTTGTCTCGTTGTTCTAACCTCGAAGACCTTTGGCTAGGCCAAAATAAGCTAACTGGAAGCATACCCAAGGAGATGAGTTTACTCTCGAAACTTACTGGTCTTGTAATTTATGACAATAAGTTAACTGGTGGAATCCCACCTTTCTTGGGGAATATCACATCAATGGAAGAGTTTTCTATTCTCGGGACCCCGTTGGGTGGGAGGATTCCAGATACCTTGGGTCATTGGAAAAGCTTGACGGGATTTTACTCTGGTGAGTGCAACTTATATGGAAGCATCCCTCATTTCATTTTCAACCTCTCAATCCTAGTTAATTTATCCTTAGCTGAAAATCACCTCACTGGTAGTCTTCCTTCATAAATTGGTAATCAGCTCCCTAATCTTGAGTTCCTTGAGTTATGGGGTAACAAACTGGCCGGAGGTCTTCCACCTTCTCTTTCTAATTGTTCTAAATTAGGATATCTTGAAATTGCTGAGAACAATTTTAGTGGGAAGTTGACAATTGATTTTTCAAAACTAAGAGATATTTATTTAATTAGATTACAGAATAACAACTTCCATGGACGCGGAGAAGCTGATGACATGAGGTTTGTTGATTCTTTGAAAAACTGCTCCAAATTAGTAACTTTGGATCTTTCAAATTGAGACTTTGTAGGAGTGCTTCCTATGTCAACAGGTAATCTCTCTCATCAACTCAGCTATCTGACTTTATAAGGCAATAAATTATTTGGAAGCCTCCCTTCAAGTATTAGTAGTCTAGTTGGTTTGACCACTTTAGGTTTAGGAGCTAATCGATTCAAAGGAAAAATCCCCACTACCATCGGTAAACTACAAAAGCTACAAGTTCTTAGTCTATCGAGAAATAAATTTTCAGGGCCTATCCCTGATGCCATTGGGAACTTATCACTATTGACTAAACTTTTTTTATTTTCCAACGAATTAGAAGGCCATATTCCATCAAGTCTTGGGAGTTGTAAAGAAGTTAACTTTTTAGACCTTGCGGTCAATAGACTTAGTGGAAACATACCCAAGCAACTTCTTCAACTTCCATCACAAACTATTGGTTTAGATCTTTCATACAACAACTTGTCTGGTTCCATTCCATCAGAGATCAAAGACCTCAAGATGTTGAGCAGTCTTGCTTTATCTTATAATAATTTATCAGGCCCCATTACTAGTAGCCTTGGTGAGTGTATTAGCCTTACAGAGTTATACCTTAGTGGCAATAGATTTGAAGGCATAATACCATCTTCATTAAGTTCCTTGGGAGGATTGGAGGTACTTGACATTTCTGAAAATAATTTATCTGGCAAAATTCCACAATTTTTAGAAAAATGGAAATCCTTAGGATATTTGAACCTATCCTTTAATGATTTTGAAGGTGAAGTACTGACTGTAGGAGTGTTTGCCAATGCAAGCGCATTTTCAGTTTTGAGGAACGATAAGCTTTGTGGTGGTTTGGTTACACTTGAGTTACCCAAATGCAAGGAGATGGGTAGTATGAAAAAAAGGTTTCCTTTCTTCATATTAGTCATCGTGATTGCAGTCACGTTGCTCGTCGTATTATGTTGTGTGTATCTTTTGTGTAATAAGAAACGCAACAGTCAACCATCTCAATCATCAGGGAGTGAAAGGTTCATGAAAGTTTCATACCATCAACTTCTCAAGGCTACCGATGGGTTCTCTACAACAAATTTGATTGGAGAGGGTGGGTTCAGTTATGTTTATAAAGTGATCCTCGATCCCGATGATGACAAATTTGTTGCAATCAACGTTCTACATCTTCAAAATAAAGGAGCTCACAAAAGTTTTATAGCAGAATGTGAAGCATGGCAGAATATTCGGCACCGAAATCTGTTGAAGATAATAACTTCATGTTCGAGTACCGATTTCCAAGGCAATGTTTTTAAAGCGCTGGTTTACGAGTTTATGCCCAATGGAAGTGTACACGATTGGCTTCATTCAAGTGCATATACATCGAAACTCAACCTTCTTCAAAGAATAAATATTCTTAGAGATGTTGCCATTGCACTTGATTATCTTCACAATCGCTGTCAAACAACGATTATTCACGGTGACTTGAAGCCAAGTAACATTCTACTTGATCATGATATGTTGGCTCATGTTGGAGACTTTGGTTTAGCTCGACTACTTGGTACAGAATTAAAACAAAATAGCTCATTCGTGGTTAAAGGAACAATTGGTTATGCACCTCCGGGTAATTCCACTTTTATTCCACGATGCTTCTATTTATTTACAGGTTAAAGTTTGTAAATTAATTAATTGTTTTTAATTAGTAGAGTATGGTATCGGGAGTGAGATGGCAAGTTTTGGGGACGTCTACAGTTTTGGAATATTATTACTAGAGGTGATGACCGGGAAAAAGCCGACAGATGACATGTTCAACGATGGCCTTAGCCTTCATAAATTTGCTTACATGGCATTACCAAATCATGTGAATGACGTTATTGATGGTGATTCAATCATGTTGCAAAGTACGAAAGCGAATGCAAAGAAAGTGGAAGAAAGTTTGGTTGCAACTATCAAGATTGGAGTATCGTGCTCTGTGGATTCCCCACCACAACGGATGAAAATACAAATTGTTGTCAGTGAGTTGCAGCATATTCTGGATGTGCTTCAAAATATATAAGGTGCTCTGTTATCTCCTTTAGCAGAATATGATTTCACATGAGTTTGTTAATAAATAATCACTAACTTTGTTTTATTTTTGAGCTATTTCAGGTCTAAATGCAACAAGGAGCGGTGCATGTTGTAGTTATGTAAATGTTACTTTTTCAAATATGTTTGTAAGCGTGTTTTAATTTTCTTTTCAAACATGGTTAATTGGTTATGATTATGTGTGTTTATTTGAATGAGAAAGCTTAGCGCTTTCCCCTCTTTTGATTGGAAGCAAAGTTTGTGGTTACATCACTGGATCCTTTCATGGGGGCAAAGTTTGTTTGTTTTATTACTTGCAAGTACACTTTACTTTTGATTTTATTGGTATTTCGTTAGGCGTTCGTGTTTAAACTATTTTTACAAACAAAGTTCAAGTAGATCTGACCCTTGACATTTTAGTGTATCTGCATAGTGAATATTGTTGATAGTTGTAGTCAGATTACACTAACTTAGCTAAATTTACTGTCTTTTTTCCGAAAACGCGTACAAAAAAAGAAATGCTTCGACAACCCCATCACATAAATCTCGAGGGTGAATCTAGGGAACGTTCTTTTGCTTCTGAAGTCGTCAAAAATCGAAAAATTTACTTGTTTTCGAGTTCATGGACCCGCCACCTAAACTTAACATTCTTAACTACATGTATCAACTATGGATATTGGAACAAGTGAAAGCTCTACGAAAGGATCAGGATGTGAGTTATCAGTTACTCGACATCTTGAAAAAGCTCATGATCCGGCTGACATCATGTGGGTCGAATTGGAACGTCATCAGAAAAGCGATATGCTCAGTTACTTCCATAACGCTGCAAAACGTAAAGGGATGATGATACATAAGTATTAGGAACCGGATGCCGTGCCATATGCACCGGACCTCAGCCTTATGTTGCAACATCTTGGATGGTATGGCTGCTCTTTGAATAAATATTCGTAAGGGTGGGAAAATGGGCGGGTCTAGCGCTTGTGTAACGGGTCAAAACGAGAACATTTTCGTAAGGGTGGCAAAAGTAATGTTTTGGTTTTGGGAATAAAACAGTTATTAAGATTTTAACTTTATTAATCTGATATTCATTTTAGCTTCATACTTCATAAGCTGAGAACAATTCATATGTTGAATCTGGACTGTCCTATAGTTTGAAATATTGCTTCATTTGGCCCAAATAGACGCAAAAGGACTCGAAGAGTAAATTTCTTTGTGCAATAACTTAATGGTTTGTATAAAAAGGTAATTCGAGTTCATGCAAATTATATGACGTACGAGAAAGATACTGATATCATACAACGAAAAGGATTGTACAACATAATGCATGGAAACATGGACGGGTTGGGAAATGGGTCAAAACAAGATCAGGTTGAAAATGTATCACTTTTAGTAGTGGTTGAAACTGGACACTCAAGAATATGGTGTATGTGGATTCATTACTGTAGGCTCATCATTTTGAGTAATATTATCAGTTTGTTTTGGTTTCTTACCATACATATTTCTACCATCCATTTTTCCAATTCATTTTTTTGTTGTTATAGTGTAAAATGTTGCAAATATAGGAAAAGATTCATTCGTATAAAACCAAATACATGCTTAAACCAGTTGCATAAAATGTCGGCTTTACCTCAGCCAGACATTCTCGCTAAAAGTACATATAAGAAAAGTTATACCGCACCCGGTCAGAGTTCGTTCAAGTGTATTGGGTGTATAGGACTGTAATCTATTCTCGTTTAAGACTCGTGTATGGCCTAAATGAGCATGGTTCACTGGACTAGACCAAAACAAATAGGCTCTAAACCAAATGGATTTTCTCTCATAGTATCAGCATTAGTCAATAAGTAGAAAAAAGAAAGTCGTTGACTTGGGAGAGAGTACTCCGATCTATTTAAAAGACTGCCAAGTAAAAAAGTAGAATCCATAAATGGGGACTGCTGATGAATTCAAGACTAGTAAACCGTTGCAGGATCTCATCCTGGTCCAACAAGCACACACAAACAAACAACACCTATTTAAGATAGGCAATTGACTTCAAATCATATTAATACAATCCTATTTGTTCATGCAACTCAATGATAAGTATCTAATAAATAAGACGACACGCAGTTGAAAAGGTACAGCACCTTCTAAGAAGACTTAGCCCAGCAACTCACTGGGTGACACATGCATGTAAATGTAAAAAATCTCTTAAAGACCACAAATCGCGATTTCTATATGCTACAATATGACAACACAAATCACAAAGCAAGGTAACTCGATAACCGCAGCAACAGGAAGACGAAGACGACGACGCACATGACTGACTTTCAGACCCATACTGAGCAACTGCTGGACAACTCTGGACCTTCTTAAACATGTCCTAGAACTCACTGGAACAGTAGATACATAAACACATACATATTAATAAAAAATAGACAGATGACCATGTGCTTCATTATAGCATAATTCACAGCAAGATTATAAACAAACGAGAAAGTAAATCAGTAAAGAAAGAAATTGACTAGAAAGTATTTCCGCTTTACATTGATGCGGACTGTAAGCATGCAAAAACATAACTTAATAAAACATTCAACAAAAACAATACATACCTGATCATTGTTTTCTTCTTCTGTAGGGGAATTTTGGGATTCTAATGGTTTGTCTGCACCGCAGTTTTGTGGTTACATTTGTTGGTTTAATGGACAATAAATTAATAGACGTGTGTTAGGATCGAACTCGAGACCACGGGATTGCACACTTTGCGTATGAGAATTAAAGTTAATAAATTAAATATAAATGTTATATTTATTTATTAATTAAACGAATTAATTATAACGGACGTTAAGTTATTAGTTGTAATGGACTAACGGTCGTTAAATGGAATTGGAAAAGGACTAGATTGCAAATATTAGGTAGGTTCCGGAATCCCCTTGGGGATGTTGTAACCGATCGGCCAAGGGAAGACCAAACCCAACCCATATCAAACTCAAACTTGTTCACCAAGTTTAGTTTAGTATATATACAAGGCTAGGGGTCTTGTGTTTTGCATCTCTTGTACTCATAAGCTAAACCTAAAATTGTTTGTGTGTTTTTCTTGCTAAAACTGGTCGACTAACACCATTGGGAGTCGATCCAAAGCTTTTCCTTACTCAAGTTATTTTGTTTGATTAAAACTATCATTTCTTTAATTCGGTATAGTACGTGTGTACAAGAAAGTGGTACTAACACATTATTGTTAGTATTCCTGGATTGAATTACAAAAAGGTAAGGGGTAATTCACATAATCCTATAAACTCTAATTAGGGTTCATCCAATTGCTAGTTTTATGGATTTGATTCTTGTTCGGCTAGAATCAAGGTACACATACTTTATGTTTTAGTTAATTAATTATTCATTATACGTTGCTTTACGCTTCCGCATGTTTCTTTGATGTTTTATGTGTTTTATATATGATTGTCATGTTATATAATTTCAACAATGGCATCACGAGCTTGGTTTAATGAGTAATTAATTACTAAACGCGTAAAAAACGAATATTGTATGTTGTTTGATATGATTATTCTAGGGTTTTGGTTATGATTATGTAAACCTTAATTTTAGGGTTAGGGCTTTTTCCCTAATTTGGTTTTAAATTTTATATGGATCGAATTAAAAAAAAAATTATGGGTCGAAACCCTAATTTTTTTTAGTCGATTGTTTTTTTTTAAAATTGTTTTAGGGTTTATTATAATTGTTATGTTATCAATATCGAAACCTAGAATTAATATATTTGTTACGTGATATATTCATGAATAAATTGTTATGTGACATGGAATTATTATATGCGATCTTGTGGCTATTTGAATAATTGTTATGATAATCCATGATGACACATGCATGTTTGTCATGGATAGTTGCTTGAATTATTGTTTAATTGTTAAGATATCTTTATCGCATATTTATTTTTGATAAATTTTGAATTAGGGAAGACTCCAATTATATATATTAATGAATCAATTATGTGCAATTTGGTATATTTTTAATTGGGGTTTACGCAATCGATTCATCGATGTATGTGGCTTACTTTAAATTGAGAGAGTAAAAGCCATAATTAATATATACATTAATTAACCTAGACATTGATTATTAATAGGGTTTATCGAATAAATTGCATGTGGCTACTTGTTTACACATATTATTTGTTAATTATGTGCGCATTGTTTTTAGTTGTTTATTTTTTATTGGTTTACTTGTTTGTTTATTATGTTAGACAGTTTTAAGCAAAAGGTAATTTTGAATAGAAAAATAATACTGACTAAACAATGGTGAAATTTGATTTGTTTTTGAAGAGTTAAGTTTTCAATAGTTTAATTGATTGATGATTTTGGTACAAAAAGTGAGAACAGCTCACCCAATTTGACGGACTGTGTGGGAAGTACTAGGAGGGGAGCGCATTAAATTGTGACCCTAAAGAGGGAGGTTATTGCTTCAGCGCTGACCAAACTCTCCGCTTGCTTGCGAGTCAAATTGGAGTTACCAAGTAGGCTATGCGTACAAAATCATCTTAAGGGCGAATTAGTTTTAATTCCATGCGCCACTTTGGTGGTAATTACCCGAAACACTAAGTGTTTACACTTATGCAAAAGTACGGTATAATGGACGATAGTTAACGCTAAATTCCTTGATTGGTGAACCCAATACCTCAATCAAAACTTTGATAATTTGATCTTTATGAATTGGTAATAAAAGTTTTTTATTAAATTTATGCTACAAGATGAATGCATGACATCTTTGTACATATTTGATTTGACCACATAAAATCAAAAGTAGTACCCTTTATAAATTAAGTAATATGCCATCTAATTAAAGGTACACTTGAAGTTGCAATTTACGTCATGACAGTACTTGGCGAGATTGTGATGCAGAGGTCAATATTTATGTAAAGTCAGACCTTACATAAACATATTTGCAGTTCTTTAAGTTAGACACTTAAGTTGAGTAGGAAGTGAGAACTGGACTCAAGGCATAAGATGGGATGAAACATGTTTATATTTGCAATAGCGTTGGAAAATATAAATCCCATAATGATCTAGGAATTGGAAATTGTTTGCCAATTATTGTTCGACAGATTACCTTATTATATGCTTTCGTTACTAGCAGATCAACTGATGTAATGGAACTATGATAATTTGGATCCTAGTTTTCGAGAAAATTCTATGGTTATATGAATATTACCTTGGGTATTTTATTTTCTTGAAAAGTTTAATTATCGAAAATACTAAAATTGAATTTTGAAAATTCATTAATCGTATTAATGCAACATTAAACCGTAAACATAGGTTATTCCTATATTGGTAAATTGATCTACACATGTAAGGGTTTTTGGTAGAGTCAACTTTGCTAAAAGAATAAACCTAGTCCTCTTTTCATAAGAAAGAGTGAGATTCAATCCTATTCCTTTTCATGAATGAAGAAAGGTATGATAGGACAATTAGAATTGTCTAAATTCTAAATACATAACTCGCAAGCAAATTTTAATAGTTAAGAAAATTGCATATTTCTGAGTTATTAAATTAGAAGCTAGACTAATTACTGTATAATTGGTAAAATACAAACTAGCATATGTTATCTAGTTGTTGTGTTTTAACCATTTAAAAGTACTACTTACAATTGTTGGAATAGTAAAACTATTAAGAAAGAAATTGCATGCCCAATTTTTCAAGTTAATAGCATTGATGGATAGTTCATCATCTACATAGTAGAATACACTCTTTTAGTACATAAGTAATTGTTATGTATGGACTTTCTCAAAAGTGTAGGGAAGTAAATAGAACACTACTTTCTTTCATTGGTTAAGGAAACACTTGCAATGTTGTCAAATCCAGTGGGAGTATTGTGTTCTTATTACTGAATAAGGAATTAATGTAATGATATCTAATTCAGTGGGAGTTACAAGCTTTGTCATCTTGGTAGCAACCCAGATTATCTCTAGAATGTCTTAAGATAATTACTTTCCTCTTGTAGACACTTATGTTTTCATGGATAGTCATGTACGTTTCCTTATTAGACAATGAAGTGGTTCTACATCTACTAGTTATGCTAATATCAATGACACAATCATATTAGTCACATAAACAAACATATGTGGTGTTGTTTATCTGCTACATGATGTTGTTCCATGCACAAGTGGGAGAAATCTATATTGTGTGCAAGGTACAACATATAGGTATATGATTTAATGGATTCTATTGACTGCAAGGTAAGAGATTAACATTCTAATATAACTTGTACATATCTAATTCAAGAAACACTTGGTTTTGCAATTTACGTCATGTCAGAACTTGGCGAGATTGCAACAACAAAGTAAATCTCCATGTGAAGTCAGACCTTGCATGGACATATTTGCAGTTTCTAAATTAGACAAGTATTTAGAACATGTGTCAAAATGATATATAAGACTACTTCAAATTAGATATTTATGTATTATTAGAATGACATAATTGAAGTAATCTAATACTACTTCAATTTGTTTATTTATGTATTTTGGAATGACATAATGAAAGATAATGTAGTCCTACATTATTGTGAAGTAAATAAATTAACTTGAAATTACTATTAAAACCAAGAGTTGTGTTCATAATTACTTTAGTTAAACATGTTTATGATTCATTGTAAAGACATAAACATAAAGTCTTTTAAGACTTATAATAAAGTAAGACGTTAACTTGTTATGTTTTTTAATTAAGACATATACAAGAAGTCATTGAGTTGATCAATGATTTATAACGTATAATGGGACAATAACAGTTTATGTTTCTTGATGAGACATGGATATGAAGTGACTTGGTTAAAAGGTACTTGTGTTATAAAGCATGCAATTGGCTTGGAAAGTCTATTTTACCATTAAGTTGACTTAGTTGGTAAATAGGTAAGCCAAAAGGAATATGTTTATCTTATATATTGTTAGATTGTCTTATAATATTAATTCTAATGAATACCACAAGTTGATGCTATGTTCAGTTAGGAGAATCAAACTCTATTTGATTTGTTTGATTCAAGATAACCATAACTTCTTTCTTAAAAAGTAACAAGGTTAGAAAATTGAGTATGGATTGAATATACTCCATATGACTCCAACCTAGAAGATTGAAAAACACCATTTCATTATGGAATGTGATGAATCACATTAAGTTTTAAAATTAAAGAATCTGAATTTGTTAAACTACTTATGAATAGGTTATTAACAAACTAAAGTCAGGAATTATCAATGTGTATTTGTAATGTCCCAAAAAGAGAACAATGTAGTTTTGCTATAACTGCTAAGTATATATAGATAGTCTATATATTACAAAAGGCAAGTGGGAGTTTTTTTTTTGAAAGATAAAATTACAAGATACATAATCTTATAAAACACACTAGTAAATATCATGATGAGGTTAGACATGTAAATGATATACCTCAAGATGATGGAATTTTCATTCATAGATTTGCAAGGATATCTCAGATATTTGATTTATATGCTGAGAAGAACATGAGTTACAGGATTATAGTAAACCTGATAATCATTATGATGGATTACCAAATATTGAATTGGGTAAATTACTCATACTATGAATGTTAAAGATGCTGTCTATAAAGATAATCAATTTTGAAAATTTGGTTTATCTTAATAGTTAGACTAGAGAATGGAAATGAGTTTCTTCAAAGAGATGAAAAACCCTAGTGGTTTGAATTTCTATGTAGAAATCATATGGACAATATTGTACACATATTTAATGCATGTTTTATGACAAGATTATTAATCATACTTAAGCAATTAATTATGATTGAATATTCTTTTCTAGACACATTAAATATATAAAGATGATAATGGTCATACTTGTTTTCATTAATATGAAATATGACAATGGAATATCAAAACTCTTTCTTGAGAAATTACTTGAGCGATGACGATAAGTAAAAAAGGTTTTTTGAATTCATATAATCTTTGGAAGTGTACGAAGTGCAATAATTCATGAATGGATAAATGCATGCATCTATGAAATTATTCTTATGTTTAATTATTAAATCCTAGTTTTGATTTATAATTGAAATAAGATAAATTTTAAGTATTCCTGAAAGCTAGTGGGAGTATTATGTTAAGGTTTTAAATCTTATATGTTATATAACATATAGGAAGTAACATTCCTTGTAAGCTAAAATGTTAAGTCTTAGATTGGAATGAAACTTCACTTGTAAGATTTAAGAATTAAAACATACAACCTTGGAATATATGTTTATTATCAATAAACATGTGCAGTAAAATAAATGAGTCTAATAAAACATGATATATCATTTGGGAAATGGATAAATATCTTTTGACAAGATAGAACATGAATGAAATCTAAGTTTGACCTGTAGATTCATCATGTACATCGTGTTGTGTATTAAAATTTTGTATTATTCTTGAATAAGAAGTGATTTGACAACATTGATAAATAACTAAAAGTTATTAGATAACTTATGTAATGAATATTCTAATAGAATTACATCCTCAGCCTGGAGTTGCTCCTAGATTCTATGGATGAACAATATGTCAATTGTTGTGCAAATTTTCATTAGCTTCAAACTTGAAAGTTTGGAAGACATCAACCATTACACAAAATAAGATATTAAAGTTTACGGATTTTTAATGATGTTAGGAATTAGAAAATTCCATAGTGAAGTATTGGTCACCCCAAATATAATCTAGCATAAGTTAGCTCGTAGACATTACGTTATTTAGTTAGTTATTTAGTTTAGTGCAACACCGTGGAGGACGGACGGGTCTTTACCCACTGTATGCCTGATCCACAGTCCGAAGGAGGACGTGTAGTATGTAACTATAAATACCCTCTACCTCCCAAGGTAGAGGGTTGGACCTTTCTCACTCTTAATCTAACCTTCTATGTTTTCTTTCACTTTCTCTCTCTAGAAAGGATCCCACTTTCTCTCTCTAAACTCTATACTATTCGATCCATTGTTGAGCTTATTTGTGTGTTTATGAAATCCAATATGTTACAAATGGTATCAAGAGCCATGGTTTGATCATCTATCACATGTTCTTGGATTTCTAGTGGTTTTATATAGTTTTTTTGGGTTTGAAATAGTTTAGAGGTATTTGCATCATTTGGACCATTTTGTGTGTTAAAGCTTGGATTTTGATTGTACTTTTGTGTTTAGGATCATCATAAGTGTTTAGGTTTTGAATAGGAAGGCTTGAATCATCGTGGTTGGGTTGTTTTTGGATTGAAAAGTGGTGTTTTTGAGATTTTCTTGCTAGCGACTTGAGTCACGGATTTTTATTCTTGGTAGCGACTTGCTTTGTAAGTTTGTAGCGACTTGTAGTTGAAGTGGTAGCGATTTGAGCTTAGCGACTTGTCTATTGAGACAAGCCGAAAAATAGTACAAGTTAGTGGATTCTCCACTACGGCTAGCGACTTGGTGAGGTTAGCGAATTGCTTCAGAAATTGTTAGCGAGTTGTAGTGTAAATTGTTAGCGACTTGATACTAGCGACTTGGACACTTAGCGAGTTGTTCTTTAGCGACTTGTCTGCTTAGCGATTTGGTGTTAGCGACTTGGACCTTAGCGAGTTGCTCTTTAGCGACTTAACTGTGTAGCGACTTGGTGCTTTAGCGACTTGTGTCCAGCGACTTGGGTCCTAGCGACTTGGTCTTAGCGACTTGGTTCAAGAATTCTTAGCGACTTGTTGACTTTTCCCGACAAAACTTCAAACGGCTATAACTTTTGATCCGTAACTCCGTTTTCAGCGTTCTACCCATCAAAACGACCGTGAGAACGAGGAGAATGGCACGCCGAATGAAATTTTCATTCGGGTCAACCTTCGAGGCCTAAATCCGCTCCGAACAGAAGTTATTGAGGCTTTTATGTTTTTAGACCTAAATTTCTCTGTAAAAACGAGCATAAACCAATCCAAATCTCAACCAAACAACATCTATGCTAATCTTACAAACAATCATAAGTCCTAACACACAATTGTCTATCATTGTGACAATCCATCAGTCATCTTAACACGTTCCATTGGTCATTGCTTAACGGTTTGGTCTTGATTTTAGTAAAATCCCGCGAAAGATTCTATTTCTCAGTTTAAATCATAGACTTGTAAAATCCCGTGGATTCATCAACATCATGTCTTACACTACTGATTCAGTGATTTCAAAAGTACTCAAACTGTATGATGCTGTAGACAACCATGAGAATATTAGCTATACTGAACGGTTACAGATGATGGAATCAATCAATGATGATTTGAGTTCTTCATGCTCCGAGTCCAATGAGAAAGATTTGCACCTGTTCAGGCTACAGAATGCCATGCAAAAGGAAAGCAGCATTGAACCTTATCAACAAATTCACTCTTACCTCATGTTACTTCTACCCACATCAATGGAACGAACATGTATTGCCCTCTTCCGTCAGGACCTATCCACATTAACAGGAACTTTGCTGTTAAACCTAGAGCAATTGAAGCTACAACTTGACAAAGAGAAGGTTCAAAAGGATAGTTCTAGTGATGCACTTCAAGTGATCTACAAACACTTTCAGTCATTCATTAGAAGGGAATTCACATCAGACTATGATCAAGACATGACTGAAATGTCATTCAAGAGACACACTGGAATGGAAATTAGCATGTTCACAGAGACACTTATCCATCTCATGGATAATGTGGAGAAGTATATTGAGGAAGTTACTCAGACAGATGATAAAGTGGATGAGTGTCTGGTGCAGTTGAGAGATAGTTGTGATAAGTTGGGTAATGTATCTGTTGAAGAATCGGGTGTTGCTGAATGCACAATGTCAGAGACAACAAATTATGATGAGTCGGGTAAAGCACCAGATGATGGATCAGTTAACATTGAATACAGAGGCTCAGAGATAGATAAGCTTGACACTGCCAGCGGTCCAGTGACTCTTGTTACACATGATGTAGATGCAGATATCAGACCAGAAATTGAGCAGGTGTCATGTAATGAGGTACCCTTTACTGTTCAACACAATGCATCTGCTAAAGTACTTAAACAAACTGATCATGATGCTGAACATGAATTTGATAAATCTTCTGTAACTGAGGCTGAGTCTGAGATTAAGTGTTTCAAAACAAAAGATATGGTTGATAAAAAGGCTTTTGATGAACTTTCAAACAAATTCTCAAATCTTGAAAAACATTGCATTTCACTTGAAATTGCGATACAGAGTAAAGAAGAAAGTTTTCAACTTAACAAACCATGTAAAAATCCAGAACTTCCTGAATTCCGTGAACTTTTTGAAATTAACACTTTGAAAGCTCAGCTTCAAGACAAAGACTCAACCATTTACAATCTAAAGAAACATATTTCTGTCTTGAATGTGAAAAGTAATTTAGTCATGAATACACAAGACATTGATGCTACTATAACAAGAAATAATGAATTGTCAATTTATGTGGCTAAATTACTAAAGGAAAATGAGTCTTTGAGAAAGCATCACATAGAACTAAGTGACTCTGTCAAAGAAGCTAGAACTAATTCAATGGAACAAACAAACCCTTTGATAGCAGAGATTGATGAACTCAAAGCTCAACTTCAGGAAAAGATTTTCGCCATTGTTGCCTTAAAGAATGAGCTTAGAAAAACCGTAGGGAAAAGTGTGAACACTAAGTTTACAAAACCATCAACCTTGGGGAAGCCAGTTTCTCATCCCACTAGAGACCGGTCCGTTGTTAGGCAGCCTACTGCATTTAAATATGAAAGAACAAAATTTTCAAAAACACGGTTTGCCTCCCAAGTTGATGAGAAACAAGTTTTGTCAAAACCAGTCACTTCACCAGAGTTACCTAAGAATAAGGCTTCTAGCTCCGTTAACTCTCAACACGTAGCCACGTCTACTCCCAACACCTTTAGGATTAGTTCGAAAACAGTGTCAAAACCAAGCATTAAAACCCAGAATTCATATGATATGAATGACTTGTGGAAGAACTATTATCTAGAAAAAGCTAGGAAAAAGGCACATATTCGAAAAGACGGAATTTTAGGTGCAAGACCTAGGGTGAGGAATTCTACGAGATTTCAAGGCACTACTAGTAGTTGTAAACCACTACCTAGGAACACTCAAAAGACTAGGGATTGGCGTGCATCTAAGAATAGTTATGTGCATATGAATGCCAAGTATGTAGAAAACAAAACTAGAAATTCTGAGTCTTTTCCACAAAAGAAACATTTTCCTAATTCACATGCTAAGGTACAATCCACTAGGACTACTAATGTGACTAAGGTTCAACATGTTGTGAAGCAAAACAAACCAAAAACTTCGCCTAGATGGATACCAACTGCTAAATCTTTGGAAACTAGGAATAAGGATAAGTCTTCCACTGTGCATAAGAAGCCTAACAATCCTAGACCTTGCCATAAGTGGATACCGTCTGGTAGAATGTTTAAGGATGCTGGACTTAGGTAGATTCCTACCGGAAAGCTGTTTTCTGATGACAAAATCAAGGTTGATCGTGAAACCCCAAAGGGTTTGTGATAAGGATGTTGGGAGGAAAGTAGAACCCTAGGACTGAAACCTAGCGGCGGCGAGCACTTGGCCAACCAAGTTGCTAGTCGTCGGAAAATCCTTCTCGGCCAACCGAGTAAGAGAACACAAAGACGTGTTTAATATGAAACTTCAATAATCATTAACCAACCAACCAAGGAGTTTTACACCATATAAATAGGAAACAAAAACACAAGATAATTCTAAATCCCTAAACTTGAGAACCAAGAAACGTAATAAAAGGCATAATAATCTAGAACCAAAAATAGAACTGTAATTGACTTCAACTTCTCCTTTGAATTTGGTTGGATGGGATCTTGTTACCATAATTTGTTTCTTCAGCCACTTAGCCCACTGGCCTCATTCTCGTGAATAGCTCGTTGGTCCACTGGGCTCGACCCATCATGCCCATCGGTATCATCCTCCCCCTCTAAAAGACGACTCGTCCCCGAGTCTTCATGAAAATCATCTGCGTCAACATAAGGTGCCAAGTCAGCAACATTAAAAGTGGCAGAAACTCCATACGACCAAGGCAAATCGAGCTTATATGCATTATCATTGATACGCTTTAACACACGAAATGGACCATCGGCACGATCCTGTAACTTTCCATAACGACCCGGGGGAAAACGGTCTTTACGCAAGTAAATCCAAATTAAATCACCCTCATGGAAAACAACACGCTTGCGATGTTTGTTAGCACGTGCCTGATATTGTAAGTTATGTTTCGTGATTTGGTCACGAACTTGTTCATGTAAAGCTTTGATTTGAGTGGCTTGAGCTTCTCCTTCAACACTATAAGAATTAACAGTGGGTAAAGGTGCTAGGTCCAAAGGTGTAAAAGGATTGCGTCCATAAACCACCAAAAATGGGTTGCGGCCTGTCGAGCTATGTGAGGAACGGTTATATGCGAATTCAGCTTGAGGAAGGACGAGATCCCACTGTTTCTTATTATCGCCAACTAAAGAACGAAGCAAATTCCCTAAACTCCGGTTTGTGACCTCCGTTTGTCCATCCGTTTGCGGGTGATGAGAGGAGCTAAATTGCAAGTTGGCGCCCAAGTGCTTCCATAAGGTACGCCAGAAATGGCTAACGAACTTGACATCTCTATCCGAAGTAATAGTCTTGGGAACACCATGCAATCTCACGATCTCAGCAAAATATAAACGAGCCACCTGAGATGCATCATATGTTTTTGAACAAGGAAGAAAATGCGCCATCTTCGAAAAACGGTCGACCACCACCATGATGGAATCCTTTTTGCGTTGTGTCAAAGGTAAACCAAGAACAAAATCAATGGAAAAGTCCTCCCAAGGACCATTTGGTGTGGGGGGCGGAGTGTAGAGGCCTTGATTAGTGTGATGAGTCTTTGCAAGACGACAAATGCGACAACAACTTAACACTTTCATGACATCGTTAACAAGCTTGGGCCAAAAAAACGTTCAGAAACCATTGCAACCGTTTTGTCGCGCCCGAAATGACCCGCTAAACCTCCCTGATGAGCTTCAAGAATGATTGCTTCCCGAACCGAAGAAAGTGGGACACATAGACGACGACCTTTGAATAGGAAACCGTCACGGCGAACATAATCACGAAATGGGGTAGTGTTGCATTTATTCCATAAATCTTTAAAATCCAGGTCATCCACGTATAACAGTTTGAGATTCTCAAATCCCTCCACCTGAACAGTAGATGTGATGGTCAAAACGGGACGCCGACTAAGGGCATCAGCCACCGTATTCGCACTCCCAGCTTTATGACGAATGACAAATGAAAAATCCTGTAGCATCTCAACCCACTTAGCATGGCGCGGGTTTAATTTGGCCTGCCCTTGGATTAAGCGCAATGCTTGATGATCCGAATAAAGGATGAATTCATTAGGTAGTAAGTAGTGGCGCCAATACTCTAAGCTTTGAACAATTGCATAAAATTCCTTATCATACGTGCTATAACGTTTGCGTGCGTCATTAAATTTTTCACTAAAAAAAGCAATAGGCCGACTTTGTTGGCTCAGCACGCCCCCAATCCCGAGGCCCGAGGCATCACATTCGACTTGAAAAACATGTTCAAAATTGGGTAAAGCTAATACCGGGGCTACTGTGACCGCTTTCTTTAAGGCATCAAAAGATTTCTGAGATTCCAATGTCCAGACGAATTTGGGATGTTTCAAACAGTCGGTGATAGGAGCAACCATGGAACTAAAATTACGAATAAAACGTCGATAAAATGATGCCAAGCCGTGAAAACTACGAACATCATGCATGGACTTTGGAGTAGGCCAGGTGGTAATAGCTTCGACTTTGGTATAGTCCATACGAATTCCGTTTCCTGACACCAAGTAACCCAAAAATATAACCTCCGTAGTCACAAAGTGGCACTTTTTGTGATTAGCAAACAACTTCTGTTCCCGCAATATAAGAAAGATGTCACGCAAATGTTGCAAATGGGATTCCAAATTCGTGCTAAAAACCAAAATATCATCGAAGTAAACGACGACACATTTGCCAATAAGATTTCGGAAAATATGATTCATCAATCGCATGAACGTGCTAGGAGCATTGGACAAACCGAATGGCATGACCATCCATTCATAAAGACCATCACGCGTTTTAAACGCAGTTTTCCATTCGTCCCCTGCACGTAACCGTATTTGATGGTAGCCACTCCGTAGGTCAATCTTGGAAAAGACGGAAGCTCCATGGAGATGATCCAACAGGTCATCAAAGCGGGGAATTGGAAAACGGTATTTGATTGTAATTTTGTTAACCGCGCGGCTGTCAATGCACATACGAAACGTGCCATTTGGTTTTGGAACAAGTAAGGCGGGAACGGCACATGGGCTCATGCTTTCACGTATCAAACCCTTGTCTAATAGTTCTTGAACTTGACGATGCAACTCTGCAAATTCCTTCGGGTTCATGCGGTATGCAGGTTTGTTTGGAATTGTTGCACCAGGAATGAGATCGATGCAATGTTGGATGTCCCGCATGAGCGGTAATCCTGCAGGAATATCATCGGGGAAAATATCGGAGAATTCAGTGAGTAATGGAAGTACCTCATGTGGAACGTCAGTAATTGGTGGGTTTTCTTCAAGTACAATCAAGCCAAGTATTGGACCCGGAGGTGATTGGCGAGCAAGACCAACAATGTCATTCTTCGTCAGGGGTGTTACCTCTGGTGTCGCATCCTTAGGATGTAGAGGGGCCAACGTGACGTGAAGACCGTCCTTGTGGAAGGAGTAGGTGTTACGAAAACCGTCATGCTTGACTTTATGGTCGTATAGCCACGGGCGTCCTAGTAATAAGTGGCACGCGTCCATTGGAACAACTTCACACCGTAATTCATCTTTGTATTTGTTGCCGATGGAAAAAGCAACCAAACATCGTTGTGTGACTTTAACAAGATTACCTTTCCGGAACCACGTAAGTTGGTACGGGTCGGGGTGGTCCGTGGTAGGTAACCCAAGTTTGTCGACCATGTTTTTAGCGACCATGTTTTCACAGCTTCCACCGTCGATAATTACGGTACAAACACGACCCTTGGAAGTGCATTGAGTACGAAAGATGTTATGTCGCAGCCACGTAGTGTCATTATCCGGAGGTGTGACAACAGAAGTTAATACCTTTCGGACAATAAGTGCTTCGCCTTGATCTGGGTAAAGTGTCACAGATGCATCTTCATTCTCGGTGTCATATTTAGGTTCAACATCTTCAACAAATGCCACAAGTTGTTTGTTCGGGCAGTCACGTTTGAGGTGACCCAAACCTTGGCACTTGAAACAACGTAGAGGGCCTGAAGTATCAATTGGGGCGGTGGTAACGGTTGGCGTTTCAGTTTTGCTCGGTCCAGGTTTTAGGGCGAATTGTGGTTGAGTTGGGGTACGAGTAGAGGGTTGGAATCGGCCAACTGATTTGGTCTTGCGTGTGTTTTGTTGTTCAACTCGCAAAGCCAATCTGCATACATCTGAAAAAGAATAATATTGTGTAAGCGAAACCGCGTCGGTGATGTCAGGTCGAAGCACACCCAAAAAACGGGCGATCACTTGCTCTTCATCTTCTTCAGCCCCGCAACGTAAACGCATCCGTTCAAACTCAGTAATAAGATCTTCTACAGACATAGATCCTTGTCGGAGGTTTTGGTAGTCAAGATAAGCGTCCTGTTTGAAAGTAAGTGGAAGAAATTTGGCACGTAGGAGGCGCTGCATCTTATCCCAGGATGAGATTTTGTGTTTACCGTTTCGATACCGTTGTTGTTGTATGTTCTCCCACCATAAAGATGCATATTTTTTTAGCTTGATAGCAACCAATTTGACCTTCACGTTGTCAGGGATGTCGCGAAGGTCGAAGATTCTCTCGACTATTTGTAACCAGTCAAGGAAATCATCGGGGTGGAGCTTGCCATCGAATTCTGGAATGTCAGTGCGGATGCCTAAAGATCGCAAGGGATCCGTAGGGTGGTGCGGTGTTGGTGCTGGTGGCTGGCGGTGGTGTCGTGGAGGTGTTTGTGGTGGCGATTCATGAAAAAAAATTTCAAAGTCATCCTCTTCCGTTTCGTCTACAGCGGATCGGTTCGGGGTGTTTTCAAACTGCCTTTCATAACGATTAAAAGGATTAATTTCGAGCTCCCTAATCCTTTCACGGAGTCGTTCAATCTCAACATCACGGGGATCACGAGTAGCATGACCGCTGGTCCCTGTGGCGGTGTTTCTAGGTTGTTGGCGACGATGATCTCTTCCCCGTGTCGACATCTTGAGATCCCTGGTTTACTGATACCACTTGATAAGGATGTTGGGAGGAAAGTAGAACCCTAGGACTGAAACCTAGCGGCGGCGAGCACTTGGCCAACCAAGTTGCTAGTCGTCGGAAAATCCTTCTCGGCCAACCGAGTAAGAGAACACAAAGACGTGTTTAATATGAAACTTCAATAATCATTAACCAACCAACCAAGGAGTTTTACACCATATAAATAGGAAACAAAAACACAAGATAATTCTAAATCCCTAAACTTGAGAACCAAGAAACGTAATAAAAGGCATAATAATCTAGAACCAAAAAATAGAACTGTAATTGACTTCAACTTCTCCTTTGAATTTGGTTGGATGGGATCTTGTTACCATAATTTCTTTCTTCAGCCACTTAGCCCACTGGCCTCATTCTCGTGAATAGCTCGTTGGTCCACTGGGCTCGACCCATCATGCCCATCGGTATCAGTTTGAATACTAATGTCACTAACCAATATATATGCAATCAAGCTTGTAATGTTAGTGCAGGTAGACATGACTCAGTTGCAGATACTTCGATCCTTCAATACATGGACTGGTTTAAAGTATGGATAACACAAGGATTGATATCTCATAACTCACGGGTTCAAGTAACTCAATCTTGATATTCTTTCGGCTATGACGTCTGTTCACATCAGTTCAGGCCTCATACTTCATCTTTATGACGTATGTTCACATCAGTTCAGGCCTCGTACTTCATTATTATGGCGTCTGCAGATAACACTTCAGGCCCCATTCCTCAAAGAAAAGAAAAGGGTACGCCTCAGTGCGCTTTATCTTAAGAAGAAGAGAAATCTTCATTTTTATGACCATTCTCATCGACATTCTTCATCAACAAGCTTCATGTTTTTCCATGCTCACTTAATCCTCAAGTGGATCTACATTCAGTGGTGTATATTCTTATTCACTTGTTCAAATCAAAAATGGCAACTTCAGATGCAATTTTTGAGGGGGAGAAGAGTGCTTATACTACATGTTGATGGATTCTTGAACTATGGTCGTATGACTCTCCTTCAATGCCTAATGCTGCACTTACTAAGGATAACTGGGATTCATTATTTAGGATTCATTGTTTCAAGATTTGTTTGATGAGTACTTCCAACCTCTAACTTGATCATCTAGTTTCTGAAGCTCATGCTCCGGTTCCTACTGACTCAACTGGTTCACCATCTAAGAAGTACTTCTCGGAATTCTCAAGAAACCTTATCTCCAGTTACTTCACAAGGCGTTGATTATGACTATCATGATATTGTAGTTGCACTTTTGAATAATGATCCGCTCTTTGGTATTCCTTTTCCAAATCTTCACGGATTATTGTTCCTCTCATTGTGCACGCTATAAATCAACCACATGAACATTAAGGAAATTGACCACCTCATCCGCTCAAAGACATTATTGGTGAATCTACCATATCAGTCTCTACATGTATACCTTTAGGAAGAACGCATTGATGTTGAGGAATCATTTGTTTCGGTTCATTCAGTGAGTCAATGTACATCCGATTGTATGTTTAGTCACGTGTTGGCCATTTGACACAAGTTGATTACTTCGGAGTTAATCATTTATCACTTATTTGAGATTGAAGTTGACTTTCAACAAAGGCGTGTTCTTATTTGATAACTTGCTCGGGCTTAAGATTTTGAGTTGAAGACTTGGCTTATCTAGTTACCAGCAGTCGGGGTGGTTGGTTGAAGACCTGGTTAACTATCACTATTAGGAGTTACGTTGTTTTACTCAGTGTCACATGCATATGACGATGTGGATAATCTCAAGAGGTGTTAATGTCTCAAACTTTGTTTGAGTAGTGAGTACTTAGATATTTGCTTGAAGCATAGATTCTCGACACCGTTCTTCCATCATTAAGTGCAAGCTTAAGATACAAATGCGGGGAATTCGACTTCAGTTTCAAGTTTGGTATATCGGGTTTTCTTCAACTGTGGTCACTTCAAATTGTCTACATATGGTTTGATAAAGATAGTCAGAGAGAGTTTCTGTAGCAGTTGATTCTCACAGGATTCATTTAGGCTATTTGAGTTCTTCTCACAAGATTTCATGTTAATGAGTATATTATGTTTTGCTGATTCTGAGGTATCAAAACCAACAAGGGGGAAGGAGACATATATCTAAAAGCACAACGAGTACACATGATGAAATTAACACTTCTACCTGATTGAAGTTATCCCGGAAAGACAATGGTCATAACCGTATAGAACCTCAGTGTTTAACTCGTAGCCTTTGGTGTATTATTCCAACTATTTGGGGGAAGGATATATTATTCCAACTATTTGGGGGAAGGATGTATTATTCCAACCATTTGGGGGGAAGTGGTCTCTGGATACTTTTGGTATGTGTTAACTCAGCTTTCAGTATGAAGAAATATGAGAAGAATATTTGGAGCGTGAGATGATATTGCTTATCGACGTCTTCTATATAGTTTATGGTAGTGCTTCCAGTTATTGCTTCATGTACACAATGTAATGATGATTCCGATGAGATCGCAACCATCAGGGGAGAGATATGTGTACATCAGGGACGCACAACATGTTCACATGATCGAGCTTAATTAGTTATTCCGGAGTTGATATCCGCAGAGAAGATCAGTGATTCAACCAGTTACTGTGATGTCGTTGTCTCTACTCTGGTTGGGTACTTGTGTTTATTATGGGCTGATTGGTTATATGGAAGATAATTGGAATGCACCTGCTAAAATGAAGATGTTGATATGTTGGATCCCTGAATAGACAACTGGTCAATCTCGAAGAGTAATGTGTAATGTGTACATCGGGGACGCACAACAGGTTCATGTGATCGGACTTAATCAGTTATTCCAAGATTTGATAACCACTGAGTCGATCAATGTTTCAACTTGTTACTTCGTTGTTCTCGTGATTCTTCGGGGTGCTGAGCTTCATACAATGAGACCGTTCTTATTCATTTCTACTTCTTGGGGAAATGGTCTTTATAGTTTGTCGGTTTGGGGGGAAGCTACCAAAGTCTCACTTTCAGAAGGCTCAAGTTCTGACGACGATTCAAGAGCCTCGAAAGCTTTGGTGGTGAAAGTTTAAGAGATGATGACTTCTATCTTCTACAAAGTGCTGAACGATTTCCTTATCTCGGTACTCGTATCATCATCTTCTTAAACTATTTCTCTATCTTTGTAAATAATTTTCAAAAAAAAAACAAAATAGAAAAATATAAAATCGACAAAAGCCCATATAAATCAGTAAATTGAAAAATACCAAAAATATGTTTTCTCAAGACATATCTTCTGGTATCGATAACATCTACGGTCTTAGAAATGTCATTCAATAATGGCACGGGACTTTAGATGAAGTTCGAGCATGAGGTGTAAATATTTTTTTCTAAACATGTCACAAACTGTGGCTTACAGTTATTTCAGACTGTAACCCGGGCTTCAAACAATGGCTTACAGTTATTTCAGACTGTAACCCGGGCTTAAACTATGGTTTGCTATTATTTCAGATAGCAACCCGCTCTTCAAGAAAGGAAAGTGCTGCGCTAAACAATTTTCAAAAATATCGTGCACTTCTCCTAAAACAAAATGAGGAAAGTATGTCGAAGGACTGTTGTTCCTACTCAAATATTTTTCCGTCTAAAAATTCTTCAGAAAAATATTTGTTTTAACAAAATGGTGGTTAATGAGTTGCAAAATCAATCAGTTTCAGAATTTTTATTAATTTGCAAAACTCAATCAATGACTTCAGCGCTTTTAATCTTTTCATAAAATGAGTCATTGATTGAGGGGGAGAATGTTTTCAAATTTATATCATCTAACGGACTTTCTTAATTATCCTACGTACTTAATTAAAAATGATATTTGCCTATGTCGAAGGACTAGGAATTTAGGATATGATCGTTAAGAGTAGATGATTAGAGTTTGATGAACACATAATTCCCATGCCTTTATATGATCTGATTAATATGTTGGATTGACTTATATTAGTCGATTGCTGTTTGGGTGATGTCGACCACCATATATCTGTATGTGTGTTCACTAACGTATGCAGGTATATTGGTATATAAGAATGTTCCCGATCCGGATCCCACAATTGAAGATGATTGGATGCCGAAAGGAAAGGGTAACTAGATCTTGGGTTGACAAATGAAGAAACGGAGCTTAATTAGACTTCAATGGAGAGTTGGCATGAAATGCAACGTAAGAGGTCTCACTGCATCAGCAGATGGTTTTCTTCTAAGTGATTAAAGAAACGGAGCTTAATTGGACCTCATTTGGCATTAAAAATGCAACGTAAAAAGTCTCACTGCATCAGCAGACGGTTTTTCTTCCAAGCCCTACAGCAACAACAGAAGCTTCTCAACCACCTAACGTATCTTTGTGCAGGATACCATTCTCAAACAATTTTGTATTAAATTGATTAAATTGTTTTGAAAATGGAAAATATTGTTTTGAAAATAAATTGGACTTAATTTTGAAAATCACCGGACTTCTTTTTATCAAAACCTAAGTCACTCAATCATCGACTACGGTCATCGATTGAGAGGGAGAGTGATTTAAAAAAATATATTTTCAAACGATATTTATTCATAAAAGTCCGTTTCTACATTATAAAGTGGTGATATAAAGATTTAATGTTATGTCATGGTATGATTTTTCTTTAGAATCCAGATCTTTCAAAATTAAATTTTTTCTGTTCTTGTTTGATTGTGAAATTGTTTTATTTTACTTTAAGGTCTCTTAAAACAATCATACCTGACACTAACAATCTTTAATGTCTTAAAATGGTCCTTATCTGTCATTTTTCAAAATCAAATCTTGCCACGTCTTTCCCCAAAATTTTCTAAATGATTTAAATCAACTAGGATCACAAATCTCAATTGGTTTGAAATTTTTGATCGGGGGAGAGATCGTGATTTAAATCTCTTGTCTGTTTTAATGGAATTGGTTTTAGTCCTTTAAAGGCACTCCTGCCTCCATGTGCCAAATGATTACAATATATGATGCACATGATTGAGGAGGAGCATTTATCCAAAAACTATATGAGTTTTTAAATCAGGCACATATTCTCCCATGTTTTCTAAACCTTATTAAATCACTTGGGATCCAAAATCTCAAAGGGTTTGATATTTTTGATCGGGGGAGAATTTGTGACTTAATAATGAAATTTGATAAAAGCTGATCATTTTGATTCAATTGTGCAGGCTGCTCTCTCATATGTGCTAAACGTTTTCGAATCTCGAAGCACATATTGAGGGGGAGCATTTCAAAAGAAAATTTACTATCAAGGTACAAAGATTGAAATGTTTTATCAAAAGTTACCTTGATTGATTATCTAAATGGTTTTCTGTATGACAATGCAATCGTGGAAGTACTTCAAAAAACCTCTTGCCTCTATGTGATAAAATGATTTCACTTATCCTATGCACATATTGAGGGGGAGAATTTACCAAGAAAATCAAATGGCTTTTTCTATGAAAATTGTGATCAAAGAAAATATTTCAAAGTCCTCTTGCCTCCATGTGCTAAACAATTTCTAAATCATATGCACATGTTGAGGGGGAGGTTTTCTAAATGATCAAAACTATTAAGGTACAAAATGCTTTGATCTTGTATCACAAGTACCTTGATTGTTTTTCCAAATGATTTTTCAATTGGTTTCAAGGAAGAATGAACTGTACCAAAAGACCGACCATTTTACTTTATGTATGGAGTTATAAGGATGGTGAGGTTAGGTATTAGTTCCCACGATCCACCAGAACCAGAGGGATCTACCCAGGGACAATCCACTAGATAGTGTAGAGTCCTTAGGTATATTGAAAAAAGGAGAAAAATGAGAAATGGGAAGAGTGCGGACTGAGACAGAGCTAGTACTGGAATAAACCCAACAAGGTTCTAGTAATGAAGTCTCGGTAAGCACTGAAGGGGTTGAAGAATGAAAAAGAAATGAAATGTGAAAAAGGGTGAAATGAAATAGCCCTCCAATAATTCAACCTTAGGGCAGAAACCGGGTTCAATACATATGCTACTGGTGTTTACTAAGGTAACACTGGTATTGAAGACAAGACGTCATAGACCCAGTGACGCACTGCACTAAACTTCCCAAGCTACTCAAGTTCCTATTAAAAGGGCTTGTTTCATTCTCACGGGGAACCGACATTATCTATCGACTTTCTCTTAGAGATTGTTGATATTGAAGAAGGATACCCTCTCCCTAGTCTCCGGCATAGGAACCAAATGTGCACTATTGAGTCTAGAGCCAAGAGATCATCCACAATATCTCATTAGGACACAAAATTAATGAAGACTTGTTGTTTCACACAATGTGAAAAGTAAGTATATATTGAGAGTCCTACGCATTATCCTTGTGGTATTGCCAGAACATCCGAGTGATATGTAAAAATATTCAAAATGAAGATGGAAATCCTTCTAGAGCCAACATCAAACAAGCTCTTGGTGGGTGACATGTGAGATCTTTTCTAAAGATCAAGCTTGTAACAACTGGATAGAAACGATTGGGCGATTCACTCGTGAATCAACCTTGGTCCAGGATTGGAATTGATGAATACTTTTGGAAAAACCGTTCGATGTGCAAACCTTCTTTTCTCTAGCACGTCGAATGTGTACTTATGTTTTCAAACACAAAAAGTATCTCTGATTGAAAAAGTACTTTTGGAAAAACCGTTCGATGTGCAAATCTTCTTTTCTCTAGCACATCGAGTGTGTACTCTTTTCAAATACAAAAAGTATTTTTGATTGAAAATTGATCTTTCTCATAAAACTTTCATCGTATTGCAAAACTCTTTCTTCAAGCAATACGCGATTGTTTTTCAAATCATTTTTCATCAATCAGTGAATCTCAATTCGCTGGTTCACTCACTCCGTGTTGTCTTCTTTGAGACATTCCGGTTTGAGAACAGCTAGAACAGCTGAGAAACCCTGTCAAGGAGATTCTTCGGAATCTGATCACAGGCAGTACTTGTACTGATCAACGGGGAACCGTGGGCCGTGTACCTCAATTCAACGAAAGTGATCAAAGACACTTTCTTGTGTTTTATTGCTAACTGTTGTTTGCAGGTACATTTGGACGGTTGCAGCTGATCAGAATTGAGGAGTCAATCCAAAGCCGCATGCTCACAGCATCCACACTTAATTGAAGAAATCATGACTGGTGCATATCTACATAACCTGGTTCTGATATTTTTATACTATGCTTCTGCTACGCTGCTGCAGATATCATGAACCAGTAAAGCTTCCGCTACTCTGATGGAAAGATGTCATGATCCTGAAAGTATGAGCATGTCGGTCCAAAAGTCACAACATTACATGATAGGAATTAGAAAATTCCATAGTGAAGTATCGGTCACCCCAAATATAATCTAGCATAAGTTAGCTCGTAGACATTACGTTATTTACTAGTTATTTAGTTAGTTATTTAGTTTAGTGCAACACCGTGGAGGACGGACGGGTCTTTACCCACTGTATGCCTGATCCACAGTCCGAAGGAGGACGTGTAGTATGTAACTATAAATACCCTCTACCTCCCAAGGTAGAGGGTTGGACCTTTCTCACTCTTAATCTAACCTTCTATGTTTTCTTTCACTTTCTCTCTCTAGAAAGGATCCACTTTGTCTCTCTAAACTCTATACTATTCGATCCATTGTTGAGCTTATTTGTGTGTTTATGAAATCCAATATGTTACAAATGAGCATATTGTTGTTTGTATACAATGATGCTGGTTTAATTGAGATGACACTCAATACTAGTCATGGTAGGATTTCATCCTTGTTAATGGCCATGAGAACTAGTTGTGCTACTAAGAGCGCAGTTGCATTATACATTAAAAGAATAAGAATACTTTAAACTTTAAAATGTTTGAAAGTTTAAATTTTCATAAATTGGTGATAGAGGATGTCACACACTTTATGAATTATTATGTGGATTGGTGAATGCACACATACAAGGACTTCACTAATTGAATTCTTGAAATAAGTATTCTCAAAATTACGATAGATCAAGTTGGTTGATTTATGCCTTGTCAACAAGTATGATTGTCATTACTTGAGGCATAATTCATCAACTGGAATTTTCATGTATTAATCTATTTAGTATTTGGATAAGGGATGTTAAACAATTGTTATAATAAATCAAATACTTGGTATGTTTGATTTTATAATATATTGTATCATATATTTGCATGTTTAATCCGTGAATAAATTTATTTATTCTAAATCGTCCGTTGTCAATTAATGATATGGGAGTATCATTAAACTAAGACAAATCTGAGAGATATGGTAGAATATACTTGAAAGTATATTAATGAGAATGCATACCAATTTCAGATGATATTCAATTAATTGAATATAGGACTTATCCCAACTACATGATTTTACTTTATGGATATTGTTATTAAGTAAATCAGAATAGTTATCCTCAGACTTGAGATACCAGATAAGTGTCATGAATGTAGTGCACTTTTGTGGAACAACTTAACGCTATACGTAACTGGTAGTCATAAGGGTTGTTTCCTGAAGTGTTGCAAAGTTTGTGGGTTAGTCTCATAGTCAAGATAGAATTTGTTCCTTCAAATTTATTTTGGAGTTTAATACTGCTGGGCCCCTCTTAGGGTTGACAAGATGTTTGCGTCGCCACGCCCAAAGTTCTCCCCTGAAAATGTTCAGAAGATTTGGTAATCTTGCTCAATCACTTATAACGAGAAACAGAATGGTTGAATAAAGAATGACTTAATTCCATATCTTTATTTAACATGGTATTAGAAACAAAAGGATAATAATAATGAGAAATCATTAAAAGGTTTTCCAGGAGCCTTACTCGAGTTGTACTAGAGGTATCGAAGTGTTGCTAGACGCTAACCGATGTGATCACTCTATTAAGATATGTCCAAGTGGGAGCTGTTGGTTTAATGGACAATAAATTAATAGACGTGTGTTAGGATCGAACTCGAGACCACGGGATTGCACACTTTGCGTATGAGAATTAAAGTTAATAAATTAAATATAAATGTTATATTTATTTATTAATTAAACGAAATAATTATAAGGACGTTAAGTAATTAGTTGTAATGGACTAACGGTCGTTAAATGGAATTGGAAAAGGACTAGACTGCAAATATTAGAAAGGTTCCGGAATCCCCTTGGGGATGATGTAACCGATCGGCCAAGGGAAGACCAAACCCAACCCATATGAAAATCAAACTTGTTCACCAAGTTTAGTTTAGTATATATGCAAGGCTAGGGGTCTTGTGTTTTGCATCTCTTGTACTCATAAACTAAACCTAAAATTGTTTGTGTGTTTTTCTTGCTAAAACTGGTCGACTAACACCATTGGGAGTCGATCCAAAGCTTTTCCTTACTCAAGTTATTTTGTTTGATTAAAACTAGCATTTCTTTAATTCGATATAGTACGTGTGTACAAGAAAGTGGTACTAACACATTATTGTTAGTTTTCTTGGATTGAATTACACAAAGGTAAGGGGTAATTCACATAATCCTATAAACCCTAATTAGGGTTCATCCAATTGCTAGTTTTATGGATTTGATTCTTGTTCGGCTAGAATCAAGAAAGGTACGCATACTTTATGTTTTAGTTAATTAATTATTCATTATACGTTCCTTTACACTTCCGCATGTTTCTTTGATGTTTTATGTGTTTTATATATGATTGTCATGTTATATAATTTCAACAACATTTGGTCCTAAAAGGATAGTTTATGTTGTTACATTTGTCACACTTCCCGCTCCCTTCTGGCATATCCAGTCCTGAAACAAAATAAGATACATATATAAGTTCTAGAATCGAACATTATATATAGGTAACCAAATATATACATGAAGTACTTACTGGAACTCTTGGCTGGCTTTACAACCTGCATATTAGCGTCATAAAAATAAATTAGAATGACACGTTATATTAAACATAGCTAAAAGCTTCAATGTGTCAAAAATAGAGCTGGTATAAAGATGGCGTCTCAGGCCTGAGATCCTGGTTTAGGTGTGTTGCATTTCCTCATGTTACAGACTGTCCTGAAGGAGAAATTGACATTTCCACATTTTGGGCATTCCCAGTCATTTTCTCGTGTTCCATCTGTAAGAAGCAAGTGAAACAATGAAAAACAGATCATAAGTAACAATCATATGCTAGTCTGTGTAGCAGTGTATGAATAAGTTAGATATAACATACCTTTCTTTTGAGATGGCTCTTCTGGGAAAAATCCAGGCCGAAGTCCCTATAAAAATTCAAAAACCAAATGATCGATCAATATAGCATCACATGTTTATATACATGTTGTTAACATAGGGAGTAGGTGAACGAATAATCAAATTTACTCGTTGCAATTAGGGGGTGTTTGTTGCGGGTTATATTGCCGGATTCTAGCTTATTTGGTTTTAGGCTTATATTTCATAAGCTCACTTTTTGTGGATTATTTTGAAACTTTTTGGCTTATAGAGATGAACAAGGGTAGTGGAAAAACGGTACGGCACTGGAACCGTACCAGTGTCAACCCGAGTCAGTACCGGCTTACAATACACGGTACGGTACTGGTACCACAAAACAAGCCCAAAAAAATTCGGTACCATTCAAAATCGGTATGGGAGAAAAACAGGAAGTCCTGGTTCCGGTACCAGAATATAAAAGGCAAAGAAATGAAAAAAAGTGCAACAACTATAGCTTTAAGGATACCAAGAATGTTTGTGGGGAGTTCTATTATGTCGAGAAAAATTTGCGTATGCAAGTACTAAACTTAAGAAAATGATCTGTTTATAAGTTATAATTAGTCATGCGTACTTACTGCATTTACAGCTACATAATTCTCACGCAATCCTTTTAGCTTTGCCTTGTCTATGTTTAAGTCATATGTTTTATACTTTTCCTTGCTGCCTCTTTATTTTCAGTTAGATCAAAATAACTGTAGAAATTTATCATCCTCATACTGAATGCTCATTTAGATCCACTGTTGTGGGTTAGAATCAAAACATATCTAAAAAAGACAGAGATGATGATCAACCATAATATGAAACATAAATAAGTCATAAGCCATCTATATAAGCCGAAACAAACACCCCCTTAGTTGATTGATATAACAAAATTCAGACATACCATGGCAGCCTGAGCAATGGGCAACCGCAAACCGAATTGTTCCATCAGCTGAGGTAAACCATACAACACACCTGCAAAAAAGATGTAATTCCAGTTTCAGCAAGATGTCACATAGTAGCAGGTAGCGGTGTTACTCGGACAGGTCAAACCGGGTCGAGGCTAAAAATAACATACCCGAACCCGACCCTATTGGAACTCGGGTTAGTTGGGTTCGGGTCCACTCGGGTCGGTGCTATTCGGGTTTGGGCCAACCCGAATACGAGTAAAATGGTCATAAAATTGCCTATTTGTTCTAATTTACATAGATAATTTATAAAAAAAAACCATATTAAAAAAAAAAAAAAAAAAAAAAAAAAATAAAATAAAAAAAAAAAAAACCCGAGTTAGCCAAAAATATCTTACCCGATACCCAACCCTATTTAGCATCCGGGTTGAACCAAACAACCCGAATAAGATTATTGAACAAAATAAGTATCAGAATACCATAACTTCTAAACAACACATGGTAAACAATAAAAAGGCCAAAATCAACCCAAATAAAAACACATACTAGTTCCTATCATGGGCCCACCTGAATAAGTAGGTGTGGCAGAGAGTTGCAAAGGACAGGACGACAAGGGTTCCCTCCAGTCAGACGGCTGTTGTAGTTTAATGATAAGCGAAACCATCATAAGGAGGCATGGATGTTCCATTAAACGGAGATGCAGCATAAGGTGTTACACCCATATACATTGAAGAGGGTGCACCGGAACCAGCGTAAGGAGAAGACGAGGAGTAGCCTTGTGGGGTCGGCATTTGCCTTGGAGCAGATTTCTGTAAAAACGAGAGAGGGAGACTGATCTTGTAAACGCCTAATTTCTTAAAGCCAAAAAACGATAGCTACTGCGATATGTGTGCAACTTATTGAGTTATGATCAGCTGGTCTTGGCTGTGTACAGTAGCGCATATTGCAAGTTGTCCGAAAAGAAAAGTTGACATTCCAACAGCTAGGACAGGTCCAGTCGTCTTCTCTACGACCACCTAAATCATAATCACCAGAAATTAATACCACATAATACAATTCCATACTTTGTTGTGACATGAAAGAATAAATACGTCTAAGGAGTAAAGAGTAAGTGCCATCTCATAAAAATTATATTTATGGGTCCCTATCTAAAGTCACAATAAAACAAATTTTATGCACAACTATTTAAAGGCTTTAGAAAAAACGTAAAGCTTTTGGGTGTATTTTGGAGCTCAAATAAATAGAAACTAAAACTAGGACTAAATAACGGGATGTTTGTTTAAGCTTATTTTTTGGTTTATGAGCTTATTTGACAATGCTTAAATCTCATACGCTCATATTTTCGGGCTTATTTACAGACTTGTGAGATTATTATGACTTAAAGATGAAAGATAAGCTCATAAGGTAGAAAAAAGACGGATAAAGATGAGCTTATGAGATATAAGCCGAACCAACTAAGATCATAAGCCCAAAATAGGCTTAAAAAACGACCCCTAAGTTCAAAGTTTCACGTGAATAACCTCCAATTAATATAATTGGCAAAACCCAATTAGTCCATAGCTCTAATCACCATCTCGATGTATGTAACACTAATATGTATAAGGAATAATAAATATTGATAAATTGGAGAGTGATGGTTTTGGTGAATGGTGGAGATTAGAGTTAAGTGTGTTTGGATGGGATTGCCAGCGTGGCAACTACTGTATTTTTTTTTGTAAAAGTTCATTTTTTTTTAAATCTTCACATTAATTTTTTGTAAAAATGTACATAGCTGCTCAAAAAGTTGATCAGCTAGACTTAAGAAGTGTTTATTTTTCTCTTGTCTTAACTACATATAATGTAAAAACTATTTTTTTTATTGAAAGTGAAAAAGTATTGATTCTCAAAGGGTGGAAGGATTGGATGGCGGAGATGAATTAGAGTCAAGTGTGTTTGGATGGGATTGCCAACGTGGCAAATATATAAGGAAATAAATCAAATAGTTGTTTATTTGCATTATGCAGTTGCAAACCGGATCATGCGTTGGCTTTGGCAATGTTGTTATTATATGACATGTATGATAATCCTACATCTTTTGGTATAGCAAATTGTTTGTGTTGCGGTTGGTGTTTAGAGTATAGTACTATATCTGTGCATCCTTGTTATATGAGATCAAGTGTCATTCTTCTTATATGAGATCAAGTGTCATTTGATCAACAAATGAAAGCTGACTAACTATGTAAGTATGTAACATGGAAAAAGCCATAGATGTTTCCTAAAATGATATAATGGGCCACAACATATAGTTGTCCCAACCCATCATCACTCCAAATAAAAATGTTTGTTTCAGCCCCAAAATGAACTTGATTATATATTTTTTTCTATCATATAGGGTAAATAATATGATGATTAAATCTAAGTATAAGATGTTGTTTGAATTTGACTTAATTCACTTAATATGGAAAAACTTATTTAAAAAGGTCATACGAAAATTGTTTGTTTATGACTTAATAGAGATGACTGAAAATATAAAGTGATAAAACTGAGAGTATCTG
This sequence comes from Chrysanthemum seticuspe, assembly GCA_019973895.1. Classification (NCBI taxonomy): domain Eukaryota; kingdom Viridiplantae; phylum Streptophyta; class Magnoliopsida; order Asterales; family Asteraceae; genus Chrysanthemum; species Chrysanthemum seticuspe. Next base: position 146,694,034 of record BPTQ01000002.1, read on the forward strand.
CATTAAATCGTCTTTTATTTAAACACAATTTAATACAAAATTTAAAGTTATACTTTGTATAAATATGCCACATATTCATAATTTTTAATAATTTTTCTCCTTAACCTTTTAAGAGATATATAATAAAACTAAGCAACTTTCTTACAAAATATGAAAAGTTCCCATATTCTTCATTTAAATATATTAATCCTTCTTCATAAAATGTTTAGAGTTTTGAGTGTTATTTTATGATGTTATTCGATCTATTTCACTTACAATTACGTAGACGAACATTAGAAGTACACAATGAAATGCGACTACAAAGGACACTCGTTACTCGTTAGTTACTTGTCTTCTTAAAAGTCTAAATGTCGTCTTCCCAATCTCAAGTCTTCTTAAAAGTCTTCTCTGAGTATACATAGAAAATAGATCAAGTCAATAAGGAATTTGGGATGGCATTCTCTTCACAATTTACATGTCGCGGACGTTAAACATTAATATTTGAAAATATCATAATCTCTTAAAAGCTTTGGTCAAGATGATAAGGAATTTGTGGAAGCCATTCATTTCACTATTTCCATGTCGATCACAAACTGTTAACATGCAAAACTAATGATAAAAAAGCCAATACTTATTCTTATGACTTTAATTAAATTTCCAAAAATGAAGTCACAACAAGCATTAAGTTACTTATCATCTTCCTCTCATATTTCAATTCACTTACTTGGTTTTGGTTAATCAAAAACTTAATTTTTTATGGGTACAATAATTGGTGCTCTTTGAGTATAATGTCTCATGTTCTTTTGCGTATTTGCATAAAGTTGGGATAAATGGGACACGTATTAGTATTGTTGACTTATGATCTACTCCATATATGATTATCTCGCATTTGATACAATATACATGTAGTATAACAAATTGTTTGTGTCGCGGTTGGTGTTTACAGTATAGCAGTACATCTGTGCATTCTTTTTATATAAGATTCACTACACCAAAATATGGGTTTGTGGATGCCCAATATTTTGGGTTGACATTGTAGTCCCTTTTTGTCGTCATGATCCCACTTCTTTTCAACAAAATTAGCAGTCAAACTATCTACTTGGCCCCACTATTTTTGGGGCGCCAATGTCGTCCCAAAATGTTAAATATTGTTTTTTTTTTAAAAAAAACTTTTAAAACAATTTATTAGATTTTCACGAAAATAAAAACACTTAGGGACGACATTGTCGTCCCAAACTGTAATCATATGTTTTTTTATTATTTTAAAACTTTGTAAATCACTTTTTATTTTTCAAATCAATTTTAAAACTTTTCTAAAAGTAGTAGGACCATTATCCCTTAAAGTTATAATGCAATATAAGTCTAGTCTTCCCACTCCCAGGTACAGACAAAAGGAAGGTGCATGTCAAGTTGCTTACATCCTGGACCATTATTCCTTACATTATTGGTGATGCTTGTCGTGCTACTTGGATGGCATGATTAAAGTTATAATATTGCAATATAAGTCTAGTCTTCCCACCCCCAATTTTTCTTCATAGTATTTTATGCTATGATTATACATAGAAATCAATTATTATTAGTCAAAAAAATATGTTATAATGCAATATAAGTACAGTCTTCCCTACCCCAAAAGTGGGGGGACATAGCCATCTGTACTATTGTTGTTTATTTTCTGGTACCTGTTAACAATGACAGAGGATTCTTGTTTTGGATGTGCCAACAGATCCTTCATAGGGGTAAGATAGTTTAGGCCATTTGGTATCAGACTGTTTGTGGTAGAGAACCATTTTGTGCAGTGTGTTAGTGAGAGATAAAGTGCAGAAATTATGTGCAGCAATCTGTGTAGGAATTTGTGCAGAGTGTATGAAATAAGGAGGTAAAAGTAACAATAAATAACTGATATTGATGATGCTTATAACTGTTAATACAAAGCCTATACATAGTTTGTGAACATGCATTATATAAATGGGTGTGATGGTTCATTTTGACCCATAAGACACAAACCTTCATGGATAACTATCACAAAATGTATTACAACCATAATAACTGCCTAAAATAACTAACCTATATACATGTCATCAATCCTAATCTAATGTTTTGTGCAACCTTATTGGTTGATTACATGACAGTTAAGATAAATACATAGAATGAATAAATTGTCTTTATATAAACATAGAGTATTGAAGATCATTTAAGCTTATAAAATCCAACACTCCTCCCTAAGATCAAAATGATCTTGATTCAGGATTTTGATGCTTTGTCTTCTATCTTGGTAAAGTTCAACTGATGATGGTAAAATCATCAGTTGAAAAACTATCTGAGTCCCCTTCTTTTCTTGAGCTTGCTATCCCTTCTCCATTAGGAGTATTCAATTGGTCTGATTCATCATTGCTATTGAGATCCTCTAGCAACACACCAAAGTGCTCAATCTTCTTTCCTTCTTGTCTGATTATGGGCTCTTTCATTGGAATCCCTCCATAGCATTTCATCTTGCTTCCTGAAACAAGTCCTTCTGTTTCAGTTTGTGAGGCCCTAGCAGTGTTGTAATAACACTTAAAGACATCTAAGTAAAGATTGTAGCATTTTTTTTATCTCTTGACCATGTTCCTTTTGTAGGCCAAAAATTTCAGCAATGTAACCAAGTTCTTATGAGAAAATCACACTTAGGTACCCCCTAGTGTTTCAACAAGCTTATAGAGATCCATTAGATGGATCTCTATCCCATGAATTTTGGGTGGAATGGGTCCTGGTATGTCCCTTTTAAGATAGACAGTGTAAAACCAAATAAAAACTTTATTGAATTGTTCTCTAAAACAGTCCCATTCTTGACTTATAATTATATATTTTGTAACAAATCAAGGAATTAAACATAGTCATTGAAGGAAGCAATTTGAGTAGGGTAGTGTACACCTTTTACACAGATGAAATCATCCTGTTGTGGTATGGTGTCAGTCAAATTCTTTTTTCCTTTTTGCAGAGAACTTTCATCAAGGAGTCTCTAGAAGTCCTCCATGTATTTATTTTGCCTTTTCTTCATTTTGTTCTGATCAAAATAGCAGTCTGGTGGGTTCTTGAACATGGGAATAGGTTTACACCTATTTCCTTTGAAAGTCAGTTCTAAACCCTGTGCTTCTAATTGTTTTGCAGAAAGAATGTTGAATGATACATCTGGTGTGAAATGTACACCAGGAATGATCATGATTTCTGATCTAATTCTCATATGCACCTCTCCAATCCCATGAACAAACATCAGTTTGTGTTGATCTTCTATTTTCTCCACTGTAAACTTCTCCTTTAGCCTTGCAAACAGATTTAAGTTAGAGAAAACATGCCTATTAATTTGGTTGCTTATATACCATATTTTATCCCAACCCTCCTCATCTGTTCCTTCCACCATAAAATCAGTGGACAGATGAATGAACTCAAGATAAGTGATTTGAATCTGTGAAGTTTTTATGTCCTCCTTCAAGTCTGCAGTCTCTTTCTTCTTTCCTTTACTTGGACAATTAGCAGCAATGTGTCCTCTGATCCCACACACATAGCAGACATACCTTTTGTATCTTTCTAAATTGCTTTGAGGTTTTGGAAGTGACTGGTTGTATTTTTCAATGTCTTGTAGTCTCTTCTTTAACATGGCTTTACAGTCTTGTGAAATTTTCCTAATGCATCTTCCAAACCTTGTGTTGCTTTCTTTCTTAATTTGCCTTTGAATAAACTCCCTTTGGAATTTGTTTTTGATGAGTCGTTTTTGGCTCTGATGCCACATTTTGGATGTGCCAACAGATCCTTCATAGGGGTAAGATAGTTTAGGCCATTTGGTATCAGACTGTTTGTGGTAGAGAACCATTTTGTGCAGTGTGTTAGTGAGAGATAAAGTGCATAAATTATGTGCAGTAATCTGTGTAGGAATTAGTGAAGAGTATATGGAATAAGGAGGGAAAAGTAACAATAAAATAACTGATATTGATGATGCTTATAATTGTTAATACAAAGCCTATATATAGTTTGTGAACAAACATGATATGAATGGGTGTGATGGTTCATTTTGACCTATAAGACACAACCCTTCATGGATAACTGTCACAAACTGTATTACAACCATAATAACTGCCTAAAACGACCAACTAATAAATAACTAACCTATGTATGGAAAATGTCGGCGGATTAGAGATGTAAACCGATGTTTGGTACTTAAATGAAAGAGAAAATTACCAAAATAGGCCAAATATCCAAGGTTGGTCCATTTTCTAGACACTTTTAGCATCTCTTTCCCATTTAGGTCATGCTCAACTGCTCAACTGCTCGACTCTATTCATATTATGACATGTGTCATTCTCTAGTACTTTTTTCATGGCCCACTAAGTGTCACATCAAATCTTTAAGCAATCTTCTATTTTGTTTTTTTATTAAAAGTCAATGCTCGACTGACGGTGCTCAACCGACAGTGCTCAACCGGGGGCTTACTTTTTACATGGGAAATTGGAAAAGGTACACCAAAAGATTTACCATATCCAAGTGATTTGATAGTTTTTCTTTTCTTTTTTTTTTCTTTTTCCACTTTAACATTTCCATATCAACAAAAAAAACACACACAACACACACTGATATACTGTAATAACACAATCGGATTTATGCACTTTGAAATGTACAATCAATATCAATAACACAATCGGAAGTTTGATCCAGATCACAATCAGTGAGGACGATTGAACCACAATGTAGACGCAAAAAATCAAAATGGTAAGTATTTATAACTGATTAATTTTGTTCCTTACTGTTGTTTAGGGTGTTGTTGCATCCCTTTTGTTGTAACTGGTTAATTTTGTTCGTTACTATTTTGAAGGGTTTGAAATCGGTGTTTTGTTGCATCCCTTTTCAAAGTGCATGCATTTTTTTGTTTTTTAGTTAAGTTACGTTTACATCATGATTTGTTTTATGTGAAAATTACCAAAAGAGGCCAAAAATCCATACAAGGTTGTGTTTTCTTGAACTTTTTTTTTTGCCTTTTTGAGATGGTTAAAAAAAATGAATAAAAAGCTTACCATGTTTGACAAATTTTAGTATTATTAAATGACACTTATTAGTCTCATTTTTATATAGAATCATGTTACGATGAAATGCGTGAAATGAGAGGGTATTTGTGAGTGGGCCATTTAATAAGAGGTTTAGGGTTAGTTCTCAATTGAGACACGTGTGAATTTTAGTTTCCCTTATTGATCCTTTAAATGACATTGTAGTTGTAAGTTCTCCAGCGGGTTCGCTAGATACCACTTTACTTGAGTTGATTGGTAAAAACGATTGTGTGTTAGAGCTATATAGGTGTAAATAACATGTATTCGTAGTTGATTATTCACGCTTGATCTATTTTATGTGTTTGTAAGAGTTTGAATGTTGATGCGGAGATGCTTTTACTTGAAGATAGTTGTAGTTTAGATGTCGTACGCCTGTCTTGATGAGTGCTTTTTAAAAGCCAATGATGAGTGCTTGTAGCAAATTGTTATTGCTTTTTAGATGTCGTATGTCTTGTTTGTTTTAACGTTTTGAATATGTTATTTCTTGTAGGCGTATGATGCTAGATTTATCGTTAAAAGCAAATTGCATTACTTTGTACTTATGAATGATCGATTAGACCAGTCGCGCCATTCCATGTTTAATGCCACATGTTTTGGACTATGGCTCGATCTGACCTATGACGATAAAGAGGAAGGGCTTGTTCATTACATGCTTCGGAAACAATTCCATCAAAAAATGATAGCTATGATCTTCCACTTGTATACTATTTGAATGGACATTGTCTTCATTTTGGTCGAAATGAATTCTGCCTAATTACTGGTTTTAGATTTGGTATGGTCAGTTTTAGAAAATGGCGGTGATATCCCTTTCCGTCACCGAGTTTTTCTAAACCATGTTGGGCAACATGTTAAATTAATCGATCTATTATCGGTTATTGAAGATGAAGAGGTGTTTATAAATCTGTCTGACGAGGATGCGATACGGGTTTGTCTCTTGCTAACACTTGAGATGATATTCATGGGTAAAGACTTGGGGTCTATCATTGATGATACTTTTCTAAGGATGGTCGAGGATCTTGATGAATGGAATGCATTTCCATATGGGGAACATGTTTGGAGGCAGCTTTATGATTCAATTAGAAATGTCTCTTCAAATCATCCAGCGGTTTACGGTCAAAGAATGGGTCATAAAGAATCCAACGATCTTCCTACCTATAGCTTGAAGGGATTCGTTGCTGCTTTCAAGGTTACAACTAAAAAACTTTGCTAACATTAGTTTACTGTTTTTTTCCTGTAATAGAAGGGGTAGTTTGGGTATTATGTAGGCTCATGTAGGGGTTCAAAATTATCTTCATATGTTTCTCTTCCTTGTAACTTATATTTGTTTTCTTAACTTCTTGTAGATATGGATCATAGAGAGTTTTGATACAAGTAAAAGTAAACATTGGTGGAACAAGGCTCCATGGGTGATCCCAAGAGCACTTGCATGGTCGAAACACACATCATTTAGAAAGACTGATTATTTCGACCAGCTTTTTGACAAGGTAAATATATATAGTTTTTAATTGATTGGTCAACTTTAAACATATACACAATTTTAGATACCACATAACTTGTATATTTTACCTAGGACTCGAAACAAAACATGATTACCCCAACAAGCTTTGAGGCTGAAGCTGAATGGTTGACACGAAGCATTGAATTTTTTAAGTGGTATACTCCGAGAGCGCCGCTCGTTGCAAAAGGGGGACCCTGGGATGAATATTTTCAGAAAGTGGCCGCAAAAAAGGCTAGGCAGAAAGTGGTATACCCCGAGGGTATTCAATGGAGAGCATGGGTAAAGAGGTAGAAGTTGTTTCTCTTGAGGAACGGGTTAAGGCTTTGGAAGCCCGCACTTTCAAACTTGAGACTATTATTCAAGTTAGTTTTTAACCTTTAGCAATTGTTGACCAAGTTACTTTGTTATCAAACAATTACCATGTGGTATGCTAATAGGCGGATTTTGTTTCAAAATAATTTATTCTGCAGGTTATAACGAGTGACAGAGACAAAATGAACGAAGATACCTATGAAAAGGTAATTATAAATTGTATTAATGTGAGTATACCTTTAATTCTAATGTTCTACTAATAAGTGTTAAACACTTTGGTATGCAGGTTTATGGAAACAAAGTTAACACATTTGATGAGACAAAATGAACGAAGATACATATGAAAAGGTAATTATAAATTATATTAATGTGAGTATACCTTTAATTCTAATGTTCTACTAATAAGTGTTAACCACTTTGGTATGCAGGTTTTGGAGACATAGTTAACACAGTTAATGGAGAACAGGTAATTTAATGATTTTTTGTTTTGTTCTTATTTCATTTCTGATATAATTAATAACTTGCGATAATAAAAGTTTGTTAACCTTTTTCAAATCATTCACAGGCTATAGATCTTGCTAATGAGTATTGTAGTCAAGTCAATGAATTTTTCAAGTTGTTTGATACGCCACATATTGATGTGGATGACAAGGTTGATGGATTGGAATACGTCTTAAAAGGAAAACTTGAGAAAGCTGAAAAACATGAGGATGAGGAGGAGCAGAGGGACAAGAGTCTGAAAAATAGTGTTGAAGTTGAAAATAGAAGGAAGCTTATTGAGAAACCGAATTCACCTCCCATGAAAAGGGTTTTAGAGCAATGCGAAACAATGAAGAGGAGGTTTGAACATGTTCCTAGGTCACCCTATGTCGAGAAGCGAAGTAAAACTTCTGATGTTCATAGCCTAGAAGATATGTTGAAGGGTCGAAAGTATATACCAATTCATATCCAGTTATGGTTGAGAAGTTAGTAGAAGTCAAACCATGGGTAGAGGTATGATATAGTATTTTTAGATGAATGATTTACCTTAATATGGGTTGAGTTCGTAAATGATACCGAGTCTAAGTAAACTTCGTAAGTGATACAGTGGATTTTATGCTAAGATGCCTAATTTACTAGAAGTATTTTGATCCACCTTGCTATTTTGAGAGATTTGTAAATGATACCGAGTCTAAGTAAACTAGAAGTATTTTGTTCCCTTGCTATTTTGAGAGATTCATTTATTTTAAAGCTTTGAAATATCAGTCAGTAGTAAACCGTAAACGTGTAAACGATACAGTGTGTTGTATTATTACATGAATGATTTACCTTGTATTTAATTAATAATTTACGAAGTTCAACTTGTCTTTAATGAATGATGGTCATTTATTTTGTTTTCTTTTTAGGTTCTAGAGTGACCATACCAAAACATCGAGAAAATTTATGGTAGATTTGAAGTTGATCGGTTCCTGGTTAGGGAGAGGTGGCGTAACTGTGTGTTCCCTTGGTCTGATATCGTTGTCGATCGTTATTTCTGGGATTGTTTAATCGGTTTCGACCATAATCGTACAGGATGGCTACGTGACGAGGTAAAGTAAATTTTATTTACTTTACTCAGTTTTTTATAAAACATGCTTTTGATTGTCTCTGCTTGCCAATTGATTTTAAGTAATTTTTACATTTTAGTGTTACATGAGATACTTGATACAAGTATCATTAATCGATCATTTACTTTAAGCACTTTAGGTATTTTAGTATAACATCCACCAAATCCATTAAATTCTTTCTCAAATGACATTACTATTTGTTAAAAAAAGTGTAGTGTAGCCACAGAGAAGAGTATATTATTCATGACTTCAACACTTTGCTGCTTTTAGTAGTACAGATTTTACAAGTCTTGGTTAACTTCATTTTTTTCTTGTACACAACATTTTTTTGAACCAGTAGTGATATCATTTGAGAATTGATTTTGTGAATTTGGTGGATGTTATGCTAAGATGCCTAATTTACTAGAAGTATTTTGATCCACCTTTCTATTTTGAGTTTCCCCTCGAAAATCCATTGCCATGACGACGTAGCAATGGGTGTTGGTGCAAGTCATTGTACATGTTACGTCGTCATGGGAATGGGTTTTTGAGCAGAGGCTCAAAGTAGGAAGGTGTGGCAATGATGCTTGTCTCGTAACACTAGCTTACTTGATATCTAGTACACATAGAGAAAATCAAAAGCATAGTTTTTTTTATAAATTACTGAATATATTTGTTGTTTGTTTTACCTACAACACATTGATCTTTAGATTAGCTACATGTGGCATACCAGACCATCAGATATGGACTGGTCTATGGTAAGCTGCTTTTTCCTACCATTACTGATGAACAGAAGAATGCATGTCTGGTACGCAAACAAAGAAACGTACCTTCTGGGTTGGGGTGATGTTGAACGAGTTTTCATTCCCATAAATGAACCAGAAACACATTGGTCCCTTGATGTGTATCACATCCAGACTGGTAAAGTTACATTCTATGACAGTGGGCTTGTATTTGATCATGAAATTCGTCCATTCTATCTAAGTGTGAGGAATTGTCTAGAGACTAGGCTTCCGGAAGTGCTGAAAGAGGCAGGTGTTTTTTAGGAGAAGGGAATTAATCCTATGACCTATAGGATTACTTTTAGCAATGCTATGAATGTTCCCAAGCATGGTGGATTGTATGATGATTGTGGTGTGTGGCTCTGCATCTTCTTATACAGGTTAGCGGTTAGCGATCTTTTTAATGGACTATTTGTCATGTTATTATGAATGTAATGTTGAGCGTAAAATAGGTGTACTAGTTTAGCAGCTTAAAGTAGAAGTTATATATTAGGCGTCGATTGATATATTTGGAAGTGGTATTCTAGGGTGAATGCATTGCTAAAGTAGGACTATAACTATTAGATGGATCCTTTTAAGTGTTCCTTATGGTTCTAGAAACTGTAGTTTGTTTTGCAATCGTGTAACATTCGGTTATACGTTATGATAGCTTTTACTGAATTTATCAATTTCACTCTAAGGAAATCATTTCATGTGATAATACTTGTTTTTAACTTTCTGATTTAGTTTAGCAGCTTAAATTTGCCAAAATGTAATGTGAAACGTAAAATAGGTTTACTAGTTTAGCAGCTATATTAGGAAGTGGTATTCTATGTTGAAACTGATGCGCAATGCAGTGCCATAAATGTTAGATCACTATTGCTATAGTAGGTGTCCACTCAAAATCACACTCTTAACTCAAGCTTATAAATGTACATGTTAGGAAATGGCAAACTTTTGGATGTGCATAATCCAGTTCAGGCTGCATTGGCGTACCGTGAGATAATGATTAGATTTTATTACAAGCACAAGATCCATATTGGCTGAATGTTTTACGTGCTTGTTTTGTTAAACATTTGGTTGTCGAATTTGTAAACAATTGTATGGGGTATGGGTCTAAAACACGTATGTATGGGTGATGTAATCAATTTTATTTGGTTGTCGCTTTTGTGTTTGGTAAACAATTGAACATCTGTAGGGTCTAGTTCAATGTATGTATTCCTCCTGGATAACTTTGGTACCCATGTTTCTGTATATATTTTCTGCTCTTATGTTTCTAAACTATTTTTTATTCCTCCCGGATAGCATGACTAATAAGGTGCATGATGATATAGCATAACTAATAAGTTATTATATGCAACATAAGCAGTAGCAAACAAGGTTCAACATTCATAATTCCAAGAGACCCAATGATTGTTTTACAACAAGTACATATTCAAACTAAACAAAAAACAAAAGCATTTTACATAATATCATAGTGTTCATAATTCCACAACAAGCAAAATAAGGAAAGTAGCAACACATCTAATGTCTCCGCTACTTGATATTACGGGTCAACCAAGTTAATAGGATCAAAGCTTTGCACCATTTCAATCTCCATCGATGGTAGTTCCCTACTTGAGCTTCCTCTATTAGATACATTTCCCTAACAAGTTTGAACATTTGTGAGATTTCTTTCTTTGTTAGTTACCAAGCAAAACTTTTTTTTGAATAAAAATATTAGTCACTTACATTCTTTTTCTTTGGCAATGGTTCCCTACATGCAGTTCGTCTGTGTCCAATGGATTGGCACCTTGAGCACCTTACCGAAGTTGGTTCCTCTCCTTGAGATCTAACACGATCTTTGTTTTTGGGTCTTCCAGATTGACGCCCTACCATGATTGGTGACTTCACAACTTGTAAGCCATTAGGAAGTTCCCAACTTGACATTTCTCTTACAGGATAAACCAATCCTTGGTACGTACCTTGTAGTGTTGTTTTGTTGAACCAATCAAAAGCCAAATGATTACAATCAGACAATTTAAGAACTCTAGTAACCACTATCGCATGACCACATGGTTTGCCTGAAAGTTGCCATTTACGACAAGTACATGAATTACTAACTAGATCCACGGTATGTTGTTTTCGAAGATCATCTACCATGTAGAGTTTAAACTGTTCAATCCCAAAAACAATCCAGTTAACGCTCTTCAACATTCTGTCCTGTACTTTCACAGCAGCCCAATCACTAAGTTCTCCCTCGGGTGCATCTAAAATAATATTTACAAAATAAAATAATAGTTCTTTTCATCTTATATTGACTAAGAAGGGAAAAACAGATTTTAAAAAGTCCGTTACCTTCATATTTGTGTCGACGATCACAATACCATCATTGTAAAAGCTTTCTGTACCACTCCATAAGCATTGTTATTGGTACTTTTCTCACATCCCTTGTTAATGCATTTATTGACTCTGCACTGTTTGAAGTCATGTAGTTGTACCGATTACCAGTGCAATGTGCCCTAGACTAGTTATCAAACCCAGCTTCAAGAAGTTTGTTATAAGCCGTACCATTTCTATATACCCTAAGATCCGAAATCGCTCTATCAAATTCTTCCTCGGTGTAAACTTAACATGTTTTCCAATATTTTGCCTTTAACTTTCTACTACCGTTCAAACTAAAGTTCATCATCAGATGTCTACAACAATAACCATGAAATGAATTTGGGAAGACCGTGTTACACGCTTGTCCAATTGAATAATGTCTATCCGATATAATAGCCAAACTTGGTCGTTCCCCTATGCATTCTTTCAATTTGGACAAAAACCATGTCCATGCCTCCCCAGTCTCACCTTGACAAACACCGGTAGCAATAGGTATAATTTGATTGTTACCATCCATTCCAACGACAACCAAATTTGTCCCAAGGTACTTCCCTTTTAGATGTGATGCATCAATTATAAGCAATGGTCGCATATACCGTAAGAAACTCCAAATCCGTTTTATTTACAAACTATTAGTCACACAATAATATTATATAAAAAAAACAAAAAAAAAACATTTAATTCATAAACAATATACAAATGCTTACCGCAACACCAAAGGCTATAAAACAGATTTTAAAGTGTCCTTCATCATCGGTATCAGGATATGTTACCGTACCGTCATTTTTCATCTTTAAATTATGACAATAAAATGCTAACTGCTCAAACAAGTCCTTAGGGCAACCATTGACCAAATCCAATGCTCGGTTTTTCCACCCCATGCTTTTTTATAAGAAATGTCAATTTTATATTCTTGACTAATATCTTTCATTATGTCCTTTGGGGTATAAATTCGACTGCTATCTTTCATCTTGGGTTCGAGTAAATGTCCCAAACGTTTTTTGGTAGCATTACGGTGATTAGGATGAATTTGTGTTCTTGAACAAGTGTGAACATCGTAAACTTTTCCTAACCTCCATTTAACACCATTTTTGTTCTTAGCAAAAACTATCTTCCATTCGCACCCATCTTGCACACAAATTACATCGTACCTAGACTTATTTGTTTTCCTAGGCTTAAATTCAAATCCATCTTTGATAGCTTTTTTAGCAATTGCATACATGCATAATTCTTTATTATCAAATTCATCAAACTATTTGAGGATGATAGAGTTATTGTTGTATTTCAATGTATTCGGGATCTTAATTTCAGGACTTGGTGGATCGGGTAGAGTAGGCATATTTTCGAATGTATTTGTTGTTTGCCATTTAAGCACAAATTGATCATTTAAAGAAGATGTACTCCCAAAATTTTCAAAAGTTTCATTTTTTGGCTGGTTATATAGTTATTGGCACATTCATTGTTATATTCGTTGAGATTGTCAAAAGGTTCGTTTTGTGGTATTTGTGAATGATTATAAAAACTTTGAGGATCAAAATCATTATGAAATAAGGAATCATTAAGATCAAAATCATTAGAAGAAGATGGATTTACCTTTGAACTTTTGACAATCATTTTGATTAAAAGTTTAGGCAATGCAGCCTTCGGTTTACAAACTTCGTTAACAAAAAATTCAACATCATCATCATCAGCTATGTGGACCGGACCGTGTGACATTTTGTAAGAAAAACCTAAATCGTAACCTTTGCTAATTTTGAACTTTTTCTTCACAAATGATACTAACCCAGCATATCTAATATCTATGCTTAGTGAAACACCATAACTAATGTCATCGTCAAACACAAGAAACACATGAAATTTTTCCATATGAATATATTGGAATGAAAAATTGGTATGGAAAATTTGTGGATGGACATGTGAGTATACCTTTCAATAATTTTCCATATGAATATATTTGTATGAAAATTTTGGTAGAAGTCGAGTAGTCGAGCGGTCGATCAGTGATGAGTCGATCAGTGTCCTATGCTCGACTGGTAGTTGGGGAGATGGATATTTAATTTCACATTTATTACAACCACCTATCATACAATAACTCACATTTAATATCAATTAAAGTTATCAACTCATATTAACTCACATTTAATATACCATTAAAATTTTCATCTACCACACCACATTAAATATCTTCATCTTCCCAACTACCAGTCGAGCAGTCAACTCAACCCATATTTCAACACGTGTCCCATGCTCGACTGCTCGACTGGTAGTTGGGGAGATGGATATTTAATTCCACGTTTAATGTTTAAATATGAGTTAGTTGATAACTTTAAATGTGGAATTAAATCTATCCATCTCCCCAACTACCAGTCGAGCATGGGACACGTGTCGAAATATGGGTTGAGTTGACTGCTCGATTGGTAGTTAGGAATATGGATATTTAATTCCACATTTAATATAACCACCTCACCACATTAAATATATCCCCAACTATCAGTCGAGCAGTCAACTCAACTCATATTTCGACACGTGTCCCATGCTCGACTGGTAGTTGGGGAGATGGATATATTTAATTCCACATTTAATATAACCACCTCACCACATTAAATATATCCATCTCCCCAACTACTAGTCGAGCAGTCAGCTCAACCCATATTTCGACACGTGTCCCATGCTCGACTGCTAGACTGTTAGTTGGGGAAATGGATATATTTAATTCCTGATCGATGCAAAACCGTCAAGTTATCTCACGCAAGCTAGCCACTTGTGAATGACCAACCGTAAGAAACTCAAAACAGTTCACACACCAATGCAATTTAAGATCAGAGGAATATAGTGGATTCCTGGGTCGTTAAGTCCCACGGAGGATGAATTGGTGTATAAACACTTGATCAGATGATAGAATGATCACTAAGGATAGTGATCAGTAAGGTTTTTCATGAATAATTACCTAAAGAAAAGATCTACAAATTACAGCGACTTAAATGCAAATTAAAAGAAATTAAAAAGTTAAAATATATTAAATAAATGCTATCACTATTTTTACAATGATGTTTTTATGATTTTATAAAATAAAATAACTTAAATAAACTATATTAACTAAAACGTAAACTCAAATTATCTAAAAACTAGATTTAAAATGAAAACGTACGTTAAGTCTAAAAATTACGCGAGTGCGCAAGCAAAAACGTAAATTTTATGAAATAAAAGTCCTACAAGTGTAAAAACAATTTTTTTACGTACTATATGACAAAAGAAAATTTTAGAAAAAAGATTTATATTTTTTAGACTTTTATATTTTTTATTATGAATTAAATAAGATTTTACACTAATTAAATGTTTAAAAATACTAAAACTAATGAGAAAAATCTGAAACTTTTTTATAAAATACTTAATACTAATACAATTTTATAAAAAATACAAAAACTGAAAAAACTATAAAGAATAAGCTGGAAATAAGTGAATAAGCTCGTATAAGCTTATTTGGACAAAGTGTGGTTATGTATTTGATTTTGCAAAATAAAACCGAGAAAGACCCAAGGGCGCAATGGCATACAGGTACACCACTATCACTCTCTTAAGGGGGAGGTCTCAGGTTCGAGCCTGCCTACCCCCTTTTTGCTAAACATTTTATTTTTTTGGTTTTCTTTTTGCAAACTATTAAGCACAAGTAATTAAGCAATTTTTATAACTATGACTTTTTACAAAACTGATTAATAAGCTCAGTATGAGCTTATTTTCTCAACAGTGGCAAGAAAATGGAAATAAGCTAAAGAGTCAAGCCAAATGGCTTATAAGCTACTAAATAAGCAAAATTAGAATTGGAAATAAGCTAATAATGGTAATAAGCTAATATGAAACTGATTAAAGCTTAAGGAGTGACAAATAAGCTCTGAATAAGCTCAAATAAGCACAAGTATACCTGTTTGCACAGGACACTATGTTAATCACTAGGCACCTTTAAGCTACTTTTTAAGCACTTAGATAAGCTACAAACTTAAAACAAAAACTTGAATTAACTAGATGACCAGTTAAGCTATCCAAAAAGCTAAAGTACAAAGTTTGGTTTACACTAATAAGCTTGTGAGAAGCTTATGAAGAATTTGAAAAACCACTGAATCAATACTCAGTGAATGCTGAGTTTTGGACAAAAATAGAAACCACTTGCAGCCCTATTTAAAAAGCTACAAAATGAAAAGCTAAAGTTTGAACCTTAAGATGGGTTGGTTAGCTATCCAAAGAAACAAATTTCACAAGCTATGGTGCACTAGAGAGCTTTTGACAAGCTCTTGAAATTGATAACAAAACTGTGCACAGGGCACTTTTTGACTTTTTTGAACAAAATGAAAGTTTGACTTTTATGAACTTGTGATTGATTATACTAACTGATTATGTAATATTAAGCTAAAGTAAGATGTGATTAAGCTAAAGTAACAAGTTATAAGCTACTGTGGCGATTTTGATAAGCTATATCCTAACAGTTAAGTGCTAAGGTAAGATTAAAGAAACTTTTGACTTTACTTGAACAAGGACTGATTTTCTTGGTTCTATGAGTTATTTAGAACAAGTATGACAGATAAAAACCAAGTATACTGTCTTGAACACCTTTTAACTTAGTTAATAAAACAGATACAAACACCACTTTATCAAACTGAGCTTGTGACTTTCAAAGAGTTTCACAGAATCAGACCATGCATTTGATTTCTAACTTTATATTATCATATATTAGGACTAATTAAGCTTTAAACAATAATAAAAACAACAGATAACTAAAAAATACACTTAGGCTAAATTAACTGTTTAGAACAAGATTTTTAGTGACTACAAATTAAGGAGAACAAGCTAACTGTTTTAAAGCTTAATTATGCTTAACTATATCTGAGAAACATAAACATACAAAGATTCAAGCTAATTAATGACTAAAACAGTAATTGCCAAATTGAGAATTTAGCTTACAAATTGGGTTCCAAGCACAGAACTGAGAATCAAGGTACACAAACACAACCTATAGCTTCCCAAGAAGCACTAAACCAAGGGCAATCCAAAATCAACCCTGCTCCAATGTCTGAATCATCTTCTTCATTGATTTTTGATTTTTATCTAATTTATGTGATTTTTTTGGTATTTTTGGTTTTTTATTCTAAACTGAGTTTTAGAGTATCTAAAAGCTTCAATAAGCTTCCTGAGGAGCTTATGTGTGCTTATGAGTCCAAAATACAATTGATAACAATACTAAGCTTAACTTGATATTTTTTTAAAACTTGAAAAATTGCATAACTTGAGAACAGAACTTGAAACTTGAAATTGATGTCAACAAAGATTTTATTTCACATTAATAACTTGAAATACAGAGCTTAAAGCTTAAACAAACACTGAAACTTGAAATTTAATAAAAATGACATAAGCTAAATTATAATTAAAAACTAGATATCTTCTCCAATGACTCTTCCTCTTTCTTTATAGCCTTTTTGAACTCCCCACATGTCTCTGATCATATCCCATCAACAATCTCAGCCTTTGATTCAGTCAAACGTATCCTAGCCATCAAATTGGATTTTGGCGCCAAAAGTGAATAAGGTTGCTTGAGGCAATTTTAGTTCAATTAAAGAACTTTGGAGTATTGTGGAGGTGTAGGGGACAAGTTGGGAAGTAGGAATGGGTTTAGGGTGATTTGGAAAGCAAAAACATGTTTATGTGAGTGCTACAGTAAAGGTTCATGGTGGAGAAGCATTAACTGCTTGTGGGCTAAGATGTGAGGAGGGGGGATGAGCTGGAAAGGTGGTAGGGATGAGGTGGAAAGGAGATCAAGTGGTGAAAAGGTGGTTAAAACCACCTGGTTTTAGCTCAAACAGCTGTGGGGGAGATAGCGCAACAGTGCGCGGTTTTCTTGAGTTTAAAAATTGGGCCGGGTTGGATTGGGTTTGATATAAGTGGTCCGTTTGGTTTAGTGCTAATAACAAGGACCGAAATTGTAATTTGCCAATTCTTCAAGGACTGAACCTATAATATTTCCAAAGCTCATACAAGGGCCATTCCTGCCATATGTAAATAGTGCAAGGACCAATATTTATTATTTTCCATTTTTGTAAATCCAAGGGCCTTTTATGTCAATTTTCAAACTCCAGGGACCAATCTTGTAATTTTTCTCTAAACATATCATAAAGGACCAATTTTGCCATTTATTAATAATACAAGGGTAATGTTTGAATAATTTCTATTTTTGAACACCCAGGGACTATTTTTGACATTTTTGTAAAGTTGAGGGACTAAAGTTGTCAATTGTGATTTTTGAACTTTAAAGGTTTGTTTTGACAACTTTTGAATCTCATGGACCTTAAATGACATTTTACAAGTTTTTGAATTACCAGGGACTGTTTTTGACAACTTTTGAAACTTGGGGGACTAAAACTGCCAATTATGCAAACTTGATACGTTTTTCATCAGATTTTGATGTTTTTGCATTTAAAACATATAAAACACTTGTTTGTGATATTTTCATCATTTTGATGCGTTTCTGAGTGTTTTCAGATGTTTTTGGCATTCTAACAGTATAAAAATGATGAGTATTTAGACACTCATCAATTCCACATTTAAAGTTATCAACTAACTCATATTTAAACATTAAATGCTAGTTAATACACCATTAAATTTTTCATCTACCTCACCACATTAAATGTTAAACATATCCATCTCTCCAACTACCAGTCGAGCAATCAACTCAACCCATATTTCAACACGTGTCCCATGCTCGACTGGTTGTTGGGTAGATAGATATATTGAATCTCAAAGAATATACCCACCTACCAGTTGAGCAGTCGAGCAGTCGAGCACCAATTGAGCAGTCAAGCAGTTGAGCAGTCGAGCACGTTTATTATAACCACCTCAACACATTAAATATACCAATCTCCCCAACTACCAGTTAAGCAGTCGAGCACGTTTATATTTTGACTGCTCGACTTGTAGTTGGGTAGATAGATATATTGAATCTCAAAGAATCCTATCCTCAAACAAATTCGTATGGATCGATTTATGTGTCGATGTGGAGCTGGAAACATAGTGCTACGACAATCACACAAGGAGCATAGCTATGGTCAACTTTTCTATTCATGTCCTCGTTCAATGGTTAGCTGTCTTATGTTTCCAGTATATGTAACTTAGGTGTTAAAAAGTTATTTCATAACCATCTCTTACTTTGAATATTTAACAGCCAGCAAAAAAGGAATACGGGTGTAATTTTTTTATGTGGAAGGATGAATTTGATAACCATCCCGGTTATCATCCTTCACAACAACCTAATTTTAATTCTCCGGGACCTTCAAAACAATATACAAGTTATACTCCACCAGCTTGTACATCTGAACTAACAGAATATTCCAACTGCAAGTTCAAAGATCTACAAATAAACATGCTAGAGACAAGAATAAAAATGTTGGAGACCAGACTCGAATTGGCAATGAATCCAGAAAACCACGCATGTATGTCAGGTGCATTGCTAAATGAGCTGTTAGAATCGGTTGGAAATCTTAGTGTCGAGTAGTAATCAACGTATGTTTAATGTGTTGCTTATGTTCGACGTTAATCAATTTGGAATAAAATTCGTCTCCTTTACTTATTTTATATTTTATATTGTTTGATTGTTCAATACCACATCACATCTAACTACGTAGATTAAAATATTGAATTAATAAAAAGTTACATTATTTAAAATTCAGATTACACTTCCACTACTTCCAACACCACTTTCATTGTTAGGAACCGTATCCTTGGAGAAAACCTTAACCACATTTTTTAATGTAATATTAAGATAGTGATTTCCAGATTGTTTGGGAGAAAACACATAAACGGTATGAAGGATCAAAACAGCTCCGACGGTAAGCAGCTTTTCATACCTCTCGTCATTAACCACTTTGTGATATATTGAACCTGATATTAAACCTGAAACGTCTTTCAATGATACTGTGAGATCACCCAAGACGTTTGGGGTACAAGACTTAATTATAGCAACAACCTTGTCAAGTTTCCCTTTCTTGCAAAATTTCTTGATATCGGCGAAACAACCAATCATGATACCGCCATCAGGTTTCATATACTTAACTGCGCTAACCCATGGCCTACTATTAAAATCAGAATCCTCTCCCACATCATACACTACTTTCCTAATGTACTCCTGTGTCGCCATTATACCATCATCCACACCCACATCATTGGTCGTTTATACCTGCAGGACCTCGTATTATCCAAACCGTCATTTTAGCATAATTTTGAGCTTTAGTGTTTCCATATGAAACTGCGTTTTGGGAGGTGGCTGATAGTCAGAGATCGGAGTCATCTATATCAAGTAATTCTTCCCAATTTGGTGGTGAATTCATTTTGATGTTTAGTTTGTGGCAAGTATATAATTGTTTGTGTGAAAATTTCATATGTTATTAACTTATATTTATATCGACAATCACACAAGAAACATTATATGTAACATCTCTCCAACTACCATCTCCCCAGCCACCAGTCGAGCAGTCGTGCAAGATTTAATAAAACGACCATACACTAGCCATATGAAACATTATCAACCACATAATATATATATACATATTAACTTTTTACATAACTTGTTTACTAAAATGACCATACACTAGCCACCTGATACAAGCATCAGGATCACGAGAAGCAATTCGTAATAACTGTTATACCAACACTAGCCATAACTGTTATACCAAAAGAAGAAGAGAAGCCAAAGCAGAAGTTAGATTGTTTACATAAGTTAGATTGTTTACAGAAATTAAATGTCTAAGCACTTAGCAGCTTGAAATGTCTCTCGGAGTTGGAATCTTGTATTTCCAGAAATATTCAGCCAAATACTCACGGTAAGCCAAAGCAGCTTGGACAGGATTCTTCACCTTCAATGATAGCTTATGAGACAACCTGTACAAAAGTATACAGACCCAAACACCACAATCCCCATAAAGGCCACCTTGTTTAGGGACATCAGGTGCATACTCAAAGGAAACATGATAGTTATTGGCATCAATATTCTTCTTTTCCATCACCACACTCTCAACAAGATACGTGGGTAGTTGACAAGCAAAAACTTCCCTGAAAGTTATCCACCAACTACGTTTTTCAACTGTCGGGCTCCCAAGGCTATCATATAAAGTTATAACACCTGTTTTGATGGATAGTTCGCCCAGGCACTAGTGTGTTTCATGTTGATTGATTGGAAAGAACACCTAAAGATGTAAATAGTTGCATCAGATTCAAAGGTAAGCCAAATGATTAGAATGTTTATAATCAAAAAAGTGTCTCCATCTCAAATAAAATTACATGCAATTTTACACACATGATTAGAATGTTCATATTCTAACTGTCTACAACCAATTGTATTGGCACTAACCTTCAACAAGCACGAGTTTTTTACATGCAAGTTTGACAGTCAAAAGTAAGGCTCAGATCTACAAATGTATGAACGGTACAAAACACCCGCCATGGCTGCAACCACATTCCCTAAGGTGTGGCTACCCTGCCAAGATACGGGTGTCATTGAATTATAGTCCGATAAACCATTTGCAGAAAAGGTTCATCATCGCCTGACCAAAAGTAAATCTGTTTAATGGGTTGGAAAAAGTAAGCCCCCGGTTAGAAATGTCAATTTTATATTCTTGACTGTTAAAAGTAAGGCTCAGATCTACAAATGTATGAACGGTACAAAACACCCGCCATGGCTGCAACCACATTCCCTAAGGTGTGGCTACCCTGCCAAGATACGGGTGTCATTAAATTCTAATCCGATAAACCATTTGCAGAAAGGATCATCAACCCCTAACTAAAGCATATTGTTAATGAAAGTAAATAATTTAGTTATCTCAAGATGGCAAAGGCCCTGATCAATAATATGTTCTTGCATGTTTTCGGTTCCAATTCCACAAAAGGCCCTGATCAATAATAGACTGCAGTTCTCAAAGAAAGATGGGAAACAGAAGAGGATGATGCGAAAAAGTAATCTGCACCAGATTACTTGCCACAGCATTCTCTTCAGTGTCACATATTTCTTTGGTGAAATGCACTCTACCGATGATCAGGGCCTATTGTGGGACTGAATCTAGCAACATGCATAAAACAAGAGAAAATTACCAAAAGTGGCCAAAAATCCAAGGTTGGTCCATTTTCTATACACTTTGCTTAGCATCCATTTGGCATTTAATTTTAGATGCTCTAAAAATGTACACCAATCAGATAAGAAAATAAGTAATGTTTGACAGTAACCAGTAAGGCTCAGATCTACAAATGTATGAACGGTAGAAAACACCCGCCATGGCTGCAACCACATTGCCTAAGGTGTGGCTACCCTGCCAAGATACGGTTGTCAGTCCGATACACAATTTGAAGAAAAGTATCATCATCGCCTAATTTAAGCATATATAATGTATGCTCATATAAAAGTAATTTTGTAAGCCCCCGGTTAGAAACGTCAATGTTGTATTATTGACAATGAAAAGTAAGGCTCATATCTACAAATGTATGAACCGTACAAAACACCCGCCATGGCTGCAACCACATTCAAAGGTGTGGCTACCCTGCCAAGATACGGGTGTCATTGAATTGTAGTCTGATAAACCATTTGCAGAAAATATTCATCATCGCCTGACTAAAGCATATATAATGTATGCACATCACTTGATAGTAAACAACACCTTATTTCTTCGAAATCTTTTTTGCAATACTTATTAAATGGCAATGCTCATATAAAAGTAATTATGTAAGCCCCCGGTTAGAAACCTCAGTTTTATATTATTGCCAGTGAAAAGTAAGGCTCAGATCTACAAAAGTATGAACCGTACAAAACACCCCCATGGCTGCAACCACATTCAGAGGCTTACTTTTTACTTGGGAAATTGGAAAAGATACACCAACAGATTTACCATATCCAACTGATTTGATAGTTTTTCTTTTCTTTTTTTTTTCTTTTTCCACTTCTACGTTTCCCATATAAAAAAAAACACACACACACAACCCATAATCTGAACCAAATCTAAGTCACTTGACAATCAAATCAAGGTGAAGTTCAATGTAGCAAGCAGTGTATGGACACATTACTTCGTAGATGGGTGGTTTAAGTCCGTAAAAAAGTTTTTGGATAGCAACAGTAATATTGTGATATGCATTAGCAAGGCTCAGATCTACAAAACAACATCAGGATGTAACCATCCATGGCTGCAAAATAATGCTATAAAGTTGCCATGCCAAGATGTAGGATCGTGAATATTTATGTTGTTTGATGATTCGGGTGGTCTAGGACAATGATTAAATAAGAAAGCCATTAGAGAGATGAAGAGAGTAGAGAGGAGGTTTGAAAGATAATTGCCTTACAAAATGAAAGGTTAGATTCAAAGAAGCCACACCCCTTCCATGGATGGAAGGGGTATTTATAGTTACAAAGCATACGTCCTCCTATCGGACTGTGGATCAGGCATACAGTGGGTAAAGACCCGTCCTTCCTCCACGGTGTTACACTAAACTATTCTACGCTACAAACTAACTAATAAACTACTAAATAACGTAAATAACTACACGTCTACGAGCTAACATATGCTAGATCATAATTGGGGTGACCGACACTTTAACATGGAATTTTCTAATTCCTAACAATCTCCCCCTAAGGGAGGTCACCCCATGTTTTACATTTCGAATCCTAGCATTCTAATTTGTCTTATGTTTAGAGCTCGTAGACTTCAATTCTTCAATGTCCGCATTCTTTGTGCATTTGTAGTGACTCTTCATAGTCCGATTATTTTGTACTTTCAGTGGAGGTCATTGAACTGATCCACATCTTGATGATCTTCGAGCTTTCTTTGAGATCATCAGCCACAGTAAATCTCTGGATCACCTTTGTAGTGTTTCCTTCATGTAATGTTGTGACTTTTGGACCGACATGCTCACACTTTCAGGATCATGACATCTTTCCATCAGAGTAGCGGAAGCTTTACTGGTTCATGATATCTGCAGCAGCGTAGCAGAAGCATAGTATAAAAATATCAGAACCAGGTTATGTAGATATGCACCAGTCATGATTTCTTCAATTAAGTGTGGATGCTGTGAGCATGCGGCTTTGGATTGACTCCTCAATTCTGATCAGCTGCAACCGTCCAAATGTACCTGCAAACAACAGTTAGCAATAAAACACACGAAAGTGTCTTTGATCACTTTCGTTGAATTAAGGTACACGGCCCACAGTTCCCCGTTGATCAGTACAAGTACTGCCTGTGATCAGGTATAATTCCGAATAATCTCCTTGACAGGGTTTCGCAGTTGTTCTAGTTGTTCTCAAACCGGAACGTTTCAAAGAAGACAACACGAAGTGAGTGAACCAGCGAATTGAGATTCACTGATTGATGAAAAATTGATTTGAAAATAATCGCGTATTGCTTAGAAGAAAGAGTTTTGCAATACGACGAAGGTTTTATAAGAAAGATCAATTTTCAATCAAAAATACCTTTTGTATTTGAAAGAGAATACACATTCGATGTGCTAGAGAAAGAAGTTTGCACATCGAACGGTTTTTCCAAAAGTATTTTTTTTTTCAATCAGAGATACTTTTTGTGTTTGAAAATGAATACACATTCGATGTGCTAGAGAAAAGAAGAAATTTGCACATCGAACGGTTTTTCCAAAAGTATTCATCAATTCATTTCCTGGACTAAGGTTGATTCACGAGTGAATCGCCCCATCGTTTCTATCCAGTTGTCACAAGCTTGATCTTTAGAAAAGATCTCACATGTCACCCACCAAGAGCTTGTTTGATGGTGGCTCTAGAAGGATTTCCATCTTCATCGTGAATACTTTTACATATCACTCTGATGTTCTGGCAATACCACAAGGATAATGCGTAGGACTCTCAATATATACTTACTTTCCACATTGTGTGAAACAGCAAGTCTTCATTAATTTTGTGTCCTAATGAGATATTGTTGATGATCTCTTGGCTCTAGACTCAATAGTGCACATTTGGTTCCTATGTCGGAGACTAGGGAGAGGGTCTCCTTCTTCAATATCAACAATCTCTAAGAGAAAGTCGATAGATTATGTAGGTTCCCCGTGAGAATGAAACAAGTCCTTTTAAGAGGAACTTGAGTGGCTTGGGAAGATTGTAGTGCAGTGCGTCACTGGGTCCATGACGTCTTGTCTTCAATACCGGTGTTACCTTAGTAATCACCAGTAGCATATGTATTGAACCCGGTTTCTGCCCTAAGGTTGAAATAATGGAGGGCTATTTCTTTTCACCATTTTTCACATTCAATTCTTTTTCATTCTTCAACCCCTTCAGTGCTTACCGAGACTTCATAACTAGAACCTTGTTGGGTTTATTCCAGTTCTAGCTCTATCTCAGTCCGCACTCTTCCCATTTCTCATTTTTCTCTTTTTTTTTCATCGTACCTAAGGACTCTACACTATCTACACAAAAGAGATAACTGTACTTTAAATACAACTTAGAAAAGGTGTATGATGTGTTATCTTGCTCAGTAGTATAGCGCGCTTGACCTATTTTTTCTTGCATATTCTCATGCAAAACACATATCTATGCAACTCCCATTAATTATTTGAATCCGGTTTTAGAAGTTCTTTGAATGCTTTTTTCTGTATGAAATATTAAATCAAGCCAACTAACTTACACACCACTTTCCATAAAGTCTATGAAAATATTAAAGCAAGGCAAGTAACTTGGCCAAGTTTATACTCTCTAATTCCATTCATACCAACCTTTTTAATAACACATTTTTTTCTTGAAATATTGGATAATGAAATGAAGTATATGATTTAACTAGATATATATTGGCAATTAACTTATGAGTTATAATCAGCAGAAAAAGTACTTTTTATTAAGGTGTAATTTGATGAGTTCGGCGGAGCATCCAAACATGGAATATATGATACTCTTTAAATCCATATACGAATAAGCTAAATTGCTCAGAATGCACCACTTAAGTAAGCAACAAAAGATTGATTGTCTGGTTGATGCATCATCACCATGTGACTAGAGCGTGATTAACCGAGCTTCATGGTCTCGGCCATAGCTCAGCAGAGGATCGTTGCTAGCCCATCTAATGGATCTCGGCATAGTCGCATGGTTGTCTGACAGACAATTTAATCTTTTTTTTTTCATGATCTCTAGGTGCGAATGAAACTAATTATGCGAGTAACTCACATATGCATACCAACTGTTCGATGAAACGCTTGAGCGAGTTTGTGTTTCTTCTACCATGATTTATGCTCAGGTTCAAATATATCTTACTTTTACCATGATTTATGCTTTATTAGGTTGCTTATTTAGACATGTTTAAGTATAGACTGGAGAGGATGACACCTGTTTCTATATGGTTGAAACAAAATTAATGTTCAAATTAAAATGAGTGCTTATTTGCCATTTGAAACAAAGTTCAAACCTTACCGTAATATTGCCACATTACTCACTTCTATTGAGTAGCTTCATAAAAAGTCGGACACCTTCTTGCTCAGTGATTTCATTTTGACATACATAGGTGACCTAGAAAGTCTAACACCCTTCTTTGTATAGCATATTGGATGGGACATTAGGGGACTTTTGGTTCAATATAACTCTGCTAAGGAATGCAACTTTCAAAGATCTAAATGTGGTCAAAGTATACGTGTACTTGTCATACTCAGTGATTTGATGTTTGATATATGGGCATACATAGGTGATCTCTTTTTCATTTTATGGATAAATGTTAAGTTAATGATTTATAACTCATTCTTGAGTAGTGATTAAATAGAGCTTCTGTCCATCTGTAATCATATCTGCATCGACAATTTGTCCTGCATCTTCTGTTATTATGATACAAGAATTAGGAGGAAGGTCTAACTTGAAATGATCAACTGCTTTTTCAATGAGCTCTTCAATGGTGTCTGGAACCCATAATACAACTCCATACTTGTTTTGATCCTTTGGTAATTCCCATGGCTGAAATGGGTATATGGTGCATTTCTTTCGTATCATATTATCTGTCACTAAACGCCAACAAATTCATAGTTAGCGAGCTTGTTGTCTTAAGTAAGCAAAATTTTGAAAGGTGGCAAAGACCAAATCTTTCAGAAAATGATTTGAAGGTTTTATATCTTTAGGTAACAAACTAATATGACCAAACATGTTATGTGTATTAGGCATCAACTTTCTATCAGTAAGATGAGATTAAGGAGTTACTGATTCTTATATAGTTATAGAACATTACCTTTCGTTGCATATATATCATGGTTCTTGCGAAATGGAGAAGTCTAAGAGCTTGCAAAAAGTGGTGATCATAGATAAAAAGCGTCATTCGCCAAAAAAAAGTCATTCTTGCAAATTATGGCCAAGATTGGGAGTAATTTTATTAGCCGTTTATTTTTTATATTAGAAAGTTTGAAAAGGTGAATACTGGGCCGAATTCGAATGGTTTTCCCTTTTCATTCATGTTTCCAAGATAGTAACTTAGGCAAATCCATAATTTTGAATACCTGATGGTTCTTTAGAGGATAAAGTGATTTGCTGCGACAACTGTGAAGATTTGGCTTCTTCCAATAGCTCGATCAATGTATTGTTTCCAGATAATATCGCTTCGTCAAGTGGAGTATTACCCCATCTGTACATTTCAAACATAAATCTTGTTACTATTGCATATGCTCGACTTTGTGGACTTTAGACATAAGGAGACTAGTAAAAGTTCTGTCTCTTTACATTTTAACTCTAAAACCTAAATAAAGTTATCTATAAAATGGTAGTGTAACCTGTCTTTGGATAAAACACTAGCCCCTGCTTCGACTAGCAATTTTGCTAGTCCGTAAGATCCTCGGGAGGTGGCTACATGCAGTGGAGTTCGGAAGTCATAGTCTTTTGAGTTTAGAATCCCTTTTGTGATAGATGAAGTCACTAAACTATCACCATCGTTTATCGTCAATGAGCCACCTTCTTTTATAAGTAAGGAAGCAATGTCCTCATGTCCACTCTTGATGGCTTCTAACAACGGCGTGTTTCCATATCTATCTATAAGTACGATGTATGAAATAGATAAGTTCAACTGACCACCAGAATCTAATATTACAAAAGGGATGAAACTTTACCTGATATGTTGACTTCAACACCTTCTTGAATAA
This sequence comes from Chrysanthemum seticuspe, assembly GCA_019973895.1. Lineage (NCBI taxonomy): Eukaryota > Viridiplantae > Streptophyta > Magnoliopsida > Asterales > Asteraceae > Chrysanthemum > Chrysanthemum seticuspe. The sequence goes on from BPTQ01000002.1 coordinate 146,721,719, forward strand.
GAAATAGAGCGATATCTTCATGCCCTTTAGATGCAGCAAGGTGCTATCCAGGACAAAAACTCTTTAACAAGATGATAACCTTTTTATGCAATTTATAGTTTTATAGCTGTTTAATGAAAAAGAAAAACGATACCAGTGGTGACCTTCCATCAAAGTTTTTCTTGTTTGGATCAGCTCCAGCTCGAATTAAGCTTTTTAGCTGAGTCAAATCTCCATTATAAGCTGCATTATTGAGCCTTAGTGCAAGTTGCGCCTCTTGTATTTCAATATGAGCTTTGATTTCTGACACCATATGCTTCATATGAACATCACTTTCTTTTCCCTGCCAACATATGTTAGTTTAGATGGCTCCTGTAATATTAGTTTAAGAGGCCACATAGAAAATAAATTTCTAGAAAGCGTGGAACTGTTAAATCCGGTAATAACCTCTAGTAGATTGTTGAGAATCTTTCGTTTGTCATGAAAATATATTTTAAGGATATTAGAGAATGATTGCATATCAATTCGTAAAAGTAGAGAACGTTCAAGAACTCGAATTGTGGATGGCTGGGGAATGTTGCATAGAATGGAAACATCTCCAAACGAGTCGTGAGGGGTTAGAATTGATACGGATTCGTTGGGTCCACCTTCATAGACAACAATCTCTTCCTATTAGAACTTATTCATCAGTCTTTATATAACTTCGATAAACAAGAACAATATGAAGTAGGAAGTTAGTACCAGTTTTCCATCGCAGATGAAATAAAGATGATCAACCACACTTCCTTGTTCCGTTATTACTTTCCCTGGAGGAACAAACTCCTCGTGCACTCTACTTACCTGCATGAGGAGTTGCTTGTTTAGGTGCAAATGTTATCAACAGTTCCCTTATTCTCAAAATGTCTTACAATCTGATTGATGAATTCTACAGAGCATCCTCTGAAAAGAGGAACCTTAGCAATGTGTGGTTTATAAATATTTTCAGTTACCTGCAAGAAATAACATTCATATAGTCATAATACTAAATAATACGCAAGTTGACATTGTAACATTTGCAATTATTTTTGACGCGCTGGATTAAGCATAATTCTCTTTCCCATACCATAGCATGGAGAGAGCTTGGTAGGTCTTGAAAAACAGCAAAGTCAGTGTGGCTACTATCATACGGTGACATCAGTTGATCTTTGATTTGATAACGTATGTCTTTCCCATGTTTATTTTTGTCCATATATTTAAGTAAACTTTTTATTCTTTCTCTGTATATTGCTGTCTTTGAACCTTTTACAACTAAAGCTGTTATGTTACCAGCCAAATAAGCAGCTAGAACCATGTTAAATGAAATACAGACCATAACAAATATCATCTCTCTCATATTGACTGGATGTATGTCACCATAACCTGTACCAAACAAATCCAAATTAATTCACCATTCACATGTATTTTTTTATGCAGAAAGAGGTCGGTTGAAAACTTGCAATGAAGGAACTTCACCTACTGTTGTCATGGTAACAATTGCAAAATATAGTGATGTTATATATCGTTTCCAAAGGTCAATGTCTCTGAAGTTTGAGTAACTATAATCACCAAGTTTTAAGCTCCCAATCCATGTGTATCCTTCTTGTGAAGCTGGCAAAGTTGTAGCCAAATAGTAGAATATACATGCTGCCGTATGTGTGCAATATAAATTAACTACAATGAGTTTTAGAATCCTCGAAAACAAATAGTTGACACGTATGTCCTTTTCCAGCTTGGAGAAAAAGTCCAGAACTATACGAGCCCGCACCAACCTAATCAGTAAAAGGTATCTCGCTACTTCTTTCCTACCAGAAACCTGGTCAACATAGACAACGTCTTGGTCATAATTTAATGATCCTATGTAAGTATATATTAGCATATATATGGAGTTTAAAGTGATACCCTATATAAAACATCCGAGGGCATACATGCAAGTAAATCGAAGATAAAATGAGATCTTAAGTACCTGCAACAACATAGGTGGATCAAAAAATTAATTTTAGTGTTGGTAATGGTATATTTTGCAGTTAAAAATGATTATAAGATCATGACTTTGGTTCCATTTGAAAGTAGAAAAACTGACCGAAGAGCAATGAGGTTACGGTTAGATATCATCTTCTTGGTCTCTGTGTCTCTGTAGGCAAGAAAGAACTGAAGGAAAATATCGATGAAGAAAGCAGTTTGACTGAGTATGTCTAATAAATAGAGGTGTTCGGGCAATCCCCTTAAGAACCCAAATTCAATGGGTGTGCCAAAAGAAGAGTAAACTGCCCACACTAATATGAGTTTATACCATGCCCGGTAGCATCTGCATCATAAACATTAGACCTACTATAACATATTCTTTATGGGAAATGATTTGTCACGGAAGTGATTCTGATTTGCAAAGTATATTTTGATGTATAAATCACCTCTCTTTTATATGTTCTGCTAAGTGTCTAACCATAAGTATGTTGTTCGTTAACAAATTAAATTAAGAAGGAATCTCAAACCTGCTTCTAGGGTGGATGATGAAGTTTTTCCAACGCCTCTCATTTTCTCTCCCCTGCACTTCCACCATAGGGGAAGTATTGTACTCAACCTCACCCCTCATACTTATTCTATGAGTATCAAACGCTCTCTTTACAAGACTACGTATATCAACTAAACATCAAACATGCGAGCAAGATGTGCTGACCTCTATATGACTCATGAAATGAGTTATGTTGTGTATGTAAGATTGAAGCCAAAGAGCAGAGAACCATGAGACTAATGGTTTTAAATATGTATAGTCAATCATAGCTAGCTATCTAATAACTACAAAATTGCTCATTCTTGATATGCTATATGAAATTTCAAATTTAGGTTGCTACAGTTATCATGTAGCAGCTAGTTGTGCATTAGCATTATGAAAATTGATGGTTGTTTAGCATTTATTTCAAAAGTAGTGTTCTCCCTCCACTAGGACGATAAACCACATAAACACATAAAGTGATGAGGTCTGCTCAGGTTATCCGGAGAGGGCGAGTCTATGACTTAGATGTACGCGGCTTAACCGAGGTATATACGTGACCGTCTCCGACTATTTCCCTGGCACTCCTAAATATGTACTTAGCGAGGTTTGAACACTAGATATCTTGTGAGGATGTACCAATTACCACTAGGCCATTGATGGTGGATATCTTGTAACAATTTAAAAAACTAGTTACAGATTTTACCAATAACTTAATCTCTAATAAGATAATAAACTGTGGAATGTATTTGTGCGCTATTTAATTACATGTTCTATGGATAAAAGATAAACTCCTATTACTTATTTGAACTTTTAGTTACTTATGCTTCAAATTGATTATTTGTTTACCAAATGGTAACATAAGAAGTCAATGGTATTCATTGTCCACTCTCATTTGTCCAACTATTATTATTGCTATAGGACTTTGTGACAATGAGTTGATGTTGATAGTTTTTTCTCAAATCATCTAAAAGACTAATACAATGGGTTTTTCTTTTATTTGGTTTAAGTTCGTTATGTTTTTAACCGAAAGTTTGACGTGTAAGAACATTTCAGTGACCAGTAAAAAATCGAAACAACTTTAAGCTAAAAATTTAGATAAGAATCAAATACTAGAATTAGAATAAATAGATTATAAGTATTTTATTTGGATTCTAAATTAGATTGAAATAAATTAGATAGTTTTTGTTACAACAAGTATTAAAAGAAAAGAAACAAGGCCTAGTACTGTTATCATGTCTCATCCCACATTGCTTGAAAGTGCAAAAGGCAAACTGTTTATATAGACCACAAACAATCAAGCAGGCACGACCGTACTTGAACAGGATCTGTTCTATAGGCTCGTACCTCTGTATTCTTGATGCCTAAGAAGTCAGAAACCCATGTCTGGCTAATGCATCATGACCATGTGACTAGAGCGTGATTAACCGAGCTTCATGGTCTCCGCCATAGCTCAGTAGAGGATCGTTGTCAGCCGATCTAATGGGTCTCGGCATGGTCACATGGTTGTCTGATAGACAAAACACTTTTTTTTTTGGTTGGATTGCGCCATATTCATGATGCATAGACATTCTTCTATAGCCCAGGTTGTGAATTATTCAGGTTGCTTATTTGAACATATAAGTATAGAGTAGAGATTGGATAATTTTCACTTGTTTTTTTATTTCTTGTTCTATTTTGAGTAATCATGGTTTCTGACCTTTTACAACCCCACCGCGATACAACAGGTAACGTCCTCCCTTTTCAAGAGGTTGGTGTGGTCACTTCAAGGTTGTTAGCACCTAGCAAGAATTAGTTGAGTAAAAAAAGATTGCTTTTAAAAAACGGGTGCTAGTGATTCTTCATGACTGAGTATATTTTCAATTTGCAAACCTTAAGTTGTGAGGTAATATGACAATGTGTAAGTTTAAGGATTGGTCATTTACCTCTGTGTCTTGACCATGGATACTTTTGGTCCATGGGAAAGGGTCAGTCGACACCCATGGGTGTAAGGGTTTGGGGTTTCTCATCCAATTTAAACCTTTTGAAGAGAATAAGGGTAACCAGAAATGGATGCCTTGTTTAAGTAGATGTTGTATTATTCACGTTGTATTAGTAGCTATCGTAAATTTGGTCAAACCATATTTGCATGCTTCTCTGTTTGGTTTATGGATAAATCTTTGGAAGTGATTTGAATAAATGACAAGATGGTACATATATGTCATTTCTTAGTAGTGATTAAATAGAGCTTCTGCCCGTTTGCAATCATATCGACATCCACAATTTTACCTGCATCTGCTGTTACTATAATACAAGAATTAGGAGAAAGGTTCAACTTCAAATGATCCACTGCTGTTTCAATGAGCTCATCGATTGTGTCTGGAACCCATAATACAACTCCATACTTGTTTTGATCCTCTGGTAATTCCCATGGCTGAAACGGGTATATGGTACATTTCCTTCGTGCCTTTCTATCTGTCACAACCAAGTAAACACCCATAAGTTTGTTGTTAGCTTGCGTTTCATTCTTGTTAATTTAACTATGGGCTCGTTAAGAACAGTTTTGTTCTCTGTTATTTCCCTTGTCTCAAAACAATTATTGCTAACTACATTACAAAGCTTTGTCACGGTTTTGTTTCTGTTTCTGCATTCTATATTGTCAAAAGTGAGAAATATGATTAGTTTGAAACTTGAAAGTTCATAGTAGATGTCTTCATGATAGGTAAGTTAAGAATTTTAAATACCTGATGGTTCTTGAGAGGATGAAGGGAATTCTAATAACTGGGATGATTTGGCTTCTTCCAATAGGTTAATCAACATCTCATTTTCAGATAATCTCGCTTCATCAACTGGAGTGTTACCCCATCTGCACATTGATTTGGAACTTAAAATGTTGTTACGTGATATATGAATATATGATCGACTTTGTGGACTCAAGAAAATATGACTAGCAATGTTTTGTCTCTTTTTATTTAAGCTCTAAAACTATAATTAAGCTCTCTATAACCTGGTTGTTAAAGTCATAAGTGTACCTGTCTTTGGACAAAACACTAGCCCCGGCTTTGACTAGCAACTCTGCAAGTACATATGATCCTCGTGCGGTGGCTACATGTAGCGGTGTCCGGAAGTCGTAGTCTTTTGAATTTAAAACCCCTCTTGCGACAGATGGAGATGATATAGTATCAGTATCAGTTATCGTCAAGGAGCAGCCTTCTTTTATTAGTAAAGAAGCAACGTTATCATGTCCTCTTTTGATGGCTTCTAATAAGGGTGTGTTCCCAAAGTTATCTATCAGTAAGATGAAATAAAGTATATAATTTGGTCAAATGACTACCAGAATCTAAGCTTAAAGGGGTAGAAAGTTTACCTGAAATGTTTACTTCAACACCTTCTTGAATAAGAAAAAGAGTGATATCTTCGTGTCCTTTTGATGCAGCAAGATGCTGTTGGATCATGCAGTAACTAGTTAGCAAGATCCCTTCTGCTGTTAACGTTTTTTTTTTCTGATCATTTAAAAGAAATACATTACCAGCGGCGACTTTCCATCAAAGTTTTTCTTGTTTGGATCAGCTCCGGCTCGAATTAAGCTTTTTAGCCGAGACAAATCTCCCTTATAAGCTGCATTATTAAGCCTTAGTGCAAGTTCTGCCTCTTGTAGCTCGATATGAGCTTTAATTTCTGACACCACATGCTTCATGTGAACATTACTTTCTTTACCCTGCTAATATATGCTAGTTTAGAAGGCCCAAAAGAAAATAAACCTTACAAGGGAGCAGTAGGTAAATTTAGTAATGACCTCTAGTAGATTGTCTAGAATCTTTCTTTTGTCGTGGAAATATATCTTAAGGATATTAGAGAAAGACTGCTTATCAATCTGTAAAAGCAGACAACGCTCAGAAACTCGAACAGTGTATGGTTCAGGAATGTTGCACAGAATGGAAACATCTCCAAACGAGTCGTGAGGGTTTAGGATTGATACTGCTTCTTTAGGGCCACCTTCATAGACAACAACCTCTTCCTGTAACAGTATTATTGTATCAATTTATATAATACCTCATATATAATGGCATAATCTAACATAAAATACGAATTTCTTACCAGTTTTCCATCACTTATGAAATAAAGTTGGTCAACCACACTTCCTTGTTCCATTATTACTTTCCCTGGAGGAAAAAACTCCTCGTGCACTCTACTTACCTGCAAGAGGAGCGCCCACTCAGGTACTTATATAATTATCAACATATACAGTGCATCCCCCTGAAAGACTTACGATCTGATTTATGAATTCCAAAGAGCATCCCTTGAAAAGAGGAACCTTCTCAATGTGTGGCTTGTAAAGGTTTTCAATTACCTGAAAGAAATAATACACGCTGTTTAGTATCATAGATAATGTGTAAATGAACATTAGAATAGTTGCAATTATTTTCAACGTATCTCGATTAAGCAAAATTCTCTGTTCCATACCGTGGCACGGAGAGAGCTTGGAAGATCTTGTAAAACAGCGGAATCAGTGTGGCTACTATCATATGGTGACCGCAGTTGATCCCTAATTTGATAACGTATGTCTTTCCCTAGTTTATTTCTGTCCATATATTTCAGTAGATTTTTTATTCTTTCCCTGTATATTTCTGTCTTTGATCCTCTTACAACTAAAGCTGTTATGTTACCACCCAAATAAGCAGCAAGAACCATGTCAAATGAAACATAAACCATAATGAATATCATCTCTCTCACATTGACTGCATGGATGTCGCCATAACCTGTACAAGTAAGTCCCCACATTAGTACATCATTCGTATGGAGAGTTTATTATATTGCAGTAAGGGTTCCATTGAAATGAAAGAACTTACCCACTGTTGTCATCGTGATAATTGCAAAATATAATGAAGTTACATATCTTTTCAAAAGATCAATGTCTCTGAAATTTGAGTAGCTATAATCACCAAGTTTTAAGCTCCCAATCCATGTATATTCTTCTTGTGAAGCTGGCATAGTTGTAGCTAAATAGTAGAATATACATGCTGCCGTATGTGTGCAATAGAACTCAACAACAATAAGTTTCATGATTCTCGAAAACAAATATTTGACACGTATGTCCTTTTCCAACATGGAAAAAAAGTCTAGAACTTTACGTGCCCGTACCAACCTAATTAGTAAAAGGTATCTCACTTCTTCTTTTCTACCAGAAACCTGATAACCATAAGTTACATCTTAGTTATAATTTCTTATCCTGTATATTAGTATTTGCATCTATATGGAGTTTAGAATAATACCCGATAAAGAAGATCCCAAGGCATGCAGGCAAGTAAATCAAAAGTGAAACGAGATTTTAAATATCTGCAGCAAGAAATTTGAATTATAAAGATACAGGTTATATCTTTATATTATTAGGATTGAAGCATTGAAAGTTGTCATTTATAGGATAAAAAACTGACCGTAGAGCAATAAGGTTTTGATTAGTGATCATCTTCCCAGTATCAATGTCTCTGTAAGCAACAAAGAATTGAACGAAAATATCGATGAAGAAAGCTGTCTGGTTGAGTATGTCTAATAAATAGAGATGTTTGGGCAATCCCCTAAAGAACCCAAATTCAATGGGTGTTCCTATAGATGAGTACACTGCCCATAACAATATGAATGTATCCCAAGCCCGGTACCATCTGCATCATAAAATTTGAGATTATACTACTGTAATAATTTGTAACCAACTTTAACGTTTTTTTAGGGAGATGATTGATGCATTACTAACAATATATTTGTACAAGTTTTTGTGAATTATCATAAAACTGGATAAACACGAAATCAGTTATACACTAATTGCCATAGAAAGTGTCATGCGGATATGTCCACAAACAAATAAAGGCTAAAAAGAGACCGATAAAGTAAGAAGGCATATGAAACCTGCTTCGAGGGTGGATGAAGAAACCTCGGCCGCCCTCTGTCAGCTTCATGCGCCTCTCCTCTTCTCTCTTGTCCTTCTCCGCCATTGCAGAACCATTCTGCTCAATCTCACTCATATTTTCTTAACAGTATCAAAAACGATGTTTGTAGAGCGCTATGATCACGTTTATCGACTAAACATCAAACATGTGATCAAGACATGTTGACCATTGCATAAGCCTTGAAATAATCTTTGCTGTCTAAGGAAGAGATGTGGAGGCAATGAGGAGAAAGCCATGAAAGACTACTGTTTTTAATTCAAATTTAGAAAATAAAAATTTGTTGTCAAGTATAGCTGTGTTATCTTATAATTACAACATTATTCAGTAAAATGAATATTTAACTTTGAGGTGTTACAACTATCATGTAGTTATGCATAAGCATTATGTAAATTAACAGTGCTTTAATATTTATTCTGTTATTCAAAAGTAGCAATGTCTATATGACGTTATACCAAACTTGCATTAACATACATATAAAGCATTAAAGATTCTTTATTCTAAAACTTTTTATCAAAAAAAGTAATACAAAAGTGTATATATGCTCCTATAAGTTGCTTGCCAGGCCAATGTAAATTAAAGGTTCTATGGTGGTGTTTGATAATGACTTAATTAGTCTTAATTGTAAAATAAGTAATTTATTTGGTGCTTAATTTAAATGGATGACCTTCTAGAAAAAGCCATGAGAATGAGGGTCTCTATATTAAGTCATCACTTATATCCTACTTTTACATATTTACCCTTCCACTTCTTAACCACTAATCATCACTTATTTTAAATAAAATGGTATAACAATAATTTTATTAATTCAAACACTTTATTCAGCATACAAAACAAACAACCATTTATTTATTTACATATAGACAACATATATCCAGACAGACACTTTAGTTTAACAGAACTTAATATAAAAACTAAACAAACAGGCCCTATGTCTAATGAATAAACTCTTACCACACATCTGAATTGATGCCAAATCTCATTTGTCTAACTATGATTTATTGTTGTAGCAATTTGTGACAACTAGTTGATATCTATTCTCAAACCCTCCTTGTGGTCATAGTAGTTTTTAATCTTATTAGATTATTTAGTTTCAAAACTTTGTTTATTTTAGTAATCAACTCAGTAATGATACTATGGAAGGGCTTTCAAGACTCCTTTGAACCACGGCATGATCGAAAAATTTCCAGAGAAAAAACCTTACATAGAGTGTAAAATTAGTTGATCATGTAATCTACTTTTACAGAGAACGACTGTCCATTCCATAAGTACATAAAATTAGAAATATTGGGACTCTTCATGTCGGTTAAATTAATATATGTGACATAATCGCCTCGATACATTTTGAAATAAACTAACAGAAATGACATAAGACGTAGAGCACACACATCGCAATAAGGACACAGTCACTACTATCCCGAAAAGCTACATTTAATGTAAGTAGAATTATTTGATATGTTCACATTTCTTAGTAATCATGATTTCCACCCATTTGCTTTCTATCTTATGGTGTTAATTAAAACGAAATAGCTACAATAAATTTAATTTTTTTGTTTCACTAAAGTAGAAATAAGAGCCAACTAAATACAAAGGGAAATAATAAGCAATAGTTCTAAAATCAATGTTCTATCCCACATCGGTTGGAAATGCAAAAGATGAGCAGTTTATATAGACCAGAAACAAACATTGAAGCACGACCTTACTTGAACAGGATCTGTTCTATAGGCTCGTACCTCTGTATTCTTGATACCTAAGAAGACAGAAACCCATGTCTGGTTGATGCATCATGACCATGTGACTAGAGCGTGATTAACCGAGCTTCATGGTCTCGGCCATAGCTCAGTAGAGGATCGTTGTCAGCCCATCTAATGGGTCTTGGCATGGTCACATGGTTGTCTGACAGACAAAAACGCTTTTTTTTTTGTTTCATACAGTTTTGATTCTTTATGATGTTGGTCTTTTAGGTGCAACTGAAACCGCTGGAGTTAGTATGGAAAATGTCGGCGGCTTACACATGTAAATCGATGTTTAGTACTTAAATGAAATGCCAGAAAGAGAGGATGCTTCTTCAAAGGTCAGGTTTCCTCTTATTTAGCATTCATTTTCAGTAGCACATCTATACCATGTGACTAGAGCGTGATTAACCGAGCTTCATGGTCTCGGCCATAGCTCAGTAGAGGATCGTTGTCAGCCCATCTAATGGGTCTTGGCATGGTCACATGGTTGTCTGACAGACAAAAACGCTTTTTTTTTGTTTCATACAGTTTTGATTCTTTATGATGTTGGTCTTTTAGGTGCAACTGAAACCGCTGGAGTTAGTATGGAAAATGTCGGCGGCTTACACATGTAAATCGATGTTTAGTACTTAAATGAAATGCCAGAAAGAGAGGATGCTTCTTCAAAGGTCAGGTTTCCTCTTATTTAGCATTCATTTTCAGTAGCACATCTATACATGTTCACTTATAGTGTTACTTTGTAGTTACTATGATTCATGAAATATTGTGTTCATTATAGCAACTCCAGGCAGAAACAATATATTGCAAGTCTGTAAGTTGCTTATTCGAACATAGACGTGTAAAGTAAATGCTAGGGAAGATCTCATTTGTTTTTATCTGGTTGACTCAAACAAATTGATCGTTGAGCATTTAGATTAATTATAGGGTTGCTAGAAGTTTGTCTTGCACGACTATGTTTGCAAACCATAAGCCAGTGTGAACTAACTCTGTGACATCTGTATCGTTCTTGATTATAAACTTTACTAAAAGATAACGTAACTGAAAGTCCTTTTTCTTAAGTAGATGCAACATCACTCATTTCTTTTAGTAGAGGAATGGAACTGCCAAAGAAATTGGAATCAAATTGAATAGATAAAATGTTACATACATGACTTGTGCTTAAGTAGTGATTAAGTAGAGCTTTTGCCCATCTATAATCATATTCACATCAAGAATTTGACCCGCTTCTTCTGTTAATATACAAGAAGTGGAAGGAAGGTCCAACTTGAAATGATCAGCTGCTTTTTCAATCAGCTCATCGGTGGTGTCTGGAACCCATAATACAACTCCATACTTTTTTTGATCCTTTGGCAATTCCCATGGCTGAAAAGGGTATATTGTGCATTTCCTTTGCGTCATTTTATCTGTCACTAACGCCAATAAATTCATAGTTAGTTCTTAGTTTGCTTTTCATCAAAAGCAAGCAAAACTTGAACCAAAGGTGGCATAGACCAAACAATAAATCTGAAGGTCCTAAACATAATGTAATTACATATGCTGATATGCTTGTGGAACTAATTTAAATGAGCAAACATGTTCTCGTTAGTAGGCTTGGCATTTTCCTGAACTATTAATTTAAAAGTAGAGATTAAAAACTTTGTATACCTAATAGTTCTTGAGAGGTTGAAGTATTATCTGATAATTGAATGGTTGCGGCTTCTTCCAATAGCTTAATCAACCTTTCATTCTTAGATAATTTTGCTTCATCAAGTGCAGTTTTACCCCATCTGCACATTCAGAGCATTAATATTTTTATTATATGGTATATGCTTAACTAAAACTACCAAATTTACATCCTTGTAAATGTTTCTTGTCTCTTTAAAATTGAATTCAGAAACATTAATCAAACAATTCAAACCTGTCTTTTGATAAAACATTGGCCCCAGCTTCGACTAACAACTTTGCTAATCCATAAGATCCTCGTAAAGCGGCTACATGAAGTGGGGTTCTGAAGTCATAGTCTTTTGAATTTGGATCCCCTTTTTCCGCAGATGAAGCCATGATACTACCACCATCATTTATTATCAATGAACCGCCTTTATTGATTATCAATGAAGCAATCTTTTCGTGTCCACTCTTGATGGCTTCTAATAAGGGTGTATTTCCAAAATTATCTTACAATAACATGACACAAGGTATATAGTTAGTTCAGATGGCTACCACAATCTCAACTCACAAAGGGAAGAAAGTTTACCTGAAATGTTAACTTCGACGCCTACTTGAATAAGAAAATGAGCAACATCTTCGTGTCCTTTTGATGCAGCAAGATGCTGTTTAGGTGAATAGCATGTTAGCCAGATAATATGCTTTGTGCACAATAAATGCTTTTCTAAGAGTGTTAAATGAAAAGAACATACCAACGGTGACCTTCCATCAAAGTTTTTTATATTTGGATCGGCTCCAGCCTGAATTAAGTCTCTTAGCTGAAACAAATCTCCATTATAAGCTGCACTATTGACCCTCAGTGCAAGGTGTGCCTCTTGCATTGCAATCTGAGCTTTGATTTTTGCCACCATAGGCTTCGTGTGAACATTCCCTTCTTTACCCTGACAACATAGGTTAGTTTAGATAGAAAATATAATCATTAAAGTGTGAGCAAGTATAGAACATATTGTTATCACCTTTAGTAGATTGTTCAGAATTTTTTTTTTCTGTCGTGGAAATAAATCTTAAGGATATTAGAGAAAGATTGTTCATCAACCCGAAGTAGTAGACAACGCTCACGAACTCGTACAGTGTATGGCTGGGGAATGTTGCATAGAATGGAGACATCTCCAAACGAGTCGTTAGGTTTTAGTTCTAATATTTCTTCTTTGAGTCCACCTTCATATACGACAACTTCTTCCTGTTCCAAATTTTATTCATCAATCTTTTAACATCATGGTATGATTGTTAAAATAGTCTTCATCAATAGCATGATTGTTCTAATTTTAAGTAATAGTCCGAAACCATTAAATAATCAGCAGACAAAGTCTTAAATGCGATTACATGACCTACATAAAGTAAGAACATAGTACCAGCTTTCCTTCACCGATAAAATAAAGGTGGTCAACCACACTATTTTGTTCCATCATTACTTTCCCTCGAGAAAAAAACTCTTCATGCACTCTACTTACCTGCAAGAGGAGTGCTCATTAAGGTGCCTTTTTTTCCAACACTTAACCGACATTACTTCTTAGTTACCAAAATGACCCTGAAAGAAATGACTTACAATCTGACTAATGAATTCTGGAGAGCATCCTATGAAAAGGGGAACCTTTTCAATCAGTGGCTTATAAACATTGTCAGTTATCTGCAAGAAAAAACACAAGCAGTTTAGTGTCTTAGATACTACGGAGTATATGCTTAACAATATTAATTGATCATAACACTAAACAATGAACCGATAGGAGTTGGCCGAGTGATAGAATGGCCTAAAGTTTGACTATTCCATGTGAAGAGTGCACTTTGACCATTGGACTAATTGGATAAAGGTGTGAAATATGGTGTTTATAGTAAAAATAATAAAAAAAAGGTGCAAACCGACATTTAAAAAAGGGAAAAAAAATTGCAAAATTTCAAATAATTAAGCAGAATTCTCTTTTCCATACCGTTGTACGGATAGAGCTTGGGAGGTCTTGAAAAATAGCAGAATCAGTGGGGCTACTATCATAAGGTAACTGAAGCTGATATTTGATTCTATTTTGTATATCTTTGTCTACTTTTTTGTCCATATGTTTCAGGAGATTTTTTATTTTTTCCCTGTATATTTCTGTCTTTGATCCTTTCACAACTAAAGCTGTTATGCTACCGACCAAATAAGCACCAAGAACCATGTCAAATGAGACATAAACCATAACAAATATCATCTCTCTCAAGTTCACTGGATGGATGTCTCCATAACCTGTACAAGCAACTCCACATTAACTCCCCATTTCACATTATATGTCAAACTAAAACATTTTATCCCAAAATTCAGAAACTTACCGACTGTCGCCATGGTAATAATTGCAAAATATAAGGAAGTTATATATTTTTTCCAAAGATCAATGTCTCTGAAGTTTGAGTAGCTGTAATCACCAAGTTTTAGGCTCCCAATCCATGTGTATTCTTCTTGGTTAGCTGGAAGAGTTGTAGCCAAATAATAGAATATGCATGCTGCCGTATGCGTGCAATACAACTCCACAAGTATAAGTTTTAGAATCCTCGAAAACAAATAACTGACCCTTATGTCCTTCTCCAGCTTGGAGAAGAACTGCATAACCTTTCGTACCCGTACCAACCTAATCAGTAGAAAGTATCTTACTACTTCTTCTCTACCAGAAGCCTGATTTCCATAGATAATGTATTGGTGATAATGAATTTGAATTGAACACAATGCATTTGGTAATATAAATTTTAAGCATTTATGTCGAGTTTAGAGTGATACCCTATAAATATTATCCCAAGGCATGCAAGCAAGTAAATCAGGGATAAAATGATAAGATTTCAAGTATCTGCAACAACAAAGTTGAATTAGAGAGACAAGTCACGGACCGAAATGTGGAGCGTTCTAATGGAAAATGAAAACACCTACCGAAGAGCAATAAGGTTTCGACTATAGACCATGTTCTCCTCACTTTCCATGTAAGCAACAAAGAATTGAAGGAAAACATCGATGAAGAAAGCCACCTGACTGAGTATGTCTAATAAACGGAGGTGTTCGGGCAATCCCCTGAAGAAGCCGAATTCCATGGGTGTGAAGAAAGAAGAGTAGACTGCCCATAATAATATGAATTTCACCCAAGCCCGGTACAATCTGCATCATAGAACTAATTATGTGAGAATTGATATAACTATATAAAACCTTTCTCTCGAAGTTAAAAAAATTTCTTTTCTGTATGGTAATGTATGTCATGATGTTTATCAGCCGAAATCCTATAATGCCATTGCCAACTTAACTTATAAGCACATACAATGTTGAGTAGTGATTACTTTAATCAATAAGGCTCTTCTAGTTTCCAACCTTGCCTTCATAACCAGTTTATCTTCAAATTTGGAGGTAATTTTTCTTCCAAACATTAAAGAATACTGTTCATA
Organism: Chrysanthemum seticuspe; assembly: GCA_019973895.1. Lineage (NCBI taxonomy): Eukaryota > Viridiplantae > Streptophyta > Magnoliopsida > Asterales > Asteraceae > Chrysanthemum > Chrysanthemum seticuspe. The sequence continues at coordinate 146,736,955 of BPTQ01000002.1, forward strand.
CTCCAAAAAAAATGGTTTATCAATCTAGTGTATTTTTTTCATCATTTCAACTTATTAGTACGATTATTTATTAGTTTCCATAGCCTTGTTACAGTTTAAGTTTTGGTTTTTTGTTCTATTCTTACTGCATGATTAGTGTTGCAGGGACTTAACATGGATAAATGAAAGTTGGTTAAATGGCTGGAAGGCTTAAGGAATAAAGATAAGGACTAGTGGTGCATATTATCTAAGAAGAGGGACTTCAAGTGAACATGGGTTAAACCCTAGCCTTAGGCTGGTTCCATTAAGGACTCGCGATCGATATACACGATCGAGTCCTCATCGATCGTCCTTATGTGGCGCCCATCGATCGGCCAAAAACACAACCCATTTGATCCCCCAAGGATCGACTAAAACTATCCACATTCAAACAAAAAACTTTCCTACCGTTGCATTATCAAACCAAAAAAAAACTTTCCTACCTTTGCAAATTAAATTTTTGACCGTTTGTTGGGTAAAAATAAAATAAAAAAACAAAAAAACAACTAAACTACCATATAAATACACAACATATTTACACACTAAATTCACAAATCTCACAATCCTCTCTATCAAAAATCTCATAATCATCTCTATCAAAATATCTAAGAAAACACCACAACAAAAAGGCCGAAAATCCCGATTGGCACAAAACGCCCCGCATATTTTAACACCGGATCCGAATTTCCGGTTAACCGGTGTCTCACCAAGCATCAATTTCCTACCCGCTGCTTTCGATTATCAATCCCAACAACCTCCACAACAACAAACTAACAATCCATTTTTTATAAACCATCCTATGAATCGTCCATTTGTTCAACCGTATCAAAACTTCCAACAACAACAACAACAACAACAAAGCCACTCCCGTCGAAGCCAACAATCTATGTATGGCTCACCCGAATCTGTGTATCGTCCAACAATGGATTCATCAACATTTTCATATTCAAATTATCAACAATATTCTCCGGTTAACCGTATCAATCTTGATGCTTTTGATTTCGAAGAACAATTATACAACAATCCTGATTTTTATGTTGGAACCGGTTTGGGTTATCCGGCTCAAGAGTATCACGGTTCGGGTCAAGGTTCGGCTCATGGATCGTATCACGATTCGGTTAACATTGATGACGAAGAAGAATGTTGTCAAGAAGAGACGTCACTGGTCAAACCGAAGAAACGAGCTACAAAGGCGAAGAAGAAGGTTGTCGAGAAAGAAAGCAAGAATGATTCGTCGCTTTGGTCAAAAGAAGAAGAGATTGCCTTGTGCAATGATCGGTGTGATGTATCCAAGAATAGTATAACGGGAAACAACCAAAATGCTAAGGGATTTTGGCAGAAAGTCATTGCTTACTTTGAGAAGGAGGTTGGTGCAGAAAGAACGTACAACTCTATCATTACCAAGTGGAAAAATAGGATTCGTCCTAGAGTTGGTCAATTTTGTGCCATTTACAACAATGCTTACAAGAATTACGGAAGTGGTGAAAATGACCTCACTGTTTATAGACGAGCGTGTGATGAATACCAAGTAGTGTGTAATCATGTGTTTGTTTTGGGGCATTGTTGGGAAATTTTGAGGGACCATTCGGTTTGGAAGGATAATGAGATGCCGGCTTTTTTAAGCCAAGATGAGAGTCGCAAAAAAGCAAGGACTTCAACCGACTCGGATGTGCATGTGTCTGTGCCTGATCGACCAATTGGTCGTGATACCGCTAAGAAGAATAAAAAGAAATCTTCGGAGTGTTCCAAAGCTACCTACATGGAAGGTGTTGCCGAGAAATGGAAAATCATTAAGTCCAAGGCATTCGGACAGAAGAAGAAGCTAGCAGACGGATTCTATGATTTGAAGAAGAAAGAGCTGGATCAAAGGCAAAACGAGTTGGAGCTGGAGCAAAAGAGATCAGAAAGGGAAGACAAAAGATTGGCACTAGAACAAGAAAAACTTGAATTTGAGCGACAAAAGAAATATGATAAATATATCATATTCTATTGCACGCCAATCGACCCATCTTTGCCCGCACTACAACAACAAAAAATGCATGAAATCAAAGACTCAATCAAGGCACGCTACAACCTAGATTTTTAATAAGTGTTGTAATGTTTTAATAAGTTTCGTAATGTTTTTATTTTATTAGAATTATTATGTAACATTTTAATTATTAATGAAATTTTATTTTGTGTTAAAAATGTTTTTTTTTTTTTTTAAAGATCATGGTCGCTCTTACTGGGGCACCTAATCGCCTGAAGGTCGCTGGAGAGAGAAAGCTGACGTGCCAGTGAAAATGAAGGGGATTGAATCCCCTTACTGAACCAGCTTTATATATAGAACCCACAACATCGGGTTCATTCATCATAAAAAATACAGACATTAGTGATCACTTGTCTAGTTACGGGCTTAAATCCCTAATATCCAAATCATCTCAAACATTAGTGTATTTTTACACTTAGATTGTCTCATTGATAATCATTGTTGGAAGCCTTTTTAAGATCAATCAACCTTAATCTTGTTTAAACCTAAATTATATCAGTATAGTCTTATTATGTACCTTATATAAACATTTGCAGGCATGTATATATGTCAAATAAAGCCTGCATATTCGAATGGTTTGGGCCAAATGCCAACAAACCCACTAGATTACAGTTATTATAGTTAGAAACAGTTAATTATAGTTATTATTAAAAGGTTGTGTCGTTTGGAACTTTTGAACCAACACAATGACACCCTTTGAATATGTATATATGTTCCTGTAAACAACATTTGGATATATCATTATCACAGTTAAAGGTTAGTTACTTTTTCCCTCCAACATATCTATCTTTGTCTATCTTTTGCATATTTTCTCTGCACACCTACATTTCCTCAATACACTCACACGTTTGTCACTCAACATGGTAAATACAAATTCATATATTGAACAAAGATGGTCAAGGCTCCAAAATAAAGGAGTGAACCATTACAATAATTGGCATCAGAGCAAAAACCTGGGGAGACCATTAAGTAGAAGACTGCAAAACGGTTTCATTCAAAGACAACAAAAGAGAGAAAGGGAAGAAAGGCTTGGAAACACTCAGGATTGTAAGGAAATGCTAAGGAAAAAGGTAGAAGAAATTGAAGACTTTAATTCAACAATTCCACAAACTCAATCCTATGGTGTCTTATAACACAGAAATAGAAGGCAGAAATGCTTCAAGTGCAAACAGAGGGGGCATATCATTAGGGACTGTCACAAGGAGGAAGAAGTGGGTGATCAGAATGATCCTAGATTTTATGCAGACACACCAAGTGAACAACATGAGAAACAAATTCCCACTGTAAGTATAAAGTACCCTGAATCTATTCACTTTGCAACTAAATGCATGATCAAAGGCACAGACCAAGGTCATTGGGATGACATTTGGTACATCAGTAATGAATTAAACATGCATTTATGTTCAAAAGTGAATCTGTTCTGCAAAATCAAAGAGGCTTTTGGTGTTAGTAAAATAGAAGAACAAAAGAAGTTGTTATTTACTTATGGAATAGGGGAAGTCATAGTTAGGAATGGTAATGGGAACCACCTCATTCCAGGGGTCCTTTATACCCCTGAAGTCACCCTAAACATCCTATCAATAGACTTACTGGAAAAACAAGGAGTCGAAATCCTCTATGAGGACAACACATACACACTATCCTACATGTTTAGAGATAAAAAACACAGTTTCAATGAGGATAGTCTAAGAATCAAACACAATGAATTCCTAAAAAATTACTTTGAATCATTGGATGCAAGTGTTAACCCTTCAAGTCACGACAATGAGGAAATTGAAATAAAGGGAGTAGTTTACTCAACAAAGGTCACCATTTTCAATGAGTTTATTGCTTTCTTAAATCTAATCAGTCATGATAAGTTAGTTGGTCTAAAATGGGATTTCTTTAGGAAAAGATTTGTTAAGGTACTAAAGTGGTTCTATGAAGAGTATTTGAAAGGACCTCTGCCTGGTCTAATACCACCTACGATAAAAGGAGCCACAATACACCTAATGGATCTTTACAAAGCCATTGAATGTCTGGGAGGATACCTGCAAGTCTATTTTTCAAGAAACTTTGGTCAAGCAGCAGAAATATTGGGATTGTCACATACTGATAGAGAAGAATTAAAGGAATGTTACAACAAATACCTAGATGTTTTCAAGAGTTAGTACAATACTGCAAGGATGCACAAGTTGGACACAAGAATCTGTCCCAAACAAGGCCACAACTAATGTGGTTCAAGGCAAAGGATCAAATTGCCTTCAAAGTCACCATGGAGATCGGCAGCATTTACCAGTCAACACAACATCTACAAAGTTGAGCATTTTGGAGTAAAGTTGGAAGAAGAAGATGAGAAAGACAATGTCTACAACCATCAAGACCTTGGACAATCCAGTACCATAAAAGATCAAGCATACAAAGAAGAGACAAGCAACAACTCAAGCGATGACTTAGTCACATAACCTGAAGAAAATCCAGAATTAAAAAAAACAAGATTAAAGGTTATTGATCTTAGGAAGGAGACTGTTGGAAGCCTTTTTAAGATCAATCAAACCTTAATCTTGTTTAAACCTAAGTTATATCAGTGTAGTCTTATTATGTACCTTATATAAACATTTGCAGGCATGTATATATGTCAAATAAAGCCTGCATATTCGAATGGTTTGGGCCAAAGGCCAACAAACCCACTAGATTACAGTTATTATAGTTAGAAACAGTTAATTACAGTTGTTATTGAAAGGTTGTGTCGTTTGGAACTTTTGAACCAGCGCAAAGACACCCTTTGGATATGTATATATGTTCCCGTAAACATCATTTGGATATATCATTATTACAGTTAAAAGTTAGTTACTTTTTCCCTCCAACATATCTATCTTTGTCTATCTTTTGCATATTTTCTCTGCACACATACATTTCCTCAATACACTCACACGTTTGTCACTCAACATGGTAAATACAAATTCATGTATTGAACAAAGATGGTCAAGGCTCCAAAATAAAGGAGTAGACCATTACAATAATCATTGTGTATTTAAATCGTTTGACTATAATAAAATCATTTGGCTGCAAGCATTGTGTTATTCGTGCTGTCTCTTATATTCTGGATCCTTGATTTAGTTAACATACTCATTTATGTGATTTTCCGCATTATTCATATGATTTTATGCCACATATCCAGAGTCGGAGTTGACGTTTTCAAATTTCAATAATAGGGAAAAGAATGTACCAAGAACGGAGTGGTATTCCTTTTAAGTGACCATTTTATGATAAGGCGTATCGACATAAGAATGCGAGAAAGAGTAGAAGGTTGGTGACTCTATATCTGTATTGGTCATTGCTATAATTATAAGCAAAATATTTTCCGAAAGATTTCTTTCTAGACTTGTAATCTCCGTCCTAATCATGCATGAAGGAATATATTCCTTTAAATGTAAGTATCATTCCCATGATTACATTATGGTGTTTATATATTTCATCCCCTTGATATATTTACATTCATTACATATAGATTTTATCGCGTAAGACTACCTTTTGTATGAATACACTTTGTTGAGATATATTATCTGTTGGAAATTTAGTTCAAATGAAGGTTCAGAACACACATGATAATAGGTCAGGAGGTACGGATTATAAACCCAACATATTGTTGGTCACCCTGATCACTCTGATAGTGGTAAAGTATGATTCAGGTCGCTGATGAGTTCTAATCTTGCTGAAAGTATTCATCAGGCTGATAGGTTCAGTTTATGCTCTTTAGAAGGTTCATCTCTTCAGTGAGCAAACTCGAGAACTGTATAACTCCTTGATGAAGTATATTCTTCAACGAGTAAACATGCTGGACTGAATTTAAACTTGTTTGTAACTGCTTTGACCTATTCAATGACAGTTTAGACTGCAACTTAATGACCATGTTAAATGGTCATGTAACAACTATTTCTTATAATAGAGGAACACTATGACATAATTAATGGGCCGGTTAATTATCATAAATTCGTTATTGGGCCTTAAGTAATCCTATAAATTGGAACACACACATGCATGAAAAAAGATACAAAAAACCAAAAACACTTAGAAGTGAAATGGTTCTTGCTTTGTGCCTAAAACAAGAACAAACACTTAGTCTTATCCCAAGGAGATATTTGTGTAACCCAGGCATTAGGATCGAATAGTTTCCTTTAAAAAGTGATTACACGATTGTAGGTGATATCTGGTACATTGATTATATATACCCAACTGGGGCAAAACCAAACCAACAATCAAAGGAAACTAATTTATGATAATCAATGGCTGCTGCAATAAATCATATGGTTGTTAACTTCTCCAAATTGGAAAACTCTGAAGGGGTTGATTTTAGAAGATGGCAAAAGAAGATGCACTTCTTGTTGTTAAGTATGAGTGTGGTGTATGTTCTGAGCACTCCAATACTTGATGATGGGAATAATGTAACTGTGGAAGAGATTAGGAAGAGGAGCAAATGGGAGAATGATGACTATATTTGTAGAGGTTTGATCTTCAGTGGTATGTCTGACCTTTTTTTTATATTTACCAAAATGTTGAATCTGCAAAATGATAATATAACTATGGAAGAGATTAGGAAGAGGAGCAAATGGGAGAATGATGACTATATTTGCAGAGGTTTGATCTTCAATGGTATGTCTGACCTTTTTTTTATATTTACCAAAATGTTGAATCTGCAAAATAACTATGAGATTCTTTGAAGGCTAATTATATGACAGAAAATGCCTCTAGCAAGAAGTTCCTTATGAGTAATTTTATTAATTACCAAATGGTCGATTCTAGACTTGTCATTGAACAATGAAATGAGCTTCTTGGTATACTTGGTCGATTCACACAACAGAAAATGAACATGTGTGAGGTCATTTCAGTCTCTTGTGTCATTGATAGACTTCCCCCTTCTTGCAAATATTTCAAGCATACCTTGAAACATAAGAAGGAGGAATTAACTCTTGTTAAGTTGTGCAGTCATCTGCGTATTGAGGAATCCCTCACGGTGCAGGATCGTGACAAGCCAAAGAGCAATAATGTTGTTGGTTCTTCATTTTTCAATATCGTGTAGCATAGCAACTCCACAAGGTACAATGACAACAGAGGCAAACGTATAACACCAAAGCTGATCCTAACAAGAAGTCTAAAGTGACTTTATGGAAGTGTGGGAAACCTGGACTCTTGAAAAAGGATTGTAAATAGTCCAGGCACAAGAGGTTCAGGGAGTGGTTCATCCAACCCTCTGAAATGTCTGAATATGTTTAATAAGTCTTTTCATATTTATTATGTTACATATATATTTGAAGCTTACTTTGTGCAGTATGATGATGTTGCATGGTGGGTTTACTCTAGTGCTACAATCCATGTGTTGAAAGATAGATGTTGATTCAAGACCTATGAGTCGCTTAATGATTGATCTATTCTTTATATGGGAAATGAGTAAACATCCTTAGTGCATGGAGGAGGATGTGTGGATTTAAGACTTAGTTATAGAAAGATTGATTATTTATTTAATGTTTTGCATGTACCACAAATTAGAAAGAACTTGGTGTTTAGTAGTGTTTTAAATAATTGTGGTTATAAACAAGTGATTGAAATTGATAAGTTTGCTCTATCTAAACATGGTATGTTTATTGGTTTTGGTTATTTGTGCATTCAACTGTTTAGGCTTAATATTGATCATGATATTATTAATTCAGCCTTTATGTCAACCGCTAAACTGAATGATTAACTCTTTGGCATGATAGACTTGACCATGTTCATTTTAAAAGAATGAAAAATATGTCTAAAGATGGTTTAATACTACCTTTGAAATGAACAAAAAGTGTAAAACTTGCATGCTGACTAAAATCACTAAGCAACCTTTCCAAAATGTTAGAAGAGAAACTGAAATTTTGGAGTTAATTCATAGTGACTTAGGTGATTTGCATGTTACTCCCTTATTGGGGAATAAGAAATACTTTTTGAAATTTATTGATGATGCTTCTAGGTTCTATTATGTTTATTTGTTGCATTCTAAAAATGAAGCATTAGATAAATTTTAAGTGTTTAAAATCGAAGTGGAATTGAAACAACGCGCCCTGATCAAAACGTTCTTCTATTATGTTTATTTGTTGCATTCTAAAAATGAAGCATTAGATAAATTTAAAGTGTTTAAAACCAAAGTGGAATTGAAACAACGAGCCCTGATCAAAACGTTCAGGACTGAAAGGGGAGGTGAATATATGAATAATTCATATTTTCAATCTGTTGGAATAATCCTTAAAACGACTGATCTCTATACCTCACAGCAAAATGGTATCTCTGAAAGGAAAAAACTAGTACTGAAAGAAATGGTTAATTCTATGTTGTCCTATTCAGGGCTGAGTCAAGGGTTCTAGGGTGAAGTTATGTGAATAGCTTGCTATTTATCAAATAAGGTTCCTAATAAAAGGAATAAGGTTACCCCATATGAACTCTAGACTAAAAAGAAGCCCAACCTGAACTATCTCAGGATTTGGGGTTGTAGGGCAGTTGTAAGACTCCCTAATCCAAAGTTGAAAATTTTGGGTGACAGAGGTATAGATTGCATATTTATTCGATATGTTGAACATTACAAGGCCTTTAGATTATATGTAATTGAGCCATGAATTTGTTTCAATTAACTCAATAATTGAATTAAGGGATGCAATCTTTTGTGAGAATAGATTTTCATCTATACCAAGACCAAACCATATGGTTTCAGGTTCAAATGAAACTAACTGAGGTCCCTTAAAAGGTCTTTGAGGAGGTTGTGGATCAACAACCAGAGCTCATGAAGAGTAAAAGGCTCCAAAGTTATTTGGACATGAATTTCAATTACACTTAATTGAAGGAACAAGGGATGAGGTCTCTAACCAATATTACTATTGCTTTAATGTTGAGTATTATCCTAAAATATTTGGTGAAACAATGAAGTCTCGGGATGTTACTTTTTGGAAATAAGCAATAAATGATGAGATGGATTCCATCATGGGCAACAATGTTTGGTTCTTGGTTGTTGGTTGATCTACCACCTGGTTGCAAACCTCTAGGTTGCAAATGGATTTTTAAAAGTACTATTCCGAAGTGTCAATTGGGTAATATTATTGAATGGTAATGATGTTTATTATCTGTTTATGGATTCTTGAAAGTTTCGTGGGTTAACGAGTCTTAGAAGTCGGCTTTCCGGAATTAGAGCAAATATACTCATCTTTGTAAAAATCTGCAGTAGGCATATGGCCATATGAAAATATCATAATATGGCTATATGGTTGCTTCAGGGATACTGTAAAGGGGCATATGGCCAACATATGGCCATATCGAATTTCAGCATATGGTCATATGCCCTCATCAGAAAATAAATAAGAGATTTTCAGTTTTTGGTCATTTTTAAAAAATCATATCTTTTAAACCGTAAGTCGTTAGAGGTCGTGCCACCCGTCATTTTGAAGGTATTAAAGTATATTTTTATTTAAAAATGGTTTCAATGTCTGAAATGTTATAGATTTTTGTCAATGGTAAAAAGAGTAACGAACGGTCCGTTAAAGTGAAGTCGTTTCCGCGTAAAAGTTTTTAAAATCCGGCCAAGCCAGGAACGGGGCGTAACACTTGAAACATTCATGAAATGGATATGGACACATGGCTTATTTAGAGTCAGGAGCTTTTAAGTGTTTGAAAAATTTGCATGTACTGTACTACGATGGAAATTCAATCTTCAAGATATTTTCATTTGCGCACTAGTTTTATTTAATGTTTAATTTTCATGCAAAAGGAATTGTAATAAATTGGGGAGGATTGTTGAAAATTTAGTTCAATTGAGGGTTCATGTCACACCTGGTAATGGTTTTTGGAGGTACGGAGTGTACACCCATCAGTTTGCTGATCACCTTGACTCTGATAGTGGTAAAGTATGATTCAGGTCGCTGATGAGTTCAACTCATGCTGAAGGTATTCATCAGGCTGATGAGTTCAGCTTATTCTGAAGGATCTTATCAGGTAGTAGTCTCTTCAGAAGGTTCATCTCTTTAGTGAGCAAACTTAGGAATTGTACAACTCCTTTAGTGAGTATGTTCTTCAGCGAGTAAACATGTTGGACTGAATTTAAACTTGTTTGTAACTGATTTGACCTACTCAATGGCAGTTTAGACTGCAACTTAATGACCATGTTTAACGGTCATGAACCGTTATTTCCTATAATGGAAGAACATAATGACGTAATTAATGAGCCGGTTAATTATCATAATTTCATTATTGGGCCTTGAATAATCTTATAAATTGGAACACACACATGCATGGAAAAAAAAGAGCACTCAGAAGCGAAAGGTTTTTGCTTTGTGCCCTAAAACAAGGACAAATGTTTGGTTTTATCTCAAAAAGATATTCGTGTAATTCAGACATTAAGGCTGAATAGTTTATTTTAAAAAGTAATTACATAATTATAAGTGATATATAATACATTGATTATTTATACCCAGTTATGGCAAAACCAAACCAACATTATCACTAATCAAAATGTGTAGAATTTTAATAAAATTAAAACCGAACACTTTATGATCAAATAAATGTTACATAAAGTTTTAATTTGAGTATTTATTTTTAATATAAACAAATCACAAGATTTGTCAGGGGAAAATGAATAGTAGTATTCAGTTACAGGTTGAGGGAATCTAAGTAAAACTTGTTTTGTTTTTTATTACAGTAACAAAATAATAAAGGTGGTCTTTTTGACCCAATAATCTAATAAAGTTACTTTTTCTTTACTTTACTTTTTTCTTTTGAACACGCTTTGCTAAAGTTATTTAATATACACCATTTTAGTTACAATTTAAAAAAAAAAAAAAAAAAAAAAAAACTATATAATTTTCTTTATACATTATAACTTGCTATATTTGAGACTCATATAAAACTATAAAGTCTTGTAAAATGTGTATTATTAATTCATTATTTGTTATTATATTAATATTTTGTGATACCTTTTTATAAATAAAGAAAGTAATAACTTAAAATCGCACGACACTAAATATTTAGTCTCGTAGCGTAATGCGAATAGTTATCGCTTGTTAGACATATTGTTGTTATGACATAATAACATGTATATATATATTGTTTACTCTATCAATTTGATATATTAAAACTTATAATACGACATCTGAGAAAACGTGTTACGATCATCACGTTTTGTATATTTGACATTTTGGATATTCCTGCTTATGGTTTACTTGATCTATCATTCCAAATGACTTTTTTTTTTTTAAATATGATCAATGATCGATGATCAATTTAATCATGCGTTAATTTATACATGTAACTTTGTCTTCTTAGGTGTTTCAAATTTTTTACTGTCAGTTGTATATTTTTTAGTTACATACTCAATTAAACCGTGGTTTTATTCTGTTTTAAAATAAATACTGTATTTGGCTAGTTAACTAATTACGGAGTACGTAGCAAACTAGTTTACCTCTAACACACAATTTTCTACAACTTCTAAACAACGTTGTACTTCTACTTGTCTATTCATCTTTTCATTTGTACATGCACGTATATATTAAACGTCTTAAGTACAGAGGCGGACCTACCTTTATGGTAGGTGGTGCCTGGGAACCACCTTAGAAATCAAGATCGTTTGCAAGCTATATAAGAGTTTTTTCGAAGAACTACCTTAGAAAAATATAGGGCACCACCTTGGGATGAAATTGAATTTGAAGCAGGTGAAAATGAAAAGAAAGAAGAATGAAGAAGAAGAATAGAGAAAGAAAAAAATGGAGGAAGATGAGAGAGATATATTTGGGGAAGATGAAGTGAAAAGTAAATAAATTATTTTAATGAAAGTTAGAATGCGAAGGGAGTGGAGTGAGGCGTGCAGTGATTGTTAAGTTTTTTGTTTTTTTTGTTTTTTTTGACCTTTACATCTTCTTAAACATTTAACTCACATATTATTATCTTAGATATCACTCATATTTTTTAGTTAGTAGCTGCAAACTTGCAATTAGACATCTAACAAAGATAAGTAACTAACTTTAATAGTTTGCTTTAGAAATTAAATTACATAAATATATCGTAACTTGCATACAATATAAGAGAACTTATAAAATGTCAAATGTCTAACATTTGAATTATTTTTACATAATAAAATGGATAATGTATGTACAAATAAGATATTAATTTTTGATGTTGCATATTAATCATACTAGACCTATTCGATCCATTGATATCTTTGTTTTTATTTCCCTCGACTAAGATAGGGAAGGACTTAATTTCATTCCCAAGAAATGGACCCTAACTGATATGACCCGACTCGACACATTAGATCGGTTGGTTAATTGTTTGATCAATTGATTTTTTTTTTTGCCTTAACAAAATTGGGAACCATCTTAGTTTTGTGGCTAGGTCCGCCACTGCTTAAGTACGTGCACTTTATATATGTGTGCACTGAAACCAAATTAACCCGAACTTGTTTCTGCATGTACGTGCACTTTATACACAAAGATGTATTAAGATTAAATGTTTAGGGCATCTACTATGTTAAAATATATAAAGCTTTATAAGTGTTTCATGTCTATCATATATCAATAAATTATAAACCTTTTGATTTTATAAACCTTTTCTCACTATGATAAAAATGTATTAAAGCTTCGTAAATGCTTCACATTACACATGCATTAACTATGTTGAGTTTTTGAAGAGGTCCAAGAACCAAGACCTTTTCATGGCACATAGATTTCTCACTATGGTTGAAACTCTTATAATGGATGCTCTTACAGTGTGGCTGAAATCTGTTATATGGTTGTTATGAATAACAGACACAAAAAAGAAAAGCAAAAAATGGGATAGAAACCTGTTTTCGTGAGGGTTGATCATGTAGAGACTTCCAGAAGAGCCATTGTCGCGATTATGGTTGACCATGTCTCCTAGAGTAGAATCCAGCCCTGCGCTCCACCAGGCCAACAACGTGGACAAACTCCACCATTTCCACGCTGACTCCTTTCCATTATTGTTTCGCTCCTCATCTTTTATCTCCTCCTTCTCCACCTGCTCAATCTCACTACTCATAATTTGTTCTAATCAATCAGGATGGTGGAGGATGGTCAGTCAGTTGATTGAAATGTGATGACTTCACGAAAAATGAACGACGCAGTCTGTGTTGTGTATGGAAGAGATGTGGAAGCAATGACCAACGAGCCATGAGATCGACTAGTATATATATTATTATTATTAATAAAATAATCAAACAATTTGCTATCATTGTTAGTTGTCTTATCACAATAATTTTACTCTTTACCTGTCTTATAATTTTGGGTTGTTACAAAAGTGTGAACATCACCAAGTTACGCTTATAATATGATCATGTTGTTATTTAAAAAAAATTAATGTATCAAATGAACTTGCTTAAATAATTCTTTTCATTGCATGATATCTACTTATTTGTTCGTGGATGGACATGATATGTTACCTTTCAACGTAAACTTGGTTTAAAAGGAAACTTAACATATAATATCTATAAATTAAAAGATATTTTATTAATTTAAAGAAATATTATTATGTCAATAAATTAATAATTTATTATTTTAAAAAGGTTTTATGTATGGCCCTTTAAATTTTCTAGTCCATTATACTAGTTACGATGTATACTAGTTAAAGATGAAAAATAAATTACAAAAAAAATTCCAATTAAAATTTTATGAATTCACATTCACAAATTAATTGAATTTGTCAAGTCATTAATAAGTAAAAAGTTAGTTTCATTAGGACAAATTCAAATTACGTATGACCTTATTGAATTAACTGAATTTGTACAAGTTTCAGTTACGTATGACTTTTATATATATATATATATATATATATATATATATATATATATATATATATATATATATATATATATATATATATATATATATATATATATATATATATATATATATATATATATATATATATATACGAAATTTTTTAGTAATTACTAAAGTTTCGTTGGGACCAATATATATACACTTGGGTTTTAAAAAAATTATTATCTTATTATTTTATCTATTAGGGTTTAAATTTGTACTGGTCCCAAGTTGGAACTTGACAAATATTAATTTTATCGAGGTTATCAATTTATCGAGTATTAATTTATAGAGGTTTTACTATATATGTCTTCTTCGCAATGTCTTATTTCACATACATAATGAATGTTATAGGCGTCGACACTTCAGTTTTTATTTTGTAACATTCTTAAAAAAAAAGAAAAAAAAAAGACTCCCCAATAACATTCTTGTAACACACTACCAGAAAGGCATTCACTCCGCTTTTACATTAAAGGAAAAAAAAAAAAAAAAAAAAAAAGAAAAAAACATACCGTTATCAACATGGCGAAGGCCTTATAACATAGAACGACATTGCAGTTATAACGCTACAATAGGACAAGTCACACCTATAACACGGTGTCTATAAAACATGTGTCTATAACATTCATTGTTATCTTTAAACTTAGGTGGTGTTTGTTTTTTAAGAGGCTTTAAATCTGAATCTGAATTTGATGTGTGTCTGAATCTAACCGCATCTGAACAGGAAAAAAAACTCATGTTTGAACCGCACATTTGCTTGCTTGTACTAAAAAAATTTGGTTATTTTTGTGTCAACAAGAAGCAACAAGAGGCATTAAGACACCCCTCTCAAGTCTAGACCATTAAGATCTTATTGCCTCTGACCGCGTCTGAACCGGAAAAAAAAAAACGCCCTGAACTACCAAAATGTCTGACCACGTCTGAACGGTTCAAATTTAGAGGCTGTTAAGAGCCTCTTTTTAAAAACAAACACAACCTTAATGTCATTATCTTATGGTCTAAATCCAACTAGTTTACGTTATGAGAAGTGGTCTACACACTTTTAAAATATGCAAATCAAAAACTAAATGAGCAAATCACCTCTCGTAAGTTATGGTTTACTCATGTAAATAATTATAGATTGTTCCCTATTTGACTCTTAAAATCAATAGTTTTGGCTTGTCATTTCTTAAACAAATTGTATACCTCATAATAACTTGATTTGGATGGTAATTATGCTTTACGGTCAGCCATTATTAATAATCGTCATCTAGATAGCATGTACTCCTATAGTCCTATAACATGTACATGTGAAGTTATGCTGCCACCATGCGATTTCAAATTTTGGATTAACTTTTGCTTAAATTAATAATCTACATGCGTTAGTTGACATTATCATACATCAATTCTATTCTTAATTCTCCATTTTCGCATGAGGTTTAATTATTGTTTATCTTTATAAACTAGCCAACTAGTTGATATTATATTCTTTGTCAAACCTCACTGTTATCATATTTTTTTTCCTTAATTCGTGTTTAGTTTCAATTATTTGTGTAATTTAACGACTACAAAGTATTTGGACTTCCACAAAGAGAAAACGCTTATATCTACGGGTGTTCATCGTTTTCAAGTTTAACATATTTAGGGGGTTTTTATTTTCTCAAGTTGAAAGTTTTAGAAGTTCAAATTATACTATATACTTAAGATCAAACAAACGGTGTTAGCCATTGTGTTTGCCGTTAAGTGTGTGTAAGGATATGATTGGGTGTAATGGATGTGTTGCCTTATTTTTATTGGTTGAAATATTTTTTGTAAGTGATTTTCTACAGTATATTGCAACTGTACAACGTTACTCATGGTATTGTTTCTCCGTTTATACACAAAGTCTTATTCTCTCTCACATGTTCTAGATCTTTCACAAAATCTACACGCACAGAAACAATCCGGCGCATCTCTCCCTTCCCTCTCAAATTAATCGAACACTAAATCAATTTGTTGCTCTATCGAAAAACCCTAATTTAAAACCTATACGGTATCCTAAATGTAATCCCAATTCGATTCAGATCGAGCCATCCGTAACCCGATCGGTTTCGAGGTACGATCTATTCTAATTACTTTTTCTTTTTCATTTTTTAATTCAGTTACAGTTTTTGAAGTGCCATCTATTTGGTTTCGCTGTGGCATCTTCAAAATATTTTGATTCCAAGTAGGTTTTCCATTTTTATTTTTATTTTTTTTATGGTCCCATTAATTGATGGACTCTTTACTTTTGCTTAACATAGGTCACTTTTTATTTTGAGATAGAGTTATCTTGGAACAACCAGTAGTGAGGTATGTTAGATGCAAATTAGCTTTTTGGTGATATGTTTTTTTTACTTTAGGTTGTGATTCATTGTATTCTCATTTTCCCCCTTTTTTCGTGGTCTTGCAGTCCTTCTTTATGGCTAGAGCACGCCTTAAAACTGCGTTTTTTCATCAGGCCAATCGCCGCCTAAAAAGGTATCAAAATAATATTTTATTATATCCCTTTTTTTAATCCTTTTGCATTTGTGATAATGTAATTGATTTAGGTTTGGGATAATGTTACTATTGGTATTGGGGTGTTTTAAATGTGTGTTCAGGTGTCGTATTATGGGGTATTTAGTTTTCGTATTAGTTGGTGTAATACCTGATAAGCACACCAAAGAATCGAACGCAGTTCGTCGACTAGCTTAAGTTTAAGAGTTTTTTTTTTTTTTTTTTTTTTTTTTTTTTTTTTTTTTTTTTTTAAGGAATGGGCATTTTCCTAGTTTTTACTAATTTAGGTGAAAATGTGACAATATACTTAAATTTAGGTATCGTAGTACTTTCCGAAAAAATAAAAAATAGATGGTATATTTGACAATGTTTTTTTTTGTTTACGAAATGTGTTTATGTATTTTTTTTTTACGATTCTGGTGAAAAAATGGTATGTACTGGCTTAACCAATAAAGATGTCATATACTTATTCCAGTCGGTAATGTCAATTTAAAGTTTCAGAATTGCTAAACTGATTCCATTTTTTTTTCAGGCTACCTTTGGGAAAAGAAATGTGGTGAGCGGTATTCGGCCAAGAAAAAAAATGCTCCCCGCACTGGTGTTCCGGGATCTTTTTTTCTTGGTCGAATACTGATCACCGCTTATGATTTCTGCCTATCTTTTTATGCCTTTCTCACCATGCATCCAACCACAACTTTGCCCTTTGGTACGCACTTTCACTTTCCCCCTTTCAAATATTCACTTTTATTTGGAATTTTGAATATTACACGTAATGGTATTGGTGGAAGTCAGGCTTATGTTCCGACCGAAACTCCAAATGGAGAAGGAAAGATTTAATAAAAAAAGTGAGACAAGACGTCATCAAGACCTTAAATGGTGAGTTGGTTGGTGTTCGATATTGTAATCATTTTTCCACTACTTCCGTGTTTCAAACTGAAATTTAGTATCACATTGTAGTTGTTTTAGAATCATACCACTGTCAACGGATGAACCCAATTAACTATACCTAATGTGTACAATAGATTTAATGATATACCCCATGTTGGTATTTTTCCAAAGTGCAGATTTACTTATGTTGTGGTGAAGCAAGAAGAAAAATCACATTTCACTTTGGAAGTATAGATCGTAAAACATGCATAAAGCCGAAATTTCAGAAACTATAATTGAAATTAACAAGTACATTTAACAAGGTAATTGTTTATCTGTAATACTTAGGGGTGTTCCCATTACCTTATATGCATATAACCATTTGCGAAAATTTGGGAAGTCACCGTAGCCTGAAACGATGCCTAACTAAGAATAGTATTAACAGTGCTGATTATCATCTTATTTTAGTTACATAAGGCCAAGCTGTTAACCTCATTTATATATGTTTTTATGTATATCTAAGCGAGCTGGTGAGAATCTAATTAGATTGGGTATTCAGGGGTTGTTTTCATATGGTTTAACCACTTATGGAAATGTTCGCCACTTCTTATTGCCATATTACATTACACAATTTCAGCAAGGTCACTAAAATATAATTGACAATCCCTGGTAATGATGCCGTATAAGATATCCATATAGTCACCTCACGACAACATAGTTCACCTTACTTATTATACTATATACATCCATTTGCAGGAACTTGGGAAGTGACTGTCACCTAAAATGCTAATTAGCTAACAATTGTATTAATGTTTTATTAGTTTTATGAAATGGGCCTTTTGCTATTTTTAATAATTTAGGTGAAAATGTGATCGTCTACTTGGATTTAGGTATTGTAATAGTTTTTAAAAAAATGATGGTATATTTGACATTGGTTTTTTGCCTTTATGAAATGTTTTTTTTTTTTTTTTTTTTTTTTTTTTGGTGAAACAATAGTATATATTGAATTAACCAGTAAAGATGGTATACATGTACTCTAGTCAGTAATGTCAAATTTAAGTTTCGGAATTCCTAAACTGATTATATTTTTTGTTTCAGGCTACTCTTGGGAAAAGAAATGTGGTGAGCAGTGTTCGGCCAAGAAGAAAATACTCCTGCCACTGATGTATCGGGATCGTTTTTCTTAGTCGAATACTGATCGCCACTTATGATTTCTGCCCATCTTTTTACGGCTTTTGCAGCATGCACCCATCAACACGTTTGGCCTTTGGTACAACCTTTCACTTATTTTTGTTGCAACTATTCGCTTTTACTTGGAATTTTGCATATTACACGGAATAATATTACTTAGGGTGTTTGGATTAGCTTGTATGCATATATCCGTTTGCAAAAATTCGGGAAGTGACTGTAACCTAAAATGCTAATTACCTGACAATCGTACTAACAATGTTGTTTATCATCTTATTTTAGTTAGATAAGCCAGCCTGTTAAAGTCAGCCATATATGTTTTTATATATATATAATTGAGTTAGTAAGAATCTGATTAGTTTTCGGGTTTAGGGGTTGTTTCGATGTGCTTTAACTGCTTATGGAAACATTAGCCACTTCTTATTGCCATACTACATTACACAAATTAACCAAAACCATTCAAATATAGTTGATGGTCGTTGATAATGATAATGTGTAAGATATCAATATACTGACCTCATCAGAACATAGTTCAATTTACTTATTCGGTGCTAATGATACATATTTGATTAATTGGGTACCTTTTTCTGCAGCATTGGAATTGGAATGGACATGGAACAAGAGTCGCAGTTGAATGTTGCACAAAATATTAAGATGAGTGAAGATCTTATACCTACTGGTAAGCATCGCCTTCAATGTTTCCTGTTAGGATTTAGTAAATCCAGTTATTAAAGTGTCGGTCACCTCAAGTATATGTAATCGTTAGAAAGCTCGTAGTCGTAGTTATTAAAAGTTAAGTAGTATTTAGTTAAGTAACACCGTGGAGGACAGACGGGTCTTTACCCACTGTATGCCTGATCCACAGCCCGTAGGTGGCGTTTTATGTAAGACTATAAATACTCTCTTCCTCCCAAGGTAGAGAGTTGGAGCTCATAATAAGATTTTCACTTTCTCTCACTAAGTTCCCAAACCTCTAACTCTTTCTCTCTCTAAAACCTAATAGTATATGCCTTGTGTGATCATGGTTTGATGTGTTTGTAAAATCCAATGTGTAAGTATTGGTATCAGAGCCAGGTTTGATCATCTCTCTTACATATCCTTGGATTTCTAGTGGTTTTATATGGTTTTTGGGTTTGAAAAAGTTTAGTGGTTTTTGCATCATTTGGATCATTTCTTGTGTTAAAGTTTGAATTTTGAGTGTACTTTTGTGTTTAGAATCATTGTAAGTGCTTGAGGTTTGATTTGGAAAGCTTGAATCACTGTGGTTAGGCTTGTTTTGGATTGAAAAGTGTGGTTTTGAAGTTTATCATCTTAGCGACTTGAGTCTCGGTGTGCTTTTCTTCGTAGCGACTTGCTTTTGTAATTTCCAGCGAGTTGTAGTTTAAGTCGTAGCGACTTGATCTTAGCGACTTGTCTATTGAGACAAGCCGACAAACAATACAAGTTAGTAGAGGTTCCACTTCGGCTAGCGACTTGGTTGGGTTAGCGACTTATTTCTATTATTCCTAGCGACTTGGCCTTATAGTTCTTGGCGATTTGTTCTAGTAGCGACTTGTCTACTTAGCGATTTGGTGCAGTAGCGACTTGTGTTCAATGACTTGATTCATAGTGACTTTGATACTTAGCGAGTTGCTCTTTAGCGACTTGTCTGCTTAGCGATTTGGTACTTTAGCGACTTGTGTTCAGCGACTTGGATCTTAGCGACTTGTGCTTAGCGACTTGATTCACAAGCAACTTGAGGTTTAGCGAGTTGCTACTTAGCGACTTGGTGACTTAGCGAATTGGTTAATATTTGTTTCTAATGCGGTTTTCTCTTGATTTAGTAAAATCTCGTGAAAGAATCTATTTCCCGGTTTAATCATAGAGTTATAAAATCCCGTGAAATCTGTAAACATGTCTACCAACGTGCCTACAATCATCTCTACTGTAGCTGAGGACGTTCAAGCAGCTGGTTCAGACACTCTTCCACCCATGCTTGACAGAACTGACTATGACTCATGGGCTCAATGAATTAGGTTGTATTGTCTGGGAAAGGAAAACGGAGTCAACATTCTCAAGTCAATTGATGAAGGACCTTATCAAGTTGAGACAACTAGAGACATACTAGATACTGCTGCAGATGGAACAATGATGTTTGGATTGGACAGACCAAAGACGTATGATGAGCTCAGTGATAAGGAGAAAAAGAGATTCGATGCTGATATCAGGGCTTCAAACATTATACTTCAAGGTCTTCCAAAAGATATCTACAAGCTTATCAATCACAACACTGAAGCCAAGGCAGTTTGGGATAATGTCAAGATGCTTCTCTCGGGTTCTGAATTAACTAAGGAAGACAGAGAATCACAACTGTATGATTAATTTGAGCACTTTAAGATGAAACCAGAAGAGAGTATCTATGAATATTACGTGAGATTCCACAAGCTTGTGAATGATATGAGGAATATCAAAATGACCATGCCAAATATTCAGCTGAACTCAAAGTTTGTGAACAACATGAATCCCGAATGGCACAAATTTGTCACCTCTGTGAAGCTAACCAAAGGATTGAAGAACACCAACTATGAGCAATTGTATGCCTTCCTTCTTCAGAATGAGAGACATGTTATGTTTGAACGAAGGATTCTTGAACAGTTCAAAACTAAATAGGGAGAAACAAGTTCATCAAATGATTCAACAGCCTTTTACACAAATTTTGGAATTGCCACCAAAGCTTCACAAGTCATACCCACGAGAAATGGTAATTACAAACTCATCCCTGATCCAGCATATAAGCCTCCAGACTCGAACACATTCATGGAAAACTTCATCAATCAACTGTCTCTCATGGTTAGTCAAAATATGAATTCCACCCCACACACCAACAATAACCTCAGAACTGCATCCAATCCACACAATCAAGCTACTGTCAGAGATGGAAAGGTTTTGGTGCAACCAATTCAAGGAAGGCAATATGAACAGGGAAAAGGTGGAGTAGGTTTGAGGTTATGTGGCAAATCAGTATCAGGGAAGGAATGGTAATCAAGGACAAGCAAAGCCAATTAAGTGCTACAACTGTGGTGGTGATGGACACATAGCAAGGAACTACACATCTCCAAAACGCTCTCAAAATGCAGAGTACTTCAGAGACAAGATGTTACTTGTGCAAGCTCAGGATAATGGAGCTGTTTTAGATGAAGAGGAATTACTATTTCTTGCTGAGGGTAATGCCAAGACATATGATGCAGATGTGGATGAGCAGCCAATTCAGGAGATAGGTCATAATCATCAGAATTCCTTTCAAGTTGCAGACTGTGATGCATACGACTCTGACGTCGATGATGAACCTACTGCACAGACAATTTTCATGGCTAACATTTCTCCAATGGTCTCTCCAAATGTCTCATCATCACAGCAAGCTGGTCCATCCAAAGAATCAATCATCTCAGAGGTATTAAAACTATATGATGATGTTGATCAACAAAAGATACATGATAAAGTGCAATCACAGGAAACTTGTGACTCAGATATTGCTAATATGGGTAATAATAATATTGTCCCATATGATCAATATGTGATCCAAAGTAAGAGTGTGATTGAACCAAGTGATGTATCTTCTGCAGTCAATGATGACTATGTTTTTTATGAATACACTGCATGTGCCCCTGATGATTCTATTACCTCTGAACTGAATGCCTATAAAGAACAAGTTGCTATTTATGAACAACGTGCTAAGTTTGAGTTAACTACCCGTGAGCAGGAAATGGATGACCAAATGCGTACAATTATTAGAAAAAGTAATTTTAGAGAAGAAGTGTTAAAACAAGAGTTAAACTCCTTACAAGAAAAGCTTTCTAAAATTGTTAAGCAAAAGCAAGAGCTTCAAGAAAATGTTAAAGTGCTTAAACAAGAATTTAACGCTAAGGAATCAAAACTTTTGAATGACTTTTCTAATCTAAAAACTTTGAAAAACAAGCTTGAAAATAAGTTGTACGTACAAGGGAACATCATTCAGACTGCTCACATGGTCACTAAGCATAGAGTTTTAAGCGATAAGCATAGTATTCCCATTATTAAGAAACCCAACCCTGAGTATGGTAAGAAAGCAAGAGAAGCTCAGAAGGTAATCTATGATGGCTATGAAATCCTTAAGCCTAGGCAGAAACCTAGTTGCGCTGAGTGCACTGAGGAAGATAAGCAGTTAGAAGAGGTTACTAGGAA
Source organism: Chrysanthemum seticuspe (assembly GCA_019973895.1). Taxonomy (NCBI): domain Eukaryota; kingdom Viridiplantae; phylum Streptophyta; class Magnoliopsida; order Asterales; family Asteraceae; genus Chrysanthemum; species Chrysanthemum seticuspe. Next base: position 146,759,569 of record BPTQ01000002.1, read on the forward strand.
GAAATTGGATGAAAAACTTAAGAGTCCCTCGTGCATAGAAAACAACATCAGTTTTAAAACACCCAACTATGCTAAGGATAATTGGATTGCATTTAACAAGTTTAGACCTCAAACACAGCTGACCCCTGAACAAGTGTTCTGGAAAAAGGATATGGACATGAAAAAAGCTGATGAGTTTGTTGAACAGAATCCCCCATGTAGGAGAATTCTTCTAGCCACTGTATATCCCCCCAATACACCAATGCATTTAGTTCCTAGATCTATTCCCACTAAGAGCAAAACCTTAATCAGTCAGTATGTTATTTATCAATTATTTGTTGATTTTGAGAAAATATGTAAGAAAAGGATCACACCTACTGGGATAACTGAAGGGGAGAGGGGTTTTGAGCAAACTAAAGAATGTTATTTAACTAAGGTCATGCCTTTCTTTAAACAATTAAAAGGTCAATTTGAGAGTCTTAAAAAGGGATGGATTCAGATATTAAAGAAATGGAAAAGGAATTTGATGCGATGATAGTTGAGGTCAATGACTATGAGCGAGAATTAAAATATAATGAGATTGAGAGGAAGAACTTGCATACATTAAATGAGAATCTGATTTCTGAATGTATCACTCAAGATGTGATTTACACTGCCACGAATTGTTCAATTAATGCATCTCAATTTCATGAATTATCTGTTGCTCTGAAAGTCTCCCATGATCGTGTCATTGAGCTTGAGAAAACTAACTCTAAATTGCATGATAAAGTTGAACAGGATGATCATGATAACCTTGTGAAACAGTTTTCTAAATTGGAAGTTGAGCATCTTGCTTTGCAATTAAAATATCAACATCTAAAAGAAAATGTTAAAACCTCAAATATCAAGACATCCTTGGATGCTCCTGAATTTGATGCAGTTTTTGAAATTAGCAAACGTGATGAACAGATTCGAGCTCATTGTAACACGATCAGAAAATTGAGAACCCAAATTTCACAATTAAAGGGTGAAAAGAACAATGTGACTGGCTCCCAAATTCCTCCTCCTTTAGATTCTCAGTATTCTCAAACTTTTCATCTTCAAAACTTGGTTAATGTTTTACAAAAGGAAAATGAGAGTTTTCTAGAAGAAAATAAAAAAGTTAAACAACACTTTAAAGAGTTATATGATTCAATTAAAGTCACTCGTGACAAGAACAACGAAAAAATAACGTCTTTACAAAAGGAAATTGAGAATCTGAAGAGTCAGGAAAAAGGGAAAATGCCACTTGTCTTTAATGAGAATGTTGCATCGAAGTCATCTACAGACTGCAAATATACTGTGACTGTTAAATACATTCCTCCTCATCTAAGGAATAACGAACTTTTATTTCATAACTATTTTGCTCGCCTTAAGGATAGTCTTGAATGTCTCCGAGAGATTGGAGAAGAGGATTTCATAAATAAACCACTTGATAGAGAAATCAGGTTTGCTTGCATTTAGGCCAAACGATCTCAAGAGTTGTTAGAATGTTTAATAGCAACATGTCCTAAATCCTTTGGTGCGAAAGGCAAAGCTGTGATGCCTTGCTCGATGCCTAGTGATAAGTATGCAACTCATTCTATGCCTAGTATTAAGCAAGTAAACTCTATAGTGCCTTCAAATAGTTCAGATCCCTACACTTCTAGTTCAGGAATGCAAAAAGTAGCAAAACCAACTAATGTTCCAATTCCCTCTACAGGAGTAAGAAGTGACACCAAAGCGAGCAGGTCAAAGCCTCAAGGCAACACAAAGAATGATAGGACCTTGCATGCTAGGAATGTTCAGTGGAAGAGAGTAGAAGATCACCTTAGGGAGAATTTGAATAAAACGAATTGTGTTGATTCTATTGTTAGCTCTAAGCGTACTGTAATTAATGCGAATTCTGCTACTTTTGGCAAAACATGTAATGATGATTGCGTGGTTTCTGTTACTAATCTTGAATGTGGTGTGAATGATTTGATTAATGCTGTTAAATGCCCTGTTAAGATAGTTAATGAAAAAAAACATGTTAAGAAGGGTAGAAAGCAATGGAGGAAGAAGGTTAGAAAACATTGGAAACCCACAGGAAGAAAATTTAACAATGTAGGTTATCACTGGATTCCTACTGGTCGCAAATTTAGTCTTAATGAGATGTGCCCTAAATTGTCTAGGTCGATGCCTATTATGAAATGGATGCCTACTGGTAGAACTATTCCCTTAAGAAGTGAACATACTTTGAATAGGCCTAATACGGACACTAGCACTGCATCTATCCCTGATGATTCCAGTGTTTCTATTTCTGATGTGGGTGTTCCAATCAATGTTACTAACCAAATGGAACCCATTCTTCTATGGGGATCCCAATTATCCAGTTATCCATTCTTGTCTGTGTTCAGCTGCAGATCGTTCAAATCGTTCTGTGGTACCTGGACTCAGGCTGTTCCAAGCATATGACTGGAGACCGGTGACGGCTCATGAACTTCGTGAGTAAATTCATCGGGACTGTTAGATTCGGGAACGATCATTCCGGTGCAATTATGGGTTATGGAGACTATGTTGTTGGTAAAAGTGTAATCTCCAGGGTATATTATGTTGAAGGTCTTGGTCATAACTTGTTCTCTGTTGGTCAATTCTGTGATTCCGATCTTGAAGTAGCCTTCAGAAAACATACTTATTTCGTTAGAGAACTTGATGGTGTGGAACTTTTAAGAGGAACACGAGGTTCAAACCTATACACCATCTCTATCGAAGATATGATGAAGTCTTATCCAATTTGCTTGTTGTCAAAGGCTTCAAAAACAAAGTCATGGCTATGGCACCGTCGTCTCAATCACTTGAACTTCGATACCATAAATAATCTTTCCAGAAAGGACTCAGTAAGAGGACTACCCAGACTTAAGTATGAAAAGGATCATCTTTGTACAACATGTCAATTGGGAAAAAGCAAGAAGTATGCCCACAAATCCAAACCTACAAATTCTGTTATGGAAGTTCTACATACCATTCACATGGATTTATGTGGACCGATGAGAGTGCAAACTATTAATGACAAGAAATATGTGTTAGTTGTAGTTGATGACTACTCCCGATTCACTTGGGTTAAGTTCTTGAGGACAAAGGATGAAACTCCAGATGTCATCATTAAACTTATTAAACAACTGCAGGTTCGACTTAACAAGACTGTCAGAATCGTTCAAACAGACAATGGAACTGAGTTTGTTAATTGAGAACTCAGTGAATTTTATGAAAGTATTGGAATCAGTCCTCAAAGAAGTGTTCCACGAACTCCTCAACAGAACGGTGTAGTTGAAAGACGAAATCAAACTCTTGTGGAAGCCACAAGAACAATGTTGATTTACTCAAAGGCTCCAACATTTCTATGGGCTGAAGCCATTGCCATTGCATGCTACACTCAAAATCGGTCCCTAATTCACACAACTCATGGAAAAACTCCGTTTGAACTTGTCCACAATCGAAAACCTGATCTATCATACCTTCGTGTGTTTGGTGCGTTATGTTACCCAACTAATGAGGGTCAAGATTTAGGCAAATTGAAAGCTAAAGCGGACATTGGAGTATTTGTAGGATATGCACCAAACAGAAAAGGATACCGAATCTACAACAAGAGAACTCGAAATATCATGGAAACAATTCACGTTACGTTTGATGAGCTGGCCGGTCAAATGGCTCCTGGACAATCCAGTTCTGGACCTGCATTTCTAAATAGTCCCATTAGTTCTTCTCTTGTACCAAACTCCTCACCAGCAACTCCATATGTACCCCCTTCAGAAGATGAATTGAAGAAACTATTTAATCCAATGTTTGATGAACACTATGAGCCAATTGCTAATGATCTGTCAAATCCATCAAAAGAGGCCCCTCCTATACCTGTCAATGAAGTTAACCCTTCAGTTTCTATGTCACTTAGTCAAGAAGCGCCTTCTGCTGATCACTCGGTCTCATCATCAATGCCTCAATCATCAAGTGTACACAATGGAAATGTTACTGCAGTTACAGATGATGAAAATCCTTTTGCTCCTCCAGAAGATGAACCCTTTGAAAACATATTTGCTCCTGAATCATCATCTGAACCATCTTCATCAGAAGAAATCGACTCTGCTACTTCTGTTCCTAAACAACAACCACATGAACACCTTAGAAAATGGACACATGATCACCCATTGGACAACATCATTGGAAACCCTTCTCGTCCAGTATCCACTCGTCGACAACTTGCAACCGATGCCTTATGGTGCTTCTTCAACTCTGTACTCTCTAAGATCGAACCAAAAGACGTTAAAACTGCTATGAATGAAGACAGCTGGTTCAATGCCATGCAAGAAGAAATTCATGAGTTTGATCGACTAGATGTATGGGAATTAGTACCTGCTCCTGATTGTGCTATGATTATTGCCCTAAAGTGGATCTTCAAAGTAAAACTTGATGAGCATGGTGATGTTTTAAAGAACAAGGCTCGATTGGTTGCAAAAGGATATCGTCAAGAGGAGGGTATTGACTTTGAAGAATCATTTGCTCCAGTTGCACGCATCGAGGCAATCAGAATCTTCCTAGCTAATGCTGCAAGTAAGAATATGGTAGTCTATCAGATGGATGTGAAGACGGCTTTTCTTAACGAAGATCTTAAAGAAGTCGTATACGTCAGCCAACCGGAAGGCTTTGTGAATCCTGAGCATCCTACTCATGTCTATCGCTTGAAGAAGGCTCTTTACGGCTTGAAGCAAGCTCCAAGAGTATGGTATGATACGCTATCAAAGTTTCTTCTATCTACTGGATTCAGCAAAGGAGCAGTTGATCCGACATTGTTCACCAGAAAGTCAGGAAAACATTTAATCCATGTTCAAATCTATGTTGATGATATAATTTTTGCCTCTACTGACCCCAATGAATGTGACCGTTTTTCAAATGAAATGGGTTCCAAATTTCAAATGTCAATGATGGGACAAATGTCATTTTTCTTGGGATTACAAATTTCACAAAGTCCCGGAGGCATTTTTATAAATCAATCTAAATATGCAAATGAGATTTTAAAGAAATTTGGATTTGATTCTTGTGACCCTGTTGACACTCCCATGATAGAGCGTACTAAACTGGATGAGGACCACTCAGGGATCATGGTAGACCAAACGAAATATCGTAGTATGATTGGATCCCTGATGTACCTCACAGCCAGTAGACCAGACATTCTGTTCGCTGTTTGCATGTGTGCTAGATATCAGGCTAAGCCTACCAAAAAGCACCTTGAAGCGGTTAAACGGGTCTTTCGGTATCTCCAAGGAACCATCAATATGGGACTTTGGTACCCGAAGGACACCGGTATGTCACTAACAGCCTATGCAGATGCTGATCATGCAGGATGTCAAGATACACGTCGAAGTACGTCTGGAGGTGCTCAGTTTTTGGGTGATAAGCTTGTAAGTTGGTCGTCAAAGAAACAAATGAGTACTTCTATATCCTCTACAGAGGCTGAATACATAGCCATGTCATCTTGTTGTGCTCAAATCCTATGGATGAGATCCCAATTATCTGACTATGGCTTTGAATTCAACAAAATCCCTTTGTACTGTGATAATAAAAGTGCTATTGCTCTCTCATGCAACAACGTTCAACACTCAAGAGCAAAGAACATCGACATTCGACATCATTTCATCAGGGAGCAAGTGGAGAAAGGTGTGGTGGAACTCTATTTTGTGAGGACTGAATAACAATTAGCAGACATCTTCACCAAAGCTCTTCCTAGAGAACGTTTTGAGTTTATCCTTCCACAACTTGGTCTAAAGAGTCTACAACCGGAAACACTCAAACGTCTTCAAGAGGAAGACGATGAGTAAAGGTCTTTCTTCATCCATCTCTTGTAAATATTTATTCGAAAAGCAAAATACAAAATTACAAAACCTACGAAAAGCAAATAGAAAAATATAAAACTTTCTAAAATCCATAAAAATTTGAAAATCTTGAAAAATTTCAAAAAAATATTGTCATTTTGTCATATTTTTCTCGATTCGATAATATCTACGGTCTTTGTGTTGTCATTCAAAGAATGACACGGGTCTTTAGATGTTGTTCGAATGTTTAAAAAAAAATTGGGAGAAAGTAAAACAATGGTTTATTGTCATTTCAGACAGTAACTCGTTTTTCAAAAACAGAACAGAGCCATGCTTTATCTTAAAACTTCAAACCTCATGCTCTGATTCTAAAAACAAATGTTTGTCGTTAAAAGAACAAATGTTTCCTTTCAAATATTTTTCCTTCAAATGATTCTTCTGAAAAATATTTGTCATCTAATGAAAACAAAATTACTTTGAAAATACTTCGAACTCTACTTTTGAAAATAATCCGGGCCTTTCATTTGTCAAAATCTCTATCCTTCTATCAACAACATATGTCATTGATTGAGGGGGAGAATGATTTCAATAAAAAAGAGTACTTTTCAAACAATTGGCACGTAATCGTGAAAGATCTACTCTTGAATAATAAAAAAGAACAATGTTTTACAATATTGTATACATTTGATACAAGACTTTTGTTATAATTATGTTTTCAAAAGATACTCAAGCATGTTTAATCTTTGGAATCTAAAGTCTCAAACTTGATCCTTATCGGTTAAATGTTTCTCATAATCAAGTCACATCTCCCCTCAAAAGCTTTCAAAATTAATTTAAATCTACAGAGATCACAAATCTCAAATGATTTGAAAATTGTGATCGGGGGAGAATTTGTGATTTAAATTGGATTTAAACTGATGATTCGATAATTGGTTTCACAAGTGTTTAGCAAGCTTTCCTCTCCACATGTGCCAGACGATTTCAAATTTTTGATGCACATGTTGAGGGGGAGCATTTTTTTTAAACCACAAAGAATTGAAACGTGATTGATTTGTCTCTAAGTGCAGGTTCCTTCTAATATGTGCAAAAATCTTTCAAACCTCGAGGCACATATTGAGGGGGAGCAAACTTATGAAAACCTCATTCTTCCCCAATATGCTTTATCTACTTGATTTGATCAGGAAAGTGATGTTGATATCTTTTAGAAAATGGTAATCAAAGAAGTTAATCCTTCCTCTTGCCTCCGTGTGCCAAAACGATTTCAAATACATGATGAACATGTTGAGGGGGGGCTCTTTTTCTAAAAAAAATATCAAAAACAATTCAGGTATAAAAAGCTTTGATAATATATCACAAGTATCTGGATTGATTTTCAAATGGTTTTCAATTGGTTCCAATGGCAGATGAACAATACCAAATAGACCGACCAAATTTACTTTATGTATGGTGATATAAGGATGATAAGGTTAGGTATTAGTTCCCATGATCCGCCAGAACCGGAGGGATCTACCAAGGGACAATCCACTAGATAGTGTAGAAGTCCTTAGGTATAATGAAAAAAGGAGAAAAGTGAGATATGGGAAGAGTGCGGACTGAGACTAAGCTAGTACTGGAATAAACCCAACAAGGTTCTAGTTATGAAGTCTCGGTAAGCACTGAAGGGGTTGAAGAATGAAAAAGAAATGAAACGAGAAAAAGGTGAAAAGAAATAGCCCTCCAATAATTCAACCTTAGGGCAGAAACCGGGTTCAATACATATGCTACTGGTGGTTACTAAGGTAACAATGGTATTGAAGACAAGACTTCATGAGCCGAGTGACGCACTGCACTAAACTTCCCAAGCTACTCAAGTTCCTCTTAAAAGGGTTTGTTTTATTCTCACGGGGAACCCACATAATCTATCAACTTTCTCTTAGAGATTGTTGATATTGAAGAAGGAGACCCTCTCCCTAGTCTCCGATATAGGAAACCAAATGTGCACTATTGAGTCTAGAGCCACGAGATCATCTATAAATCTCATTAGGACACATCATCTTTGAAGACTCACAGTTTCACACAATGTGGAATGTGAGAATATATTTTGAGAGTCCTACGCATTATCCTTGTGGTATTGCCAAGACTTGTTGTGTCATCTGGACTTCATCAATGGAGCGATTCAAAATTGAATTGTTCCTTGTCCAGGAAAATCGATTGACGGATTCCTTTGAAAAACCAGTCGGTGTGCTCAAAAATTCTTTTCTTTAGCACGTCGACTGTGTATTATGTTTTCAAAATAAAAAAGGATATTTATGATTGATAATTGATTTTCCATAAAACCTTCGTTGTATTGCAAAAACCTTTATATTTAATACACGACAGTTTTCAAATCATTTTCATCAATCAGTGAATCTCAATTTGCTAGTTCACTCATTTCGTGTTGTCTTCTTTGAGACGTTCCGGTTTGAGAACGGCTAAGAGCAGCTGCGAAACCCTGTCAAGGAAATTCTTTGAAATTATACCTGATCACAGGCAGTACTTGTACTGATAAACGGGGAACCGTGGGCCGTGTACCTCAATTCAACGAAAGTGATCAAAGATACTTTCGTGCGTTTTATTGCTAACTGTTGTATGCAGGTACACCCGACGTTTGCAGCTGATCAGAATAGAGAGATCAATCCATAACCGCATGCTCACACAACACATTCATTTCTAAAGAAATCATGATGAAGTGCATCAACAACTCTGATATTTTCACTCCATGCTTCTGCTACGCTACTGCAAATATCATGAATCAACTAAAGCTTCCGCTACTCTGATAAGAAGAAATCATGATCCAGAATGTGAGCATGTCGGTCCAAAATGTCACAACATCACATAATACCAACACTACAAAAGAAGTGTGTCACAATTCTCAATTTCCGGTCATTTCTCAAACTCTATATTCATCATATTAGTTCATGCATGGTTTTGCAGTTCACGTTAAACGCATAATTTCTTATTAAATAAACGCTATCGCGTAATTAATTATTTTGAACATTTGGTTCAACACTTCCAAAAATTATCCCGATATAATTTTATACTCATATTAAGATTATAAAAATATTATTATTAATTTACCCCGTGTTTTAAATTTATTTTGTATATAAATTGTTATATTTATATAATTACGACGGTTTTCGTAAATACTTCACGATAATTAATATTTCACTTAATTTTTGCAAGAAATGTATTTTTATAAAAATTTATGATCTCAATATATTTTATCTTGACCCGTTAAAAATTATTTTTATCTAACGCTACCTTACAAGCTTAGATATATACTTAGTTACCTAATTATACTTTTAAGTATACACTTAATCTACATCTTTATAAAAAATATATATATATATAAAAGTAAATGATAACACCCCCTTGTCGACAAGGGGGTGAGTCATTTGAGGTGAGTCACTTACCTTGCAAAATATCTCATAAGTATAATGTATTATACTAATTAACCAAACACATTCACTTCATTTAGTCACAAGTAAAAATATCAAAATCATTTTTCTTTCTCTCATCTCTTGAGAACCGGCCAACCATAAGGAAGAAGAAGGAAATCATCAAAAAATTTCTAGTCAAGTTTTATATACTCTAGTATCACTCTTGTTTAAGGTTTTGCAATATAAACCTTGGGTGATTAGGAAATCCTTTGTTCTAATAACCTCATCAAGTTATTTATAAGCTTTTCATTTTCATGATCATATTTCATATTCATTTTCATATTCATTTCATCATTATTGAGAAAACATGCAAGTCATATGATGTTTGTACCACTTTTACATTGATTTTAAGAGTTATATATATTTATGTCTTCCTATAATTATTCCTTGTAATATATCACTCTTGGTGATGTCTAGGAAACCATGACACCCTAAGAAGGTGTATGGTAGGATTAGAATAGCTTCGGAGTTGTTTTGAATGGGTTAGAATATGTTTGGCGCGAGAAAAACTCATTTCGACACGTTTTAAAAAGGGTCTGGATCTGGAAATTTCGACAGTGAATAAAAATTTTTGGCCTAGAGATTTAGAAAATACACTTTAAAACGAAAACGTGGCCGCTTGAACGGATTAAAACGGAGTTATAACGAAGAAGTTATGAATTTTTCAAGTTAAGCGACGAAAACAATAAATTCTGAAAATTTCAGCATGTTATGTCTATTTTGTACGAGTCAAAAATGAAGCTTAGGCGTTGTAAATTATTTCGATTTATCAAAAATATATTAGTATACTTTGATACGAAGCTTAGGACATATAAAACATAGAAAACGGACTTGTAACGATTAAATTATACACGTTTTCACAAAGTTGTCGTAACTTTATTATATAAGAAAAACTATATTATTTATAATAGGCAAATATTACGGCAAAACTAGTTACCATGTTGGAGGTCGTTTTTAACATTAATGTAGAACTTTTTATAAAGTGATGTCTTCTAATAAAAGTAAGTTAGCCAAGCATATTTTCCAAAATGTCCGACCATTTGTCAAAAGGAGTTGTAATGAATAAAATACGGTTACTTAAACTTTGCCGAAAACCACCCTTAAACGATATTTTAGACACAAGTACCATACTTTACCTATATTTTTCTCCATGATCGAGACCTCTAGGATGAAAACTTAAATGCTAAAACTTTGAGATAATGATACAAGCTTCCCAAAACCGTTGAGTTTGTTTCCTAACGCTCGACGTGCACCATTTTACGACTAGTTTTTCGAGGCCATTTAGTCACTTTCATGAAAATTTCAACGACATTATTTTACGACGAAAAGTTATAATTTCATAATAAATCACTAAATGATTATCGTAGGATATCATTTCGACGTAAGTACTTGTAAAGTATTTGGTAACTTGACAATATGTCATAAACATATATTTCGACGATAAACCTTATTTTCAAAAAGTGAACAAGTGGTATGGATATCATATGAGTTTGCATGCACGACATTGTTTCATGACTTATATTAGAGCATGTCATTCCTAATAGGTCGCGGTTAGAGTGTTGCGTCTCATTTCTGTGCATCCACTCTGTCATCATAACTATTGCCACAGGTGAGTAATCACATCCCCTTTTTTAACGTTTTTACTATATTTTGGGGCTAAATGCATGAACCATTCTTGAACTAAATTGATTACTACTTTTATGAACTCGTTTGACTAGAACTTGTGAGCTCGAATCAAATCCTTAAACATATTACGAACCTATGACTTGTTTGAACTTATTGGACCGTACTTGCTATGACCCTAAAAGTCTCGCCTTATTGGTGGAGCGTACAAGTCTCCCTTGTTCGGAGCAACTTAAAGCCTCCCCGGTCCGGAGCAGAATGTCTCCCTATGGGAACGGAGCATTTTTAATCTAAGTCTCCCCTGTTCGGAGCAGTGCAAATTCTCCCATGTTCGGAGTGTTCTTAGTTGTATATAATAGTTGTATGATGTACCGTTCGTACATTCGCATTGTTAGTCTCCTATTAGTAGGTAGTATGAATAGCGCAATTAGAGGTCGGCCAACCTCTCGTCCACTATGTTACGGAACGCATATTATTTATTCTAGGGGCTTTTCCTGGCATACATTATTATATACGAGGTACTATATTGTGAACTATTATGACCATTTATACTTGATTACTTGAGACGCTATATTATGTGCAATGGGTTGTGAACACACAGGTTGCAAGTTTTGTATGGGCGAAACTTGGAACTGAGTGGATTTACAATGCCTTTGCTTTGTGGACTATTTTTGATGACCGAAACCTTTGACTTTCTCTTACGAGTTTTCTTATTTTACGAAACGTGTATACTCACCAACTATTTTCATAGTTGACCCATTTTTCTCTCATGCATTTCAGGTGATCGTTAGTAAGCTTTTCTACCAGGTCTTGCATAATGAAGTTTTCACTTGTCACTACAAATCGTTATGTAATAAAACGCAATATTTTGGGATCTAAACTTTGTAATATATTCGCCGATGTCGGCTAAAATGGTATTGTAACGGTGTACTATTTCTTTTTAATCTTAACGTTGGTATGTTCTATTATCTTGTGCTTATGTTCCTTTCCGTTACACCTCGTGTTTCCGCCTCCGGCGAGGGTGTGACAGATTGGTATCAGAGCTAAAGGTTATAGAGAATGCCGATTTTTTTTTTCAAAAATAAAAATCACAGCTATAACCGGAATAAAGTTTTATTAAACACCGAACATCATCCGAGTCAACTAGTCCTATCGTTGCATCGTTACTCATAAATTATACATAGCATGATCAACTATGTCTAATTTATGAAGAACCATGCAATGATAAGAGTGGTAGTTTTAAATCATGTTTAGTCGAGTCTTTAGAGTCTGGTCACCTGAAGTTGCATTGGTTGGGTGGGTATGCATAGCATGTTTTTACGTTCACGTCTACATTACCGTACCTTGTTTATACATTCTCTTTTCCATCTTTCGACTTGTTAGACATAGCATGTCTCTGTTTCTGTCATATTTCGATCACTATAACACATATTACAACCGTTCTGCACCTCATCCGCCTTCGTTCGAGTGTCATTTACTCAACCCGATGTTTTGGCCCACTGCAGGACCATGGCTGCAAGAAACACACGCTCAGGAGGCAACAACCATGTCGACCTAAACAACAATGACAATCCAAACAACAACGCTGCTGGAATAGCGGATCTACTCACCCAAATTATGACGCACCTTGATGCTAGACGAACTAACGTCGGAGAAGGTACTTCAAACACTGGTCATGGATGCAACTACAAGACTTTCATGACATGCAAGCCAATGGAATTTTATGGTACCGAGGGTGCCATTGGACTGCTAACATGGTTCGAGAATGTTGAGTCGAAACTTAGTATCACGAAATGTGCTGAAGGAAACAAGGTTGAGTTCTCTGCTGGTCTACTACAAGGTCGAGCATTGACATGGTGGAACAACCAACTACAGACCAGAGGGAGAGGGGCTGCAAATGCGTTATCTTGGGAAGCATTTAAGAAACTACTAACTGATGAGTACTGCAGAAAAGATGAAGTGCAGAAGCTGGAAGCGGAATTTTGGAATCACTTGATGGTTGGAGTAGAAGTCGACAAGTACACGATCCGTTTCCACGAGTTAACTAGGATGGTTCCACACATGGTTTCCACTGTGGAAAAGTTGATCGACCGATATATATGGGGATTGATACCAGAAATTAGGAGGGATGTCACCTCGTCGAACCCAACCACTCTGCAAGCCGCTGTGGGCATGGCGTATCGCTTGACGAATGATGTGATCAGGTCCGGAGGACTAACAAAAGCAAACGATAGTGGACAAAAGCGACAGGAGGATCACCGGGGAAGCCGAGACCAGGACCAGCAAAACAAGAGGCAGCGAATAACCAGAAACTACGGAGCAATAACTCAAGGGCCCAAAAGATACTCAGGTCCACATCCTATGTGTACTCGATGTAACTATCACCACACAGGAGACTGCCCAAGGTGCGACAAATGTGGACAGACGGGTCACTTCACGCGGAATTGCTCAATTAGGGCTGGGAACCAAGTACAAAGAAAAGCATGTTACGAGTGTGGAAGTCTAGATCACCTTCGGAACACCTGTCCAAAGTTGAAAAGAACACCCAACCAAGGAGGTAATCGTCCAAACCTGGCGTTGGAAATAGAAGGCCCACAAGATCAGAACATTGAAGTTCCCCCCGCACGTGGTCGAGCATTCTATCTGGGTACCGAGGAAGCCCGCAACGCGTAACGGGTACATTCTTTCGAACAACCACCTTATTTCTGTACAACATGATTTTGAGTGCATAACTTCCTTCCGATTCTTACCACGTTCACGACATTGATTAATTTGAGGCCTAACGATATCGACCTTAGTTGTAATTTATTTTGTTGATTTGATTTGATTTGTGTAAGCAATTCCAATATCTAGCGAATCTTTCAAAAGACTTCATTCAAAAGACTTGTTTCCTAGATTGATCTAGTGACAGTTCTTGTTTGATGAGTTGCAAAAATCAAGCTAACAGACAAGTTTACTCAAGTCGGTTTAGTTTAATCTCATGACAGTTCTTGTTTGATGAGTTGTGAGATTAAATTAGAATCGACTACCTAAAGGTCTTTTGAGAGCTACGTTCGATATTGGGTAAGTTTACCTTATCAAATCTAAACACGGGCACGTACTTAGTTGAATAGGGAACCTGCATACATGAGCATTGATATGATCATTTAGATTGTTCGTACGAGCATGAACTTTTAGAACTCTTGTCGAGGTTCGGACTATAGTATCAATAATTGAATCACGAGGACGTGATTCCGATGACATGGGAAGAATGTCACAATTCTCAATTTCCGGTCATTTCTCAAACTCTATATTCATCATATTAGTTCATGCATGGTTTTGCATTTCACGTTAAACGCATAATTTCTTATTAAATAAACGCTATCGCGTAATTAATTATTTTGAACATTTGGTTCAACACTTCCAAAAATTATCCCGATATAATTTTATACTCATAGTAAGATTATAAAAATATTATTATTAATTTACCCCGTGTTTTAAATTTATTTTGTATATAAATTGTTATATTTATATAATTACAACGGTTTTCGTAAATACTTCACGATAATTAATATTTCACTTAATTTTTGCAAGAAATGTATTTTTATAAAAATTTATTATCTCAATATATTTTATCTTGACCCGTTAAAAATTATTTTTATCTAACGCTACCTTACAAGCTTAGATATATACTTAGTTACCTAATTATACTTTCAAGTATACACTTAATCTACTTCTTTATAAAAAATATATATATATATATATATATATATATATATATATATATATATATATATATATATATATATATATATATATAAGTAAATGATAACACCCCCTTGTCGACAAGGAGGTGAGTCATTTGGGGTGAGTCACTTACCTTGCAAAATATCTCATAAGTATAATGTATTATACTAATTAACCAAACACATTCACTTCATTTAGTCACAAGTAAAAAGATCAAAATCATTTTTCTTTCTCTCATCTCTTGAGAACCGGCCAACCATAAGGAAGAAGAAGGAAATCATCAAAAAATTTCTAGTCAAGTTTTATATACTCTAGTATCACTCTTGTTTAAGGTTTTGCAATATAAACCTTGGGTGATTAGGAAATCCTTTGTTCTAATAACCTCATCAAGTTACTTGTAAGCTTTTCATTTTCATGATCATATTTCATATTCATTTTCATATTCATTTCATCATTATTGAGAAAACATGCAAGTCATATGATGTTTGTACCACTTTTACATTGATTTTAAGAGTTATATATATTTATGTCTTCCTATAATTATTCCTTGTAATATATCACTCTTGGTGATGTCTAGGAAACTATGACACCCTAAGAAGGTGTATGGTAGGATTAGAATAGCTTCGGAGTTGTTTTTAATGAGTTAGAATAGGTTTGGCGCGAGAAAAACTCATTTCGACACGTTTTAAAAAGGGTCTGTCCTTATTTTCAAAATCTGGAAATTTCGACAGTGAATAAAAATTTTTGGCCTAGAGATTTAGAAAATACACTTTAAAACGAAAACGTGGCCGCTTGAACGGATTAAAACGGAGTTATAACGAAGAAGTTATGAATTTTTCAAGTTAAGCGACGAAAACAATAAATTCTGAAAATTTCAGCATGTTATGTCTATTTTGTACGAGTCAAAAATGAAGCTTAGGCGTTGTAAATTATTTCGATTTATCAAAAATATATTAGTATACTTTGATACGAAGCTTAGGACATATAAAACATAGAAAACGGACTTGTAACGATTAAATTATACACGTTTTCACAAAGTTGTCGTAACTTTATTATATAAGAGAAACTATATTATTTATAATAGGCAAATATTACGGCAAAACTAGTTACCATGTTGGAGGTCGTTTTTAACATTAATGTAGAACTTTTTATAAAGTGATGTCTTCTATTAAAAGTAAGTTAGCCAAGCATATTTTCCAAAATGTCCGACCATTTGTCAAAAGGAGTTGTAATGAATAAAATACGGTTACTTAAACTTTGCCGAAAACCACCCTTAAACGATATTTTAGACACAAGTACCATACTTTACCTATATTTTTCTCCATGATCGAGACCTCTAGGATGAAAACTTAAATGCTAAAACTTTGAGATAATGATACAAGCTTCCCAAAACCGTTGAGTTTGTTTCCTAACGCTCGACGTGCACCATTTTACGACTAGTTTTTCGAGGCCATTTAGTCACTTTCATGAAAATTTCAACGACATTATTTTACGACGAAAAGTTATAATTTCATAATAAATCACTAAATGATTATCGTAGGATATCATTTCGACGTAAGTACTTGTAAAGTATTTGGTAACTTGACAATATGTCATAAACATATATTTCGACGATAAACCTTATTTTCAAAAAGTGAACAAGTGGTATGGATATCATATGAGTTTGCATGCACGACATTGTTTCATGACTTATATTAGAGCATGTCATTCCTAATAGGTCGCGGTTAGAGTGTTGCGTCTCATTTCTGTGCATCCACTCTGTCATCATAACTATTGCCACAGGTGAGTAATCACATCCCCTTTTTTAACGTTTTTACTATATTTTGGGGCTAAATGCATGAACCATTCTTGAACTAAATTGATTACTACTTTTATGAACTCGTTTGACTAGAACTTGTGAACTCGAATCAAATCCTTAAACATATTACGAACCTATGACTTGTTTGAACTTATTGGACCGTACTTGCTATGACCCTAAAAGTCTCGCCTTATTGGTGGAGCGTACAAGTCTCCCTTGTTCGGAGCAACTTAAAGCCTCCCCGGTCCGGAGCAGAATGTCTCCCTATGGGAACGGAGCATTTTTAATCTAAGTCTCCCCTGTTCGGAGCAGTGCAAATTCTCCCATGTTCGGAGTGTTCTTAGTTATATATAATAGTTGTATGATGTACCGTTCGTACATTCGCATTGTTAGTCTCCTATTAGTAGGTAGTATGAATAGCGCATTAGAGGTCGGCCAACCTCTCGTCCACTATGTTACGGGACGCATATTATTTATTCTAGGGGCTTTGCCTGGCATACATTATTATATACGAGGTACTATATTGTGAACTATTATGACCATTTATACTTGATTACTTGAGACGCTATATTATGTGCAATGGGTTGTGAACACACAGGTTGCAAGTTTTGTATGGGCGGAACTTGGAACTGAGTAGATTTACAATGCCTTTGCTTTGTGGACTATTTTCGATGACCGAAACCTTTGACTTTCTCTTACGAGTTTTCTTATTTTACGAAACGTGTATACTCACCAACTATTTTCATAGTTGACCCGTTTTTCTCTCATGCATTTCAGGTGATCGTTAGTAAGCTTTTCTACCAGGTCTTGCATAATGAAGTTTTCACTTGTCACTACAAATCGTTATGTAATAAAACGCAATATTTTGGGATCTAAACTTTGTAATATATTCGCCGATGTCGGCTAAAATGGTATTGTAATGGTGTACAATTTCTTTTTAATCTTAACGTTGGTTTGTTCTATTATCTTGTGCTTATGTTCCTTTCCGTTACACCTCGTGTTTCCGCCTCCGGCGAGGGTGTGACAAGGTGTCAGAGACTTATGGTAGCTGATGATCTCAAAGCTGGCTCAAAACTCATTATCACGTGGATCAGTTAAAGACCTCCATTTGGATTATCCAAACATGCAAAAATGAAGAATCAAAGACTACGAGCTACTGAGCAAAGAACAAGAACAAGAATCCAAGAACAATCTTAATGTAATATCTGTTTGTATTCAATGAAATTTGAGGTGACCTCCCTTAGGGGGAGATTGTTAGGATTTAGTAAATCCAGTTATTAAAGTGTCGGTCACCTCAAGTATATGTAATCGTTAGAAAGCTCGTAGTCGTACTTATTAAAAGTTAATTAGTATTTAGTTAAGTAACACCGTGGAGGACGGACGAGTCTTTACCCACTGTATGCCTGATCCACAGCCCGTAGGTGGCGTTTTATGTAAGACTATAAATACTCTCTTCCTCCCAAGGTAGAGAGTTGGAGCTCATAATAAGATTTTCACTTTCTCTCACTAAGTTCCCAAACCTCTAACTCTTTCTCTCTCTAAAACCTAATAGTATACGCCTTGTGTGATCATGGTTTGATGCGTTTGTGAAATCCAATGTGTAACATTTCCCAACTGTAGGCAACCATCGGTGTCTTTATGAAGGACAATGCTTCCTATGAACCGCGTATAGGTAAATAACCAGAAGCAAACAATTCTTTTTTTTACTAACCGTTTTGGTTAACGGGTGATTTGAGAATTTAAGTATCCAGAAACAAACATCGTTGACTCTTTTTTGATGTCTATTTTTATTAACGAGTAATCCATTCCATAGTTAAAATTACGACAGTTTGGTGGGTTAGAAGTCCAAATTTATAACCATTTACTTATGAATACGCCAACTTTAGTAACAGATATACGTAAAAGGTAAAATCAGTGTTTTGCACTCCCCTATTGATAAATGGTAAAGAGTTATGATGTTATGTACAAATGTGATAAGGTATAATTAATATGTTGCCTCATTATTATTGGTACGATTGTTTGTGTAAGTGATTTCCTACAGTTGAGTCCAACTGTGGCAACATGTTTACACCCGTTACCTCCTCTCATTAAATGAGGTGCTATTGTGGCACTTATCTGATGGTTTCATACCAATCAGGATTTACTTTGCATTTTATTACACCTACAATTGCCTATTACCACTTATAGATTGGCATATACTAATTCCATATTTGTTATTATTCCTTGTAGCCGAACCACTATAAATACTCGTGTCGTGGTTTTGTGTTCCTTTACTCTTTATCTTTACATTATTTACTTATATGCTTATCTATCATTATCCAACACACACATAATAAATAGATTGACATAAGTCGATCTAAAAAGTTTAAAACGAAGTTTTAATCGGTAAAACTATTCAACCCTCTTTCTAGTTTTTTACAGGACTGGTTTAGCCTCAAAATCTCATACTTTGGACTACTGGCGATGAAAATGGCAAGTTTTGTCCCAGCGTGATGTTTCTGGACAAGTTTAGGGACCAACGGTGTATTTTAGTCTATGGTTTATTATCAGATTCACTTAACCCTTTCATCATAATTTCTCAAATTGGAGATCAAAGTAAGTTATTTAACTGATTTTGATTACAGTTTATTAGTTTTGCTATTTGAATGCAAATAGAAACGTTATAAATGTGTTTTTTAGTGTTTATTTGCACGAATTATTGTTCATTGTAAGTTAGGGTTTTGTTTAGTGACATGATACACTGTATATGTTAGTTATTTGATGTAAATTTGAGAAAAAAGACTTTGGAAACATGTTACAAAAACTGCACACAAAGTGTTTGATAAAATGCCTAAATGAAATTTCATAACTTTGTCGATATTTTTGGAAAGTACCCGAGATGGATATCTTAACCTCATGATAATTTCTTGTTCTCGTGTATGATTTGAACTCCTACAATGCTTTCAGGCACTTTTCGTATTCTCCTCAAATCATAACACACAAGGGGCCCAGGAAAAATATCATTCTTTCCATTCTATTTCAACTTGGAGCTTCAAATTGCCATCTCGGCCAATAAGCCATTCTTCCTTACTTCCTACTGAACTTGACGCTAGCACACAATGCTAAGCTTTAACACTATAACTGGAAACTAGATCTAAGCTCGGTGAAAAACAAAGTCAAATGAACTACATCCTCAGGTCATTGGGATAGTCCATCACGATTAGAGAACGCCATTAACTATGATCCATGCAGTCGATTCTCGATCACGGTCACGTCCAATATTTGACGCCGCAAATGCATATGAAACTCACCATCTTCGCTGAAATGTTTCTTGTTTCATAATAGTTGTACAACATTATCTTAGTATCCGTCCATGATAATCAGCTAAGGACCTATTTAGAATGAAATGTCTCTCATTCACGGATTCAAAATATGCTAAGTAGAATCTACTCGTAATGTCTCGTCGATTTGCACGAGTTTGCGACATTACCTCGATTCCCAAGCGATTGATTTAGCTCTTATCAGGAAGTGATGGGAGTAAATAACTTCCTGATACGAGCTAAATTACGTGATAAATAAATGCACGAAAGTTTTCAACGAGATATTATGGAGCATCTTTGGCAATGACATCAACAATAAAATTTGTTTATTCATAATTTGATGTATTTTAAATTTTCGTTATTTTTTTATTTTTATTTTATTTTATTTTATTTTTTATGTATGTTTTTATATTCTTATTTGAATAAATTAAAAATTAGTAGGTTTGAAAAAATAGAAAAGAAAATGAAATGGTGAGTCTCAAAAAGTGAAAATGGCTTGATTTATTAGCGAGAGGTATCTTAATGTGTGAATGTGAGAAGTGAAATGCCAATGTGACGCTTAGGTGGCGAAACAATTCAACCACCATACCCCTTACTCTAAGAAAAAAAAGAACGAGGTATGTACTTCATCTTATTCTTTAATGACACACTACATGCACCCACACCCATAAAAACACACAAAGATACACAATACAAACACATACTTAACACAAAACCCTTTAAAATCGAAAAACACCCAACGCCTCGCTATGGCATATGCGAAGGTTTCGCAACGTGGGGTTAGTGCGTGCCCCTTAGCCTTAAATTGCTAAAATATGACAGCTATTATTATTTGTCGTTATAAAATCCCGTCGCTATACATGAGTTTCGTGTAACATTAATCATATTACTATATATACTAAAAATTGGGCAGTAAAAGCACTCTAGCAAAGTGCTTTATCCACAAACTAAACAAAATAGTCCATAAGGTTTAACTGAGTTTGCAAACTTGGTCCTTCGCAGACTAACGATGTAATATAATTGAATTTATAAGGACCGATACATAAATACATATATACATTTTTCAAAAATATAACGAGTCCATAGCACTCCCGCAGCAACGCGCAGAATCACCCACTCGGTATGTTATAAAAATCAAAAGAGAAATGATATAGAGACCTAAACTTAGGCCTAATTTTAGACTTAAATCCAAGTGTCATCATCCTGATGGCTGCAGAAATGGACTCACTTACTTTACAACCCATCAAGATGATGATACTTGAATTTAGGTGTAAAATTAGGCCTTAAGTCTCTCTATCATTTCTCAAATCAAAATGAAGTCCTTTAACTAAAATATATAAAAGTAAAAGAATTGAATTCTACAAGGACCAAATAGTGAAACATTGTTGTGACAAAAGCACCGACCGACGACCGAGTTCCGTTAGACAGTCGTTAATCACACTCCAACAACAAGATAATCTGAAAATGTCGTGGTTAAGATCTGCAGTTAATAAAGCAGTTGAGGTTGGGAACAAGAACAACTTGACAAGAACAGTCAGGAATTATGCCGATAGTGTTGTTCAAACTGCTGGTCAAGCTGTTGCTGAGGGGGCTAAAATCTTTCATGACAAACTTGTAATCTTTCTTTTTTCCTTTTCATTAAATTCATTGGTTTTTATGTTTTTTTTATTAGAAATGTTGATTGGGGATTTTATATTATGGGTTTTGATTTTGTTAATTGTAAGTTTATTCAATAGGTTTAAGATGGAATATGATAATGTTAATTTTTACGCGTTTAATCGTGAAATGCTAACATAATATTATGCTCAAGATACGAAGTATTTGGATTAGAGTTTAAGGTATTTGCTTTATTAATGTTGGATGCCTATTAATCTGAAAATTGATTGGATGTACTAATTAGGCTCCATTTCGGTGTCATTATACTTTCGTAAACTTATTAATAAATGCTTAACACTCATTAATATTGGGTATTGGCGTATCGCTATACTTTCGTATACTCATTAGTTTTATTAAGAAATGCCATCCAAAACGGCTGTTTTGCTTATTTGCCAAGGGGGAAAAGCATCCTGATACTTTGAATACACTAATTACTATTGCCTTTCACCCGTCTTTCGAAAAAAAGTTACTTGTCATCATCCAAGTTTCTTTTTTTGAGATAAGGCGATAAAGGGCGTTCCTTTATTTTTTATAGCACTAATGTGAGCCTTATTTTAGAGTTGGATGATAGCAGGGTTTAACTTCAGCTCATAAGAATTCATATGACTCCAACGTTATCACTTTAGTATTAATCAACAACCACATGTTAGCATGAAAACGTAAACTGAAGCACAATTTTAGAACGTGACATGCCTCTCATTTATCTAACTTCACTTGGCTTAAAGCACAATATAGAACTATCTTCTAAACCAGGTGAACTAGCTGAGATTTCTATCATAGTGACGAAGCAATTGAGGCATTTGGTTTTTGAAATATAGGAATTCTGTGCGATGTTGGATTAAAATATCCATGGTTACGCTCTCCTTATCGTATTTTGATATTTTGTGTACTAATTAGTATTCTAAACTGTTATTTTGCGGCTTGGCAATTTATTCGTCTATCTACTTGCTTTTTTCTTCAATCTAATGATGAAACTAATCGTGACAGGGGGCTCGAAGTTTCAAAAGCTTCAAACAGACAGTTAAAAGATTGGAAGAAGCGTCTATTTCTGCTCGAGGTCCAGAAAGGATACACTTGATGAGAAGATGGCTTGCTGCTCTGAAGGAAACTGAAAAACTCTCAGGAGGCTCTTTGGAAGATGACGAGAAGAATCAAGAACTACATCTGCCTTCTGATGAACCAAATGATACCATGAAAAAGCCATCTCTAGTGAGTAAATTTTCTATTGGTAGTATTCATTCCTGCTATCATATTGATGCCTGTGCTAATACTTAGTGATTGTGGTAGGTTATGTACTATGACTCTGATATGGTGGGAGATCCAATGAACTTTCGTGATGTTTTTCTATATAGTCAAGCTTTGGAGGGCATTACAATATCTATGGTAATAATACTTGTAATAACTTATCCGTATGACATTTGTTTAGCTTTGCATGAACTAAATGGTTCCATTTTGCGCTTCGTAAGTAGATTCTTCAACCACCAAGTGAGGAGGAGGTTTCTCTGCTTCTAGAATTTTTTGGGTAAGTTTTTACATATTACGTACGAGCTTATTATATGTGTACTGTCACACAAATAATGTATGTTCAATCTTATGTTTTCAGTTGTTGCCTAACTGGAGGGAAAGAAGTTCATAATGCCATAGTCAGCAGCATCCAGGACTTGGCAAAAGCCTTTTCAGGCTACGAAGATGAAGTTTTGGTACTACATGCAACTCTTCTGTAATATCCTTCACTTTTATCTGCATATAAAATCTCCCATGTGTTTTTTTTCTTCCCTTTTTGCTTCTAGGTCAAGCGTGAGGAGTTACTGCAATTTGCCCAAGGCGCCATCACTGGGCTAAAAATCAATGCGGAGCTTAAAAGGTACAAAGTTAAGGAAAGTTTGTTTTATCAGTTGCATATTTGTATTTGAACTGAAAACAGACAGTAAAATTCTTTTTCTTTATTATCTATTTACAGAATAGATGCTGAAGCCTCTGTGCTCAAGGAAAAGCTTGATGGAATGGAATCATCTGGGGAGCTTATTGGCGATGGGTATGAAAAGGCTTCCAAAGAAGCAACCATTGCTACAATAGAGGTGAACTTTGTCTAATTCACAAGTTGTAGTTGAGCGGAGATGGGGTTTATATGTTGGAGATTTATACACTGAGATCTAATTTCCAAACTTTTTCCAGTAGGCTTTGAAGAAGGCTCTGGCTCATATTCGAGTTTGTTCCAGACTTGAAGCACTTCTACTGAAAAAGAAGGTGCTTTACGCTGGAGAAACTCCTGAGGTCCATGCTCAAAAGGTAGCTTCGCCACTAAACCTGGGTGTTGGCTTTTTTTCAGTTTCCAGTGATAACAAATTAGGCTCTTTAATTATTTCTATTCCTCTCATGTTCTGTGCATCCTTTTATGTTGTGGAATATGCGTGATTGAAGAATAAACTAGGAATTAGGAAGTAGCTACCAGATTAATGGTCTTGCAATAGTTTGGATAAGACAGAAGTCATATACCTCAGAAAATGGGAAGTATTCAATGGGATGACCTCTTTGCAATTGGTTTTGTTGATTAGAAACTAGGAGTCAATACTGATTGGAATAATATGCTGACAGCTTTATCCAGTATTACGTTAAGTGGGTTTGTGGAACTTGAAAATGATAGTAAATATAACAGAGAGCAGGATAACCAGTGTTGTAAAAAGCGGTCTAGGCGGCCGCCTAGATGCTAGGCGGACGAATTAGGCGTTTTGGTCAAAAGGCGGTCAACATCCCGCCTAGGCGGGTCAAATCGGGCTAGGTGGGTCAAATCGGGCTAGGCGGTCAACACTTAAAAAAACTTCAAATTTGGGTTTTTTAACCCCATTTTACCCCTCTTTTCAAACACTCTGACCAAATACGCCTCTAAATCTACAATTGGAACGATCCATGATGATAAAAACACAACAATCACAATTAAAACACACATTATGTCATTATGTGTTTGTTCAATTGAGTTGTTGTCAACATGCGTGTTTTATTTTTAGTGAATAAATGTGAATAGTAGATGTTAATAACAATAAATAATGCATTAACTAGAACATCAATGATGTGAACCATAGTGTTTTATGTTAAAATATATTTATATATATTTAAATATATTAATATACATTTAATTTTAAATTTTTTATATAGAAAAAGTCAATCCGCGTGGGCGCTAGGCGGTGGTCGACCGCCCGACTAGCGCCTAGCGTTTTTTGCAACCTTGAGGATAACCTTTTAACTGACACCAACACTGGGAGATAAATATCATGTGGATACTGTTACCTTAGTTACAGTTTGGCCTCTGCGGGTTTCCTCCCCTATGATATGAAACTCATTCACGAGAGATAAACCCATAGGATAGACCCTACATATGAATAATTTGTAATATTGCAATTACTTTGTCTGAGACTACGCTCCAAACCCCTGAACCTCTCACGTTCTTTATACGGTTCTAGGATTAAACATGCTTTTGCTAGAATTTTCTGAACTGTAAACTCTTGATAAATGCAATTTGACAGGGTTCAAGTTAATTAAATGTGGTTTTCGTATGAACAGTTTATAAACGCTTATTTGATAGCTCCTGTTAGTTGTTACTCTAATTTGAAACAGTCTAGGATTGTCTCCTTATCCTTAAGTTCTGTCTTTTAAAGATTATTAGTTTCTGATAATAGCAACAGTTGCAACAAAATTTCTTCTTTAAATTAGGCTAGTTGTATTTGTATGACATGCTTGCCATTAATAATAATCTTTGTGTAAGTGAAGCTTGAAACATAACTTTTGCATGTTTAATTTCTAAACACACAATAGGTTTTTCACTTAGCCAAATAAAATTTAAGACGACGTTCTCCCTTATTCACTTTAACGCTCGTCCAACTGAGTAATTTACTGTTTCACCTTCTATTAGTTGCTTCTTATTATCCGTTAATAGTATTACGAATTTTTTGATGGCTAGAGTGTTGTCTTTTGCCTCCAAACAGGTGGATAAGCTGAAAGTGTTATCTGAGTCTCTTGTTAGCTCCTCCACAAAATCTGAGAAGCGTATTTCTGATAACAGGTATAAATACATAAATATTTTTTGTTTTACATATGGTTTAGGATGTAATTATTTTCTTGTAAATCGTTTTGCCAACTGCTTTGTTGATAGATAAAATGCATTACAGAGATCAAGAATACGTAACGTGTCAATATAGGGCAGTAAACACGAGTAGTGCTTACAGAATATGCTCTTCGTATGTAAGTTAATTATCTACTTCGAATTACAACTTTTTGCAGGGTTCAGAAAGAGGAGGCATTAAATTTCCGTGTCTCCAAAGTGAGTGAAGTTGGTGAACTAGAGAAGGTATATTTATATTTGAATTAAACAAGGACTTTATTTTGTCTGGTTACGTGCTTTGAATCTGTGTAGTGTGAATTCTGTCACTGTGTACATAAACTAACCACTCTAACAGTAGAAATATAAGAACTATCCTAGACCTATTTAACCTTCAACTTTATGGCATCACACTCATACAACTAGGACAGTCAGCTTTCATCTTTTCAAAATAAAGTAAAAAAGATTCATATGCACCAAGACTTTTTTTAGAGATCAGATTTTATGAATGTTCTCACTATCTGGTTATTTTTTGTAACCAACTATATAATTTGCTTAACGAAAATGGCATCGCACAGCATAAACTAACACATCATTGCTCGGATTGAAATAACTAACAAAGAACGTAATAGTGGTCTTTCTTGCACTGGGACTATAGTAGTTGAATATATATTTTCTAGTTTGAATTCCCGAAGATAAGTATTATTGCACATGTTACGATCCATCTTGAAAAATGTGTCTGATGTTTGGCTTGTAGAGTAATTTTTTAGCAAATACTGTTTTCTCGATATGAAATTGATATCCATGATCTGTGCATTATCTTTATTAGGAATTATGATCTTTTCAAATGATTCACACCTCATCTATTGTAAGAGTATATGTTTGTTGGTTTTGTTATAGGAATTGGCTGCTGAGGTTGCTGGTCTAGAGAAACAGCGAAATGAACTTGAAGCTGAACTAAAAAGGGTATGCATTACTTGATCCTGTTGTTCTTCTATTTGAGTATAAACTTATTTATCCCTTACAAGCATCATTTTGACTTATGTTAATAGGGAAGTCTGCAAAACTGTGACCCAAGATGACACTTATTTCCAACTTGACTCACTTTTATTGTTAAAACTATGGCTATTTTTTCAATTTTCAAATATTACTCTCTCCTCGCATAATAACACAACTTTTACACACTCTTACACCATTGTCTGCCCCTTTATAAACCTTAAAATTTAAGAATCGTAAATTTCTATTAATTTATATATGGAGCAAAATTGATCTCAAATGAAAGAAGATGAAATTTTAAGATTTTTGATATAAATTGTTCAATAGTTTTAGTCATTACTTTGTATATATTTTATAAAGCTTGTAGATGTTTTTAAAAATATAATTTTCTTTTAAAATTCGTCATTGAGTTTCGTTATAACTTCGTGTAATCGTAATAAATTCGTATGATAAAATTGAGAAGAATATGAGTATGATGAATATATATATTATGAGTAGTGATTGGGATCATGCCACACATTTTTAGGCACATCTTTAGGCACATAATTAGGCTTCCCAATCATTTTTCTATATATTAACTATCAAGGAGAGAGAAATTGTGCTATAGAGAAATTGGGGGACATAAAATGAGGAAAAAGAAAATCTTTGTCAAGAGAGAAAACATTAATTAATTTCGTAGTATTTCGTAATACTTCGCAATTAATTCGCAATATGTCATTGTTTTCTTGTTTTTTAAGTTATAAAACGCAAAATCTTCCATTACGAAATACGAATATATTACGGTATTTTGCGAAAAAATTAGGAAAAAAAAACTTTCAAAATGGACATCAAATTAAAGAGGATCAAAAAATACGTTTATTGGTATAATTTGTTTGATGAAAAACTTTGTAATCTTTCATATAAATGAGATCAAAAGACGATGGTTGTGTAATTTGCATGAAGATCGTGTTATTTTGCAGCCAATGGCATAAGTGATAATGCACATGTAAAGTGCGGACAATCTCGTCATTTCACAAAAAGAAAAGTCCTAGTTTTAGCAATATGCCACAAATTTGAGTAAAAGTTGGAAATAAGTGTCATCTTGGGTCACAGTTTTGCATATTTCCCTATTAATATATTCCACCCAAAGGTTCTATTTCTACTAATCTATTTCCCTTCTGAGTTCTCCTTTCCATCGTCTAAAAGCTAACTATTTTTTACTGTGACCAAAAACTTGTTTTCAAGTGTAAGAAAGTGGGTTATTGTCTTTATGTTATCTTCTATGTTATGTGGTTATGTTTTTATACTTTCTTCTTTTATTTTGTCATTTAATGTGCTAATAACCAGAACTTGTGTTATAGGTTAACATCTCACTGACAGCTGCCAATGGACGGCTTCAGAATGTTAGGGAAGAGAGGGATCAATTCTATGAAGCTAATGATCAGCTTGTTGCACACTTGAAAACAAAGGTTTCCTAAATTTATATTTTCGCCCTTTCTATTCATTTAAGGATAAATAATATATATACTTCAGAACATACTAATTACTGCATTTTCCAATTGTTATTATCTATAGGAAGATGAGCTAGTGAAATCCATTAGCTCCTGTAAGCAAGAAGTGAATGTTCTGAATACTTGGGTCAATTTCTTAGAAGATACCTGGGTTCTTCAACGTGCTAATACGGAGACCAAGGAGAAGCAGATCAGGTATGTTTTCATTTCATGCTCGAAAAATGTCTGTGCATTTGGTAATTCCTATAATTAATGTTAATCTCTTCTTTCACGTGCTTTAGTGATGATCTGGAAAAACACGAGAGCTACTTTGTGAACTTGGTTACTAAACTGCTTTCGGCTTATGAGGTATACTTAATATTCTAAAGTTCTTTGTCACGGGTAATTCTTATTTTTGTTATTTATTATATTCTATTTTGTATACAGGAGGGATTGAAGCCTTCTGTTGACCGTATTGAGAAATATGTCTCGAACTTGAAGAGCTTGAGTGAAGGGTAAATACCGAAATATACACATGCTTAATACTGTAGTATACACGTGCTTGTGCCACAAGTATTTTTCAATGTTTGATAAATTAATCAAAATCTTCATTTTCGCACTATAGGTCAGATCTTCCATCCAATGTGGATAAGGAAGATTCCAAAGTGATTAATCCTCGAAGAAGCCTTGAGGAGGAATATCTGGACTATGAAGCAAAGGTACCCAACTTTCTTTTTTTAATACCAAGTAATATCATCAGATATATAATGTGTATATATATTCTACTACAGTTCTAATGTTTATTTCCGTATTGCAGATCATTACCACTTTCAGTGTGGTGGATAACATGAAAGAGCAGTTCTATGCCCAACAAGGGAAAACTTCTAGGTATGACTCTATTTTTGGATATGTTATAATGTAGTCGTGTTTAATTGGCCTTTCTTTTTAGCTGAGAATACCTGGTCTGCTCTTAAAAACAGGAAAGAAAATACAAGAATCAAAGAACTATTTGAAAATATAGAAAAGTTGAGGGAGAAGTTTGATGCAATCGAGAGGCCAAATCTAGAAATGGAAAATCCCGAAGAACTAGAGGAGACACCAGAAGAAGCTGAAACTAGCACCAAGCCAGCCGAAACTCGATCACCCCGAAAGCAAAAAACTGCAGAAAGACCCGAAAGCCAAACCCAAACCCAAACCCAAAAAAAGGACCAGCAAGCAAAGTCACCTACTGCAAAAGATGATGAGGGTCAAGGGCTAGACCATGCAGCCGAACTAGCAAAGCTGGAGTCTGAATTTGGTAAAGTTAATAGTGAGTACACGGAGGAGGAGGTTGGAGATTGGGAATTTGACGAGCTTGAAAAGGAGTTGAGCAAATAGATACGATTGGTTATTTACAATAAAAGTATAAACTAAAAGGAAAGGGTGGCTTTGTATGTGTACATAATTGAAAGTCTGAATGATTTGATTATGTACTCTTGTTCATGTGATTCACTAAGCTTGTACAATGTAACACAACTTTTTTTATGTGATGCTTAATGTTTCCCTTGTTAATCTTTCTTAGTAAAACACACTTGTTTATAGACAAATATATTCTTTGTTATGATTTTTAAATATTCGTTAATGGCTTTCTAGGTGAGCATCCGAGTGGTGTGATCACCATTGGATGATCACACGCCCACTTGCCTCACCATTCATATTGTATGATGCGCGCCAACCATTCATTCCACCACTGAGTGGTCTTGACACTGCAAGTGGAACGCATACCACCCTTATAACAAGCTAGTGGTTGAGTGGTGATTGTACCGCATTATACTTGGCCAGTTACTCCCGCCAAACCCCCAAAAGCACTGTGTACTTTCTGAAGCTATGTAAGCTTGGTTTATTAAGTAAGCTATGAAATAAGCAAAGTTTGTTTGATGAAACTTATGAATCATAATACCTTACCATACTTTAAGCAGTTTATTATCTGTGTGTCCTAAAAAAAGTTTTTAGTAGACATGATCACATGGAAAAATGTCATAATTACAATGTGACACCGATAAAATTTTATCGTTTACCATTTAAAAGTGCATTGATTGGAAAGTTACGTCCGGAGAATAATTTTGGACATAACAAACTAGATATATGGACAATAATTTTAGGACGGAAAAGTAAATATAAGCTTTAGCTACTTTTGACAAACATATATAATAAGCTTATATATATTTTTTTATGACAAAATTTAAAGGGAGTTTACACAAGTACGAGAGCTTGACTTTTTAAAACAATTTTTATTTGTCATACAAGCTTACGTAAACTTTTATAAGCTATGAAATTCTATAACAACAACAATACTCAATCCCGCCTGAAAGAGATATCAGGAAGTGAGATGTAGACAATCACACTCCTACCCGAGTGTAAATGGACCGCTTCCAGAAAAACCTTCGACTATGAGATTCTATAAGCTCGAGCTAATGGATTTAAGCTTTTAGAAAAGAGCAGTTATGTCTAATTAAAATACTTAAATAACCTTTAAGGTATTATTGATAAACACTCAAAATTTAAAATATATATGAATTTAATTTAATATATTTTTATATCATCTAAACCTATATAATAGATGGGTTTTTTTAGCAAATGTGACTATGATAGTGACATCGTATGTGACGTGTAAAGAAGAGATGATGTGGCATGTCAAGGTGGAAATTTCGGAATTAATAATGTGAACATAATTTTAAAAATAAATTTTATTTTTCTTCTTAAAATATTTCACAGTTTTTTATTTCACATCATTTAACTATTAAATTTTAAATGTTATTTATATTTAAAATATATCAACAATCCACGTAACACATGTAAAAAACATATCCTAATTTGTTTATTTAATATGCAAAATTATATTAATTATGTCTGTCTTTCCTTATGATTAATACGTATATAAATATATTTTTTTTACATACTTAAAATGTTCATTATTTACGTAAAACTATGCAAAAGATTTCAACTTACAATTTGCACCCTTACTTAATATGAATATTAATAATGTGATTATAATTATATAATATATGAATTAATCCACATGATAATAAGTTTTTAACATATCATCTTTATTTTATATGTTTTTAATTTGTTTGATATCATGTCAGTTATAAAACATTTTGGTTAACTTTTAACAATAGAGTGTTATGACATATTTGTACATATCTTTACTATGAATCAATTGGAAGTGATATTGTTACTATTATTTTGTGTTTGAAGCTTTATATTGTATAAAAAACACATATTGTTAATTAAATAATTATTCTTATCCTGGAACTATCCTGTCTATCGAACAGGTCTGAAAATTTAGTTCTAAATAATAAGCTAATGTTTCAACTTATTCAGCAATGCTATCTATAAAAATAAATACTCCAGCTTACAACTTACAATTTAAGCTTCAACTTCAGCTCAAGACTCCTAGGGTATGTTTGGCAAAACTAGCTGTAAGCTGTATGCTGTAAGCTGTAAGCTGCAAAGCTGTTAACATGAGCTACAAGTTGTATCTTTTTTTTAATAAAAGTGTTTGGTAAATTAGCTGTTAAATGTAATTATAAGATGTAAAATGACATAAAAGGACAAATCTATAATTGTAAATAAATGTTTGGAGGGTATATTAGTAATTTAAAGTTCTAACAGCTCATATATATTTAAAAAGCTTCATGAATCAGCTTTTCATTTTGGAGCTATTTGTTTGAAATAAAAGCTTGTAGCTAATGCATCCAAACGAAGCTACTTAGTTTATAAGAGATTATTTTGTAACAAAAAGCTAATAGCTCCTCCAAAAAGTCCCTGCCAAACAGGCCCCTAATTTAGTAATTTACTAAAACATACTTTTGATCTAGTGTTTTTATATAAGGAGAAACAAAATCTTATAATATTCAAAATAAATCTTCATGTTGAAAATGCATAAAGAAATTTCATTAACTACTCTTTATCAATCAAATATATTTTTACCCACTAAAGTCTTTTGTCATTAGTTAAAAGATAAAATAACATTCTTTTTGAGATATCCTCGAATATCTAGGGTTTTCACAAATCGTGTAATACTCACAAAAACAGAAAATGAAAATTAACCAGATTAATTAAACCAAATAAACCGAATAACCGATAAACCCGATAACAGGATCGAATAAAATGAGTACCATGTTGACAATTGTAGTGTAGGATTAAGGGTGAGCAATCCGACCGGATCGACCGGAAACCAACTGGACCGAAGGACCAACGGTTCGGTCTCGATCTAGTGTTTTTCATTATTTCGGTCTCGGTCCGGTCTAGTCCGACGTACAAACCAGATATTTTAGCTTATTTGGACCGGACTGACCGAAAAACCGACCACATTCGGTCCGGTTTGGGTCTAGAGTTTTTGCCTAACTCGGTCTCGGTCCGGTCAGATCTGGTTTTTAGACAGTGAGCACCTTATGTAGGATTAAGTTACAATCCAATAGTATCCATAATACACCAAAATTGGGCCAAATATATTGAATCGGGTCGGATCCCTTGTGTTTAAGGTACACAGCACACACACGCCCCCATTTGATTTCAACCCCATTTCTATTTGAGTACAACAAATCTGGACACAACACAACCATCATCTCACTGATTACAAAGTCAAAACCATAACCAAAATGGGGTTAGGTCTTCTAGCTTCAAGAACCCTCCGATCATCAATCAAAACCTTATCATCATCAAACCCTTTAATCCGCACAATCGTCTCAACACCCGAGCTCCACAAACCCGAAGCCGAACCCGTATCAGCCCCCGAACCGGTCCTCCCTCCCCGAAAACCAATCGCGGGGGCGCGTGTGCACATCCCAAACCCAGAAGATGTGATAGAGGTATTTGTAGATGGGTATCCAGTTAAGATCCCCAAAGGTATGACTGTTTTGCAAGCTTGTTCTCTTGCTGGTGTTGATATTCCCAGGTTTTGTTACCATGATCGTCTTTCCATTGCCGGTAATTGTCGTATGTGTCTTGTCGAGGTCGAAAAGAGCCCCAAGCCTGTCGCTTCTTGCGCTATGCCTGCGTTACCAGGTTTGTGTTTTTTTTTTACCTCAGTTGAATGTTTGTAAATTGAAATGTAGTAGTTTTAGTATGTAGTGAGCGTAGAAGTGCGTATAGTTTATATTGGAAACTATGCATCCTTTATTCGTGTTTTATATGTAAATTTGGGGCGTTGAATTAGCGGAACTAATACATAGGGGGGTTGTTTGTCTGAATTTAATTGAAGATAAAAATGAACGCGAATAGTATCCGTTTGATGAAGATGGAGATTAAGCTAGGAAGCGAGGTGGGATTATTTTTATTTGGAAATTTTAGGAAGTTGATAGATGTTTTAATGTTGTATAGATGTTTTGTTGGTTTAGTGTGAGTCGGCTTATATTTCATAACCTTGTTTATTTTTAACTTGTTTTTTTATCGTTAGATTATAATAAGCTCGTTAGGCGGAAAATATGAGATTCTGAAATATGAGGTGAAACATTAT
The DNA here is from genome assembly GCA_019973895.1 of Chrysanthemum seticuspe. Classification (NCBI taxonomy): domain Eukaryota; kingdom Viridiplantae; phylum Streptophyta; class Magnoliopsida; order Asterales; family Asteraceae; genus Chrysanthemum; species Chrysanthemum seticuspe. The sequence continues at coordinate 146,793,009 of BPTQ01000002.1, forward strand.
AAGCTCATTAAACAAACACTGCCTTAGATGATGCACTGGTTATTAGAGGGTGTTTGAGTTGTTGTTTGCGTGTTTTGTGATGAAATATGCACTTTAGAATAAGCACATTGGGAGGTGATTGTTTCAGAGTGCTTAGAGGGTGTTTGTTTTTTTAAGCTTGTTTTCGTGATTATGAGCTTATGTGAGTTTGGCTTATTTTGATACTTATGGGTTTATTTTGATTCTTGTATTAGTTAAATTAATGAACGTATTGTAGATGTTTTGATGGAATTAGTGTATTAGATATGTGTTGTTTTTGTGTCGTAGTATGCATTCTAAGAGGGTGTGTGCGGATGCATTTTATTGGGTTATTGTGTGCGGTAAATGTTTTTAGCGTGTTTGTAAGAGTATTTCCTTATTGGCTTATTTTCTTTTTCTGTGAGGGAATAAGCATGTTTTGAATAAGGACATGGAAGGCGCTAATTTCAAAGTGCTTATAAGCTGTAAACATAAAAGATTATGCAATTCCAAACACCCTGTAGTTAATTTTGGATGGACATTTATCAGTTTGAGTTTTTAACTTATAAGTTTGTATACTTGCTAACATACGCTGTACTTGGGGGTCGTGTTTATATTTGGGGTGTTTAAAAGCGAAATGTTGACAAAAATTGTTTTTGGGTGGCGATACTTATTGCTTGTTTCATAACGAGATACAGTTAAAGATTTTGCAAGGTTATAATGATGCTTAAGTGTAATAAAAAGGTCAAGTAATCACTGCTGCGAGCAGTTGGTAAATCATATCTGCTGCTGGCATTCTTTCAACCATATTTAGAATCATTTATCATGCTCTTTTTCTAATATTAGGCTTTAGTTTTGTTTTTAACGTGTTGGAAAAATTTGGTTTCTAAGTCTCCTACTTTGTAGAACATTGTGTATTTTGCCATTTTTGTGGGATCAACACATGAAAAGAAGCCAACAGCTGTTTTAATGTATTTGAGTTTTTTATGTTTTTGAGGTTCAAGTATCCGTAGATTTGGCATATTTGTGTAATCGACTTATTAGAGGCTTGATTCTTTGCTGCTTGCAGCAGGGATCATTAGCCCAAAGCCCCAAAATAAGATAAAAATTTGTCATTGCAAGTTGAAGGCTTGTTAGCTTACATATGGGGGAAACGGTCATATAAGCTTAAACTACTTTTTTGAAGATGCTTTAGGCATGTAGGCTTAAGCTTAACCGGTTATCTCCCTAACAATGTTATATGGTGGTGATATTTGTCGGTTGTTTCATGAAGAGATGTAGTGTGATCCAAAATTATTGCTGTCTAAGTGTAAATCAAAGAAGAAATATATGTTACAGAACATTTGATAGGATATTTTTGTGTTATGTTTTAGGTGTATTTATTGGTTAGCGTAATAGTTTGTGAGAGTGAATTAGGATTTAGTCAATTTGTTGCAGTTCTGAGCAAAGCAACTATCACATGTGTGAATATGCGACATGAAAGGGAGTGATGAAGGCTCCATTACTCTCAAAATTCACATCAATTATGTTACTGTTAAAATCTGGTATTCGAAATGATGGTAATATATAAACTTTTTAACTCACTAATATATCTGCTTAGAAATAATATACCTTAAACAACTTCTTACTTGTAATGGGCAACATGATTGAAGCCGTTATGACTTGGTTTCAGACGGTTTCTACTATAATGTTTTCAGCATGCTGTTTCATTTTTCTCTATATCTGGAAAAAGACAATTATTTACTTGAATAATCATTAAGGAAAGTATTAAATTAGAAACAGTTTTAATACTTTTAGTTACATGAACTGTTGAAATGACATCAAACAGGCTGCTGCTTGTTTTGTTTGTTGCATTTAAGCCTTTTAAGAATTCAATTAGGACAATATCATCGCCAACCGTGGTTGTTTTATTTGTTAAATGATCTTAATGTATCAAGCATCAAATATGCAGTCATTTAATAATTTCTACTTGATAATTGAATATTTTCCCCACATGTGAGGAACCATTGTCTGCACTGTTACAAAAAAGCCCAAGAAGCAAACTGTACCTATCTAGGACTTATATTCTGATCATACTCTGGATTTGAAGATTATTTTATTTATTGTACATGGTGAACATTTCCTGATCAGTTTGAATCTTTTTGCTTATAGGGATGAAAATTAAGACTGACACACCAATCGCAAAAAAAGCACGTGAAGGAGTGATGGAGTTTCTTTTGATGAATCATCCACTAGATTGCCCAATTTGTGATCAGGGTGGTGAATGTGATCTCCAGGATCAGTCTATGGCGTTTGGATCTGATAGAGGCCGTTTTACTGAAACTAAGAGATCTGTTGTCGATAAGAATCTTGGTCCTTTGGTCAAGACTGTCATGACTAGATGCATCCAGTGCACCAGGTATGCACAACCCATCACTTTTTATACCTAAGTACCTAACATCTAGGTGGTTGCTAACATACTCGAATTCTATTGTCAAGATGTGTGAGATTTGCAAGTGAAATAGCTGGAGTGGAAGATCTTGGCATGTTGGGACGTGGAAGTGGAGAAGAAATTGGTACCTATGTTGAAAAGCTGATGACCAGTGAACTTTCAGGGAACGTTATTGATATTTGTCCTGTTGGAGCACTCACCTCAAAACCCTTTGCTTTCAAAGCTAGAAACTGGGAGCTGAAAGGAACAGAGAGCATTGATGTTACTGATGCTGTTGGTTCCAACATCCGTATTGATAGCAGAGGTCCAGAAGTCATGCGCATTGTACCACGCTTGAATGAGGTACTTTCCTTTTCATATTTCACTTCTTCACATTCTTCATGGTATTGGCGACATGCGACTGAATTATAAAATGTTCTCTATTATTACTTATGAGTTTCTATTTGACCTAACACAGGACATTAATGAGGAGTGGATTTCAGACAAAACTCGTTTCTGTTATGATGGTTTGAAGAGACAAAGGCTAAATGACCCGATGATTCGTGGTGCTGATGGACGGTTTCAGCCTGTGAGTTGGCGTGATGCTCTTGCTGTTGTGGCTGAGGTCATCCATCAAGTCAAACCTGAGGAAATTGTTGGAGTTGCTGGTAAACTCAGCGATGCTGAATCTATGATCTTACTAAAAGACTTCTTGAACAAATTGGGATCCAATAACATATGGTGTGAAGGAAATGGTAAGAACACAAACGCAGATTTACGTTCAGGATATCTTCTAAATAGCAGTATCCAAGGATTGGAAAAGGCTGATTGTTTTCTTCTAGTTGGTACCCAGGTAATGTTCTTCAAATTTGTAAACTGTGTTTATCACCCTTTAATTTTTTATTTCTTTTATTAATTGGCAAGTTATGTAAAATTTCCAGCCAAGGGTGGAAGCTGCTATGGTTAATGCCAGAATCCGCAAAACGGTTAGAGCCACCCAAGCTAAGGTAGGCTACATTGGCGCTCCTGCTGATTTCAACTATGATCATGAGCATCTTGGCACAGGCCCTGAAACTCTTGTTGAAATTGCCGAGGGCCGCCATTCTTTCAGCTCAGCACTTTCAAATGCTAAAAACCCTGCCATCATCATTGGTGCCGGTATCTTTGAAAGGGAAGACAAAGATGCCATTTTCTCAGTTATCCAGTCTCTTGCCGCCAAACACGAAAACCTAATTAGACCTGACTGGAATGGAGTCAATGTTTTGCTCCTCAACGCCGCCCAAGCTGCCGCCCTTGACCTTGGTCTCGTGCCGGAATCTGACAACAGCATTGAGTCTGCAAAATTCTTGTATTTAATGGGTGCGGATGATGTCAACCTAGATAAGCTTCCAAAGGATGCTTTTGTGGTGTACCAAGGACACCATGGTGATAAAGGTGTGTATCGTGCAAATGTAATCCTCCCAGCAGCAGCTTTTAGTGAGAAAGAAGGGACTTATGTGAACACAGAAGGATGTGCTCAGCAGACTGTGCCAGCTGTCCCGACTGTAGGTGATGCTAGGGAAGATTGGAAGATTATCAGAGCTCTTTCAGAGGTCTCTGGTGTAAGTTTGCCTTATGATACCATCAGTGGGGTCCGGTCACGGATTAGAACTGTTGCACCCAATCTTTTGCATGTGGATGAGAGAGAACCTGCTACATTTTCCACATCTTTGAAGCCTGACAGCTCAAGCAAGGTGAGTGCAACACCCTTCGGTGTTACAGTAGACAACTTTTATATGACCGACGCCATTACCCGGGCGTCAAAGATAATGGCACAATGTAGTGCGTTGTTGAAGAAGTGAGCGACTGTTGGGAGTTCTAATAAAGTTGTGTTTTCACCTTTTTGAGTGTTGAAGCGCTGTTTTGTAATTCCAGTTTCGCAGAAGAAAAAGAGATTAAAGAAAGATTTGTATAAGTTGTGATGCAATTGCCATAAGTAGAGTTTAATGCTTCTCATAATTGGCAGCTTTGACATTCATTGATGGTTTCTGTAATTTTTGTAACTTTAAGTTGTCTGTATGGGATTTAAGACCTGTTGTAGCAATGTTGTTTTCTTGGAATATTCCAGAAAAAAAACCCTGTTCACGAATTATTTGGACGTAAATCCTTTAGACAGGTCATTCAACAGTCACAAATAATGATCATCTTGTTGATGTTGGTATACAAAGATAAAATTTCTCTTTACTGTAAGGTAGCAAGTCGGATTATAACATTTTTTGCTGTTATAAGCCTTACTTGAGCATTGAAATTGTACTGGTATTACCGGTATTGTATCTATATTGTGGCTCATATTCTTCTGTACATCTCATTTTGGTAGAATTCTGTTACAAAATCAAGTCCTTTTGTCAACAGTTGCATGCTTAAAGATTTGCAGCTCCTAACATTTTCAATACGATAAATTCAAGTCACCTCAAAGTTAGATTTGGTTCCAACCAATTCTGTCATAGTCTTTTAACAGCTCGACAGAATTGACAAACAAACAGAAAGCTAGAAATGGAAGTGTGCAATCCACACTGAAAATAGGTGAAGTTCAGTAGGGAAATAAAGATAGGATGTCATTCACTGACTGACCTACTCCTAGTTGCGATATTTGAGATAAGCAGTTTAACCCGGCAATCCCAAACACCGTAAAAAGAAGTCTAAATATTGTCAAAATCTCAAACAAAAAGTATTTATAAACCTCGTGTATAAACACGCGATGTATAAATAGAAAGTTACTAAATAATACGGAGTATTTTACATAATTCGTTGCAATATGTACAATCTCGTGTAAATTTTTACTTTTTAAATTCTTATAGAGGAAAAAGAGACTTTACAAGAATAAACACTCCAACTAAACACGAAATTGCACCCCTAAATACTTTATGTGAAAACTAAGAAAAGCTGATCCGATAACAATATCTCCACAGTAAAACTTGCTTAGTATGAAAGAAATAAATCAAGTGTCTTATTGGCTACCTATCAAATTACTACCAGAAGTCAGCTGATGCTCCTGCTGCTAGGGGGCATGCACATACCCTCACCTAAACAAGGTAAAATGACATCACAACAATCAAGTCACAATTCATATATAAGCTTGTGTTGGCTAGTCATCTCTCATCTCCACCTCACTGCATTTTACCATCTACTAAACACACATACGTTTCAAACATTTTAACTAACATGGACGGTTGGGTTAGAGCTTTAATGGTTATTGGGTTCTTGTTCCCCTTGTTGGTTCAAGGTCGAATTCGTCATTACAAGTTCAATGTAAGTAGCTGGATTCACTAAAGATTTATTGTTTTTTCACCAACAACATTGCATGCCATGCATGGTAAAGTTCAGTATGGGTTTTGTACGTTCGGTCACATAAGTCATATTACAATGTTTATAAATCAGTCCAATGTTAACTTCTCACTGGATATAAGCGAGAATTCCACACGAGAAACAAAAAATTAACAAACCGAGCGAAATTTGCAAGATCCATAAGTTATACAAAAAACTCATAAATTTTGTGCTAATTTGTATGTCATATAACTAAATGTGTAGGTGGTTACAAAGAACTCGAATCGTTTATGCTCAAGCAAGCCCATTGTGACAGTTAATGGCAGATTTCCTGGACCAACTCTTTATGCTCGAGAGGGTGATACTGTCCTTGTAAAGGTTGTCAACCATGTCAAGTACAATGTGTCCATCCATTGGTAAGATTTATAATAACCGAATTAAATTCTAGCTAGTCTTTTAGTAAAGTAACACAAAGTAATTAGTTTCCATTCTACTTGTAATTTTGCAGGCATGGAATACGACAATTACGTACTGGATGGGCAGACGGGCCAGCATATATAACACAATGCCCGATCCAGCCAGGGCAAAACTATGTGTATAACTTCACGATAACTGGACAACGAGGCACTCTTTTGTGGCATGCTCATATTCTATGGCTACGAGCTACAGTCCATGGTGCCATTGTTATCTTGCCTAAACTTGGTGTTCCATATCCATTTCCTAAACCCCATATGGAACAAGTTGTGATTCTAGGTAGGATTAAATGGTTTAGAATATAGAACAGATTCACTTGAAATAATGATGTTGTAGAGAAATTTCTTTTTTTATGAACTTTGTACATGATATGCCATGTGTGGTATACTATTCTAACTCTGAAAATTTCAAATTTTAAAAATGGTTCAGGACTGATTCACATTTTACCAATTTTCATGGTTTTATGGATGTAGGTGAATGGTGGAAATCAGATACCGAAGCCGTGATCAATCAAGCGTTGAAATCTGGCTTAGCGCCTAACGTCTCAGATGTTCATACTATTAATGGTCATCCGGGACGACTTGCTGGATGTAAAACACAAGGTAAGGAAGAAAACATGGTCCAGTGTATTGATTTGTAACCTAATAGTTAAGTCATTTATCTACCAAAAAAAATTATTCTTTTTCTTAAAGGTTTAGTTTGTGATTTAACACAGGAGGATTTCATTTCAATGTTGAGAAAGGAAAATCTTACATGTTGCGGATAATCAACGCTGCCCTCAATGAAGAGCTGTTTTTTAAGATTGCGGGACACAAGCTCACTGTTGTCGAAGTAGATGCTGTCTATGTCAAGCCCTTTAAAACCGACACCATTGTCATTGCACCTGGCCAAACCACCAATGCAATCATAACTGCAGACATGAAGTCCGGTAAGTATGCAATGATTGCTTCTCCATTTATGGACTCCCCTGCAGTTGCCGTTGACAACAAGACCGCAACAGCCACAATCCTCTACACAGGCACCCTAGCCTCCTCCCCTACAACTCTAGTTTCCGCACCGCCACAAAACGCCACAGCAGTAGCAAACAAGTTTATAGATTCCCTCCGTAGCTTAAATTCAAAAAAGTATCCCGCCAAAGTCCCCTTGAAAATTGATCATTCTTTATATTTCACAGTTGGACTTGGGATCAATCCATGTCCAACTTGCAAAGCGGGTAATGGAAGCCGAGTTGTGGCAGGTATAAACAATGTTACATTTGTTATGCCCACAACAGCTCTTCTTCAAGCACATTACTTCAAAACCAAAGGAGTCTTCACCACCGATTTCCCTGCTAACCCTCCAATTTCCTTTAATTTTACCGGAACCCCGCCCACAAACATGGCTACAACTAATGGAACTAAGCTCTATCGGCTAAAATATAACTCCACCGTTCAGTTAGTACTACAAGACACTAGTATTATAGCTGCGGAGAACCACCCGCTTCATCTACATGGGTTCAATTTTTTCGCAGTTGGCAAGGGAATTGGAAACTATAACTCAAAGACAGACCCAAAGAAATTTAACCTCATTGACCCGGTGGAAAGGAATACAATTGGTGTGCCTTCTGGTGGTTGGGTAGCTATTCGATTTCGAGCAGATAATCCCGGCGTTTGGTTCTTGCATTGTCATTTGGAAGTGCACACATCTTGGGGATTAAAAATGGCGTTTTTGGTAGACAATGGAAATGGACCAAAGGAGTCGCTGCTGCCACCACCAAAGGATCTTCCGCAATGTTAGACAAGAAAAAATTTGATAGTTTTAGGGATTTATTTGTTAAATATTTGTAAGAAAATGTTGAGTGACTTGCAGTTTGGGGAGAATATATGCGCATTACAATATTATGGTTCATTAGTTGTGAAATATACCATTTTTTTTGTGTGAGAATATAACAATGAGAGATCTTTTTGACAACTTGTGCAAAATACATTTCTGTTATGAGTTTCTATCTGACCTGAGATAGGACATTTATGTGGAGTAGTTTTCAGACAAAACACGTTTCTGCTATGACAGTTTAAAGAGACAGAGACTAAATGACCCCATGATTCGTGGTGCTGATGGACGGTTTCAGCCTGTGAGCTGGCGTGATGCTCTTGCTGTTGTGGCTGAGGTCATCCACCAAGTTAAACCGGAGGAAATTGTTGGAGTTACTGGTAAACTTGGTGATGCTGAATCTATGATCTTATTGAAAGATTTCTTGAACAAAGAAAATGGTAAGAGCACAAATGCAGATTTACGTTCAGGATATCTTATGAATAGTAGCATCCAAGGATTGGAAAAAGCTGATTGCTTTCTTCTAGTTTTTTTTTTTGAAAAAGGATTGCTTTCTTCTAGTTGGCACTTGGCACGCAGATAATGCTCTTTAGATTTGTTCATGTGTATTTTACCTTTAGTTTATATTTTCGTATTAAAGTAATATTCAAGTTATGTCGAATTTCCAGCCAAGGGTGGAAGCTGCTATGGTTAATGCCAGAATCAGCAAAACAGTTCGAGAGACCCAAGCTAAGGTATGCTACATTGGCGCTCCTGCTGATTTCAACTATGATCATGAGCATCGTGGCACAGGCCCTGAAACTCTTGTTGAAATTGCCGAGGGCTGCCATTCTTTCAGCTCAGCACTTTCAAATGCAAGTAGGAGGAGCTCATTAGGGAATAAAGATGGGATGTCATTCACTGACTGACCGGCTCCTAATTGTGATATTTTAAGTAAACAAGCAAGTTTAAAACAGGCAATCCCAAACACCCTTTAAGAGCATTTTACACGCAAACTTAAAAAAGAAGTCGGATTATTGTCAAAATCTCAAACATTATGATTATCTGATATTTACAACTTTAAACAATATAAGAACATCCAAACACCATCTAAACAGCTGAAGCACGTACAGACTCCTTGCAGTTTGTTGTGTTTTGTTACACTTGATGATCTGATCGTATTATCTATATCACAATGGTACCGGTCACATTTGATATATGTACTACCACGATTGATGTTTTTGGGGGTGGCAGGGAAAGGGTCGGAAACGACAAAGACTCACCCTCCCTAGGTAACCCGGACAGAGAAAACCTCATCCGCTTACCTGTTTACCATGATTGATGTTTATGGTATCTAGAGATGTACACAAGATCAATTGAAGACCACACTGGCTTTTGGTCAGATACAGCTTCCGAGTTCTACACTTCTCCTGGAAGAAATGGGGTCCACAGCTCCACTCAAAGACTCTCGATACCACTAACGGGGATATCAACATAGAGGTAATCACTTCTCAGCAAGGAAACCTCCATTCACTCTACAATTGTAGCATATTTGTATAATATAATCAGTTGGAATTTTGTTTTGATTCAGTGGTTCAGACTTCAGAGAGGGTCAGGGTGAAAATATTGCAATTTACTAGGAAGAAACAGTGTTAAAAAGGGTGATTCTGTTATTATTTACTTGCCAGTGGCTCATGGAACTGCGAATCAATATGCTTTATTGTGCTTGTATTGGTGCTGTTCATTCAGTAATTATCATTTAACACTACCACTTCCATTTATTGACTAAATGTGAATGCATGATAGGAATCTGCCTCAGGTATTCATGTTGTATTTGCTGGATTTCTGCAGAATCGCTTTAATAAAGAATCATCGATTGCAAGCCAAAGATTGTGATAATGTGTGATGCGGTTAAAAGAGACAAAAAGAAGTGATCATTGTGATAATGTGCAATGCGGTTAAAAGAGGCAAAAAGAAGTGATCTATCTCAATTATATTGTTGATGCTGCACTCGAGTAATCATCTCAAAATGAAGTCTCCTGGTAGGATTTCTACAGAATCGCTTTAACCACTTTTTACCACATGTTAATAAATACCATATGCTTTATCTATTTGTTAAGTTATATCAAATGTTATATTATATTTGCTAATCTACCAAATGTTAGCCACAATATGGCCTCTTATACAGGGTTTCTTTTCTGGTGCTTTAAAACTCTTTTCTAGCTGAATTATAGCTTAAAGGACACATAAGCTTCATATTCAACATCAGGCTATTTGTCTGGTGCAATATAAATTTCCGGAATGTTGTTCCTAAGCATCCTACTAGATGTGATGTCGAGTCAGTCGATGCAGAAGATCCACTTTTTCTTCTGTACAAAAGCGGAAGCAGCGTAAAACCGAAGGTATTTATGCACCGTATACCTCGATCAACTGTTATATATCATGCATTTCTAAATACAAATCATGAAGGTGAATTTGATAGTTTTTTTTTTTTTTTTTTTTTTTTTTTTAAATAATAAAATTGATAGGGTGTTTTTCATACCACACAAGGATACATGACTATAAAGGCAGCAACATTATAATATGCATTTGACTAGAAGCCATCTAATGTATACACGTATAAAAAGTTCCGTTACTTTAGTTTATGTCATATTTTGGTTATAGGTATACAAAGGCTGACACTTGTTTCGTCTCGAACTTCAGGTATACAGCAGACTGTTGTTCGATCACTCACACAGAATTCCCGTATACAGCAGACTATTGTTGGATCACTCACACAGTTACGTTGATTTATTCAACTGTTAATGGTGTAACAGTTGTACATCCTATAGGGGTAAAATGATTAGAATGAATAAATAGTATGAGGCTAAATCTTCACTCATTTTAATTTATGAAATTGAAAATGTGACTACTAAGAGGAGCTTTTCAAATCATATAAGTATGCTTCTGATATCATAAGTACATGGCACCTGCAGGTTCCTAACTATCCAGACCCTGTACAATGTTAAGAGTGATTAAGACATTGTCGACATATATAAACTGACATATTATAGATCCACAATAAGCAGCAGCAAGTGGATCCAAATCAAACAGATGAACAATCATACATGAAGGCTTCTTAACTGCTCTCACAAAGGGAAATACATTGCATAACTGAAGTCAACTCAACAACAACAACAACAACAACATCAACAATACCCAATCCCGCCGGAGCGAGGTATGGGGGAGGTGAGATGTAGACGGTCACACCCCTACCCAAGGTAAAGGGAGAAAGACCTCCGGCAAGTGTGTGTGCAAGCAAAAAGCCTTCATGTGTGGTGTGTGTGAGGATGGAAAACATGACAATCTTTTATGTATGCATGAAAACAAATATGCATACATATCTTTCAAATTTCAAAAGTTCCACAAGAGGTGGCAAAAATGGGTGGGTCGGGCAGATTGGTAGCCGGTCAAAATGGTAACCTTTATGTGATGGTAAAAACTAAAAATGGGTCAGGTTGGTCTGACCAGCCAATGTACTTTTGTCCAATTTTGCCTGTTTGATCCGTGATTCCATGACCAACAAGGCAACAAATACAACCCAAGCTGACATGATTTCATTCAAAGGGCTAAAGCTGCTCCCTCTTAAATACTCCAATCAGTACCTAAAGTTTTTTGTATTGCCATAACAGCCAATGTGGCACAAACGTGGTTATCCGAAAAAGAGTCATGACACTAGCACAACTCATGCCATTTTACAGGACAAAAGAATGGATATCAAATCTTATTGCATCCATTCTAAAGTGACAAAAATGACAATAAAAATAGCCAGAACTCCACTGCCAAAAACAGCAGCAGAACAGTCAAATTAATAAACAAAAGGCATAGTCTTCACCAAGGTTGTAAAAATCGCTAGGCGCTAGTGAGGCGGTCGGGTAGGGCCTAGCGATTAATCGGTTAGGCGGGGATTAATCGGATTCAAATTTTTATACACAAAATTGTAATATTAGATATTATATTATATGTATGAGATAAGCATAGGGCATCAAAGTTCAAATATTTCAAATGTTCAAATATAAACATAAAGTTTAAAGTCAAACATATATATTATTCGGTTTGTTGACCATTTTTAAGCGATCTTTGACCGATTTTGTCCTATTAATCGGTTTGTTGACCTATTTTTAAGCGATTTTGTCCGATTTTTAAGCAATTTTGTTGACCGATTTTTAACCGATTTTGTCCGATTAATCCGATTAGACCGATTTTGTCCGATTAATCTGTTTGTTGACCGGTTTTTAAGCGATCTTTGACCAAAACGATTAAATAGGCCGATTATGATAAATCAAGGCGTTTAGTGAGCGATCAGCGATTATGCGGGGATTAATCGGCCGCCTGAACCGATTTTTACACCAGAGGTCTTCACAATTGAGTGATTGACCCATTGCAAGCAAACGAACAGAAGTTAATGTACATCAGTAACCATCACAGAAGCAGTCAATGATTGTAGCATTTATTTTTCCCAGCAGAATCTGTTTTCCTATGAACCTGCATGTTCCGAACTCATGACGTGATAACCATGGAACTGCTACAGATCCATGAGAAAAACGGTGTTCTAAGATAGCATATGAGGAAGCTATTAAACAAGCTGATTACATTGTTGCATGACAAATTATCCATTCAGCGATTGGATATCATGTGAAAGTCTCCCGAACTAATTTAAAATCTCCCAAGGTTAAGAAAACGCGCGAAACTAATATAGGCATCTCAACTAGAGCAAACAGACGGATGCATCATATCTCAAGTAGTTAGATGTCGAGTATCCATTCCCAAAACCGAATAAGCAACAACAAAATAGAATAAAGAGCATACTTTAATTGTTGGTCGGAAGACTAATTACAGATGTAGTGGTTGCAGATTTCACATGCATTTTACGAAATCAGCAACTCCAAAACTGACTATTCTGAACTGCTTATCTAACTCTCAGAAAATACATACAAAGAGTAAAGATAACTGATCTTAAACATCTTTCAAACAGCTAAGATGTTGTATCAAGATGGGAGTTTGGGATTGCTTATTTTAGCAGCTACTTATATAGGTATCCAAATAATAACAAGCAGTGTAATAGCAATAGCAACTCTCAAACTGCTTATTTCACCCTCAAATACACATATAACTATAAATAATTTGTTTCTACGCTATTAGCAAATATTTCAATAAGCAATCCCAACACCTCCAAAAAAAAATGAAATATGCAAACTAAACAGCTGTAATAACCAATCCCAGTTTTAATACTCTGTTTCAAAATGCTTCCAACATTAAAAGGGTGTATAGGATTTTGGTTTGGGTATATAGCAAACCAACATCAAAATAATTACTGCGTTTTCCTACACATATAACACAGGTATAGAAAGCACTCTTTGTTTTCAATTCACAGTTTTAAAAGCTCAATCTTAAACACCCCTTCTGCTCAAACAGCCATATCTGAATACGAGTTTTACTCGGGAAGAACATAAAGATCAGATTGATGGGTTGGGTCATGATTCTCTGGACTTTGGTCACTCTGGCTGCTGATGAGGACGAAGGATCTTGTGGTTTGATTGATTGTTAAAAAAAGAGTATGCATTGGAAACCATTCTCAATTCAGGCCCATTGAAAAAATGTTTTAAGGCAGCCAACAGACACCCTATCACAATTACCAGAAAATCAACTACTAGTAACTGCAAAATCGTTTATTTCTTGTGTTTCAAGTGATCCCATGCAAAACTCAAGGAACAGAAGGTAGGAATCTATTTGTTTGGGAAAGAATAAGTAATAACCTTAAATCTCTCAGGGGGTCACGTATCTTGTTTAAACAATAATCCCTTTTAAAGTAACTAATTTTACAACGACTAACGCTATGATAACATGTAAAAACTAAGCCTTAGAGGGTTCCTTGGAAACTTGTGTTATCACCCAAGTTCTTAAACGTAGTGTCCTATGCAATTACCTTCTCTGCTGATTGTGAGTCTTTTTCTTGTCTTTTCCTGCATCAACAAAAAAAATTAAATACTTTCGGCGCAATTCAAACAGAGAGCATCAGATGCATAAATTCACGAAGTATATGCATTGGACTTGAAAACCATTAACAGTCATATTCCAAAAATATGCAGCATACAAACTTACTTGTCTTGCAGCTTAACCATCGATCTAGGCCTCTCATAACCATCCTCCTTATCCTTATGCTGCTTCCCTTGATTCCTTGATTCTGGTTTCCAATTTGCTTTAATAAGCGATTGACCTAATAATTCAGCAATATCTGTTGCCATAGCCTCAGCTTTCTTCACATACGGAAAAGTTTCCTCCTTGAAGTGATTCGATAACCATAAATACATAGACACAACTTGATGCTTACTCTCAAGATCCAACAACTCAGTGTCATTTCTAGCCGAACACGTTGGCATCCCCATAGCTAAACTTACAGGCACATTTTGAGAATATGATTGAGCAAATCTTAATAAATGAAACATCGCTTTTGGGTCTCTTATATTAACCGGAGCAAAACAAAAGTTAAAACGGTCTTCAAGAGAGAGCCCTTGAACTTTTTCCAACATATTAGCAACCTTTTTTATGTGATCGTGTTTGCACAAAAAGTAAGATCCATCCAAACGACTATTTTCCCCAAACTTTTGAAGTAACTGAGAAAAGGTAATGTCTGCAAGCTGCCCAGCAAATAACTCAACCTGCTCAAAAAATGGGAAGAGACCCACTTTGGTTACTTCGTCAAAAGGTTTTTGCAAGCATTCTATCAAGTAGTCCAAATCATCTAAATGTAAAGTCGTTGTAAGTCCGTCCGGATATATACTTCCTCTACGACCCGCTCGTCCTGCAATCTGCTTCACTTGTGAAGCAGGAACCGGCACGATTTTATCACCATTATATTTTGAAAGACTATAAAATACTATCCGTCTAATATTAAGATTTAACCCCATTCCCACCGCATCACTTGCGACCAATATATCATACTCGTTACCTTGTTCATTAAACAAGTTAGCTTGGTGCCTACGAGTCTCTGGTGGCAAAGCACCATAAATAACACAACACTTGTGATTTGTGTGTTTTTCAATAGCTAATTTTACCTCAAAAATTTCCCGTCTTGAAAACGCAACAACACAATCACCAGAGCGAACGTTTCTTATATCTCCCAATAAAGTCTTGGCTTCAACCACTAACGGTTTAAACCTTTCATAATGATTTTCGATCAACTCGTCACCAGTTTCTTGACATATCTTTCTAACAATATTTAACACACTCGGGTCTCCACATAAATGTATCTCGTCAGCCTGCAAACCAAGCAAAGCCCGGGTCCACGCGTACCCCCTATACAAATCCGACATCATTTGAATCTCATCAATAACCGCCACCTCATACAGCTCATCAGTAGAAACCATTTCAACAGTACACGCTGTATGATTCCCAAATGGTACATACTTCTTTTCTTGACCCGTAAGTAAACTACAATACACACCTACCGAATTCACCTTATCAAAAACTTCCATAGCTAAAAGCCGAAGAGGACTACAATAAATACCCTTTTTCGCTTCCATAAACCTCTGCAAAGCATTATACGTCTTGCCACTATTAGTCGGACCACAATGATACACAATCTTCCGTTTAATAGCCCTAGCAAATGGAAACCACGTCTCGGGCTTCGTCATATCCGCCGACGAAATCATACCCCTAAACTTCTTAATCTCATCCGGAAACTCTTCCAAACAATACTCAACAAAAACCGGAAACAAAAACCTCTCCGCCTCACTCCCCGGACCCAATGTCAACAAATGATCCACAATTCCCCGATCACATTTCTTAAAGAAAAAATTCCTAAACTGATGCACCGCGGTTGGAAAAAATGACGCACTAATATAAATAGCTAATGCTTGATTCGACGCCCAACCCGACTTAGCAAAACACCTAAAAACCTCAGTAAGCTGGTTCCACTCCTCTAATCCCAACTTTCTCGCAACCGGCCCATCTCGCAACCTACGATAAATCTCCACAGGATCCTCATTTGACACATGTTTAGATACTTCACCATTGGTCTCTTCTGTTGATTCTAACTTAGTACCTATGTCATCATTTTGTGAAGGTGTGCAATAAAACCTAGTTTTTGAATTAGGAAAAATTAAGGAAAATGGGAAAAGGGTTTTGTTAATTGGACCAAAAGATTTGTGGGTTTGTAAGGAATTGGTGTGAAATGCATTGTGTGATGAATAAAAGTGATTAGAAGATGATAAAAAACGAACCTTTAAAAGATGATGGTATTGTGCACGGATGATTCTTGTTAATGGGTTTCTTGCCATTGGGATTAGGATGGTTGCATTAAATTATAGACGTGATTGCATGCTTTTTGAGGAAATTTTGAGATATGGGGAGGAAATGAATGATGGAAGAGTGGGTGCTAGAACCCTAGAATTTTCAAACGGGTCGGGTGGTAAAACCCTTTAGAAAACCTGTTAAAAAACGTTCGGGGTCGGGGTGTTCATCGGTTCGATTATCGGGTTATTCGGTTTATTCGGTTCAGTTAGTTTGGTTAAATTTTTTTTCAGGTATAACTGAAAATCGAACCGAATCGAATTCAAATTTGATTTAATCGAATCGAAAATCAAACCAAATAACTGAAAACCGAACATTTATAACCAAAAAACAAACCGAATAACTCAAATTACATAATTAATTATTTTTTATTTAATTATATATATTTTAGCACAAAATATTTTTTTCAAGCTTAAATCACGTTATATTTATACTAAAAAGGAGTTTTAGTAATTTTACTTTCTATATTTTGTATGAATTCGGTTTGTGGTTCGATTTTCAGTTTTCATTGACAAAACTATACCTAAACCGATAATCAAATATTTAGTTCGGTTTTGACCAATTCAGTTTGATTACAAATTCGGTTCAATTATTTTTTAGTTCGGTTCAGATTCGATTTTCGGTTACTGTGGACAATCCGTGAGCACCCTTACTTGGGGTGACCATAAGCCGTGTGGTCGTGTTCGTGTACACTTAACCCAGAATCAAATTTGACAAGTTGTCTAAACTAAAAGGACTAAGGTGTGATCAGAACAATCTAGTATCACTTTAAAGACACACATAAACCCTGAAAACCCCTTTCTGTCTTTCTTTACTCATCTGAGCAGCCAAAAGCCTCAACCAAACAAACATACAGTCATGAGGGTCAAGGTTATTTCTCGTTCTGCAGATGAATTCACACGAGAACGCAGTAATGATCTTCAGGTAATCTTTGCCCTTTAATTATGTTTCAAACTCTAGGTTTTTATTGGTTCTTAAAAAATGTTAATTTGGTGCAGAGGGTGAGTAGAAACTATGACCCAAATCTTAGGACACAAGAAAAAGCAGTTGAATATGTCAGAGCATTAAATGCAGCCAAGCTTGATAAAGTGTTTGCAAGGCCTTTTATTGGTGCTATGGATGGTCATTATGATGCTGTTTCTTGTATGGCCAAGAACCCGAGTCATCTTAAAGGCGTTTTCTCCGGTTCTATGGATGGAGGTATATATATACTTCTTTGGGTATTTAGGGCGCGTTTAGTTGGAGAAAAAAATACTCTTGTTTTCTATCTTTAGTTTTGTAAAAAATTAAAAGGGAAATTTATCTCCGCAAAACACTTGAAAATATAGAAAACGCCTTTAGTTGATGTTTGTATTTTCTATTTTGAAGAAGGGGAGGGAGGGTTGTGGGTTACAAAAGAAAACAACTAAAGTTTGTTTTGTAGTTTTCCTTGTTAAGCTAGGAACCCTATTTTGTTTCAAAATATTTTGTTGGAAAACGCGTATTTGAACGCGATCTCTGCTTTCCTTGTTTTTTACAAAACATTTTGTGGAAAACAAGGGTGTTTTCCCCCAACTAAACGCACCCTTACTGTTTTTGAATTATGGATTTGTGTGAACAGATAGAAGTTAGGATTGGGTGTTTGTTTTAGCTTGTTTTCGGGGTTGTTGTAAGCTACAAACTAGACTGGAAGTAACTGGCTTGTGAAAAAGAAGCCGAACAAAGTTAGCTCATAAGCCTGAAAAGAAGCTAAAAATAGACAACTCGTAAACTTAGTAATCTAATGCAGAAAATGAAAGCCGTGAGCCTGCTTTGACTAGTTTCGTGCACGTTTGACCCCCTTAGGCAGCTATATTAGTAATGAGAACTAGTTTGGATTGGCTATAGCCAAAGTTATGCCTCTTAGGTCCTTTCTCACCAGCCAAATTAATATATATTGTAGCCAACTACGGCAAATTCACAGTTTAAGAAGTCATGCCAAATAATCTCACAAGTGTTGATTAACTTGATTCTTGATATAAAGAAAGATGTGACTATAAAAACCTTTTCAACTCTTATTGGGAATTTTAAGTTTTTGGTCATGAAGTTACAGTTAAGTTTTAACCGGTGATTATGGAGTATGGATTATATCACAATTTACTAGAAAAGGGGAGAAATCATATTGTGAGAGGGTTGTGAGTCACTTAGTGGTCTTTTTTGTAGTTTTTATTTTGTTTTATTTCAGTTAGTGGCTATATGTTTCGTATAACTAAAGTTACTTCCCAATTGTAATTGGCAGAAATTCGTCTATGGGATCTTGCTTCGAGGTAACACTTTATTCTCTTTGAACCTTCTACTAATTCAAGTGTCATATTTATGTCATGTATCTGATACAATATGACCCTGGAAGACACGACTTATGGGGTTATATAAAAAAAGCTTATTTTTTCTTAAAGTTGAACTTATCTTTTTTATGTTTTTCTAAAGTGAACAGTAATCTTATACAACGTTTGCCTTTATTTTGACTGTTATGTTAATCATTTACTCATAAAATGGTACTTGAGATACGTAACACAGTCTGTTCCATGTGCTGTTTCTTGTGATACAATGATTCGTAAATCGTAATGTTCTGTTTGGACTTTTTAAGTACATCTTTTGATATGATTAATTTTATTCAAAAACAGTACCACTTATACACAAACTTATACCTTGTAATACAACACTTCTGTTACTAATGAACTTGGTATGTGTTTTTATATTAGCAGTGGAACGGTAGTGTGGTTCTCAAGTATAACCCAAGCCCTTAAACTTGCCTTTGACTGAAAGTTAGTTGATTTTCTGCTGTGTAGTTTAAGTTGATTATGGTTTGTCATGTATGTAGAAAAACTGTACATCAATATCCTGGTCACCAAGGAGCTGTACGTGGTTTGACAGTATCTACAGATGGACGTGTACTTGTGTCATGTGGAACTGATTGCACGTAAGAGCCTAACCAACTTTCACTTTTAGCATTATAGTCCTCCGAATAATTATAGCTTAATAATGCGTATCTCAATTGTATCAGTGTTAGACTGTGGAGGGTTCCTCTTGCAAGTGGCATGGACTCAGATGAGGACTCATCTGATAATAAGGTCAGTGCTACCATATTCTCCAGTTTCTTGATTGATATCATCCCTCATCCTAACTTGTTTGTGTAATTTTTATTCTGAGATGACAGTCAATTGCATCCTATGTTGGGAGTAATGGTTTCTCGTAAGTTTTCTAACAGTCTATACATCATGTGTTTCTCATATATTTTTTTATTTTTCATTCAAAAGGTACTAATATCAGTTTAATATTTTTAATCGTTTTAGGGCTGTGGACCATCAGTGGGAAGGTGGTCTTTTCGCAACAGCTGGTGGTGCGCAAGTTGATATATGGGATCACAACAGGTAATGATCAGATCTTCAGTATAAGGAGATTTATAATTTTTATTTGGTCTTATTAATGTTTTGTACATATAGATCGCAGCCGGTTAATTCTTTCGAGTGGGGAAGTAGTTCAGTTTTCCATGTCCGTTTTAATCCTGGGGAACCAAATATCTTGGCAACATCTGGCAGGTATATCTGCGGCACCAGTATAGATGTGATCTATTTTTTTATTTGTGATGTTATTGCAAAATATATTTATATGTCAGACTTGTAGCTCCCGTGCTGTATTAGCTTGCTAAGTAGCATACAAAGCTGTTAACTTAGAGAAATAAGTGTATACCATGTTTTGTTCTTAATGTAATTGACTATAATATGACAGTTTTCTTCAATTTTCACCAACTGACTATGTAGTTGTTGCAAGTGTTGTATAATGTCTTACACTCAAGTCTTTAAAGTGGAGGAAGCATTTGTGTCTTACTCATCCGAACCAACTTGACTTTTCATATTCTGTAAAAACATAGATCAGGTTCTATGGAGAAATCATTACCTCTCCTAGTGAAACCTAAAAAGACCCAATCCTCCTTGCTTCTTTTCTGTATAACTTATCGCTGAAAGCCTAATACTACCATATCTCTGTTGATTTCTAAATATTCAAATTAACCAGCCTTCTGTCAATTCTTTTTCTATGGGGTCAAAACTGTTTTCCTTTATCTTGCTTGGATAGTGCCTTTCGTATAGCAATTATAGACTGTGACTAAAATTTGGGATTTTGTTAGCAGCTCCATCTTAAACATGATCATTAGTTAGTCGAAGTATAAGTGTATAACCTATGGTCTAGGAAGATTTTTTCCTTAGTATTGTAAACAGATATGGTTTAGTACCTGTAAATACATCTTTAATAATCTATCATTGCTGCTCCATTTGCTAATAGTCTGTATGTTTTTTTGCTTCCTGACTTGTATACATGCTGTTTCTCATGTCTTTTGTATTACAATTGGTATTTAGCATGACAATTTATGTCTTTGCAATATCTTTTGTATATTTACTGTTTCTTCCCTTTGTGCAGTGATCGGAGTATAACAATTTATGATCTACGAACGTCGTCGCCAGCAATAAAACTTATCATGCAGGTATGCTTCCAATAAGTCACCCAAACTCCTAAAATTTGAAACCACTAATGCATAGTTGATTTTCATCAACATATATGCCACACCATATTTGAATGGCTAGATCCAGATGTTATTATTTGTATAATATATGCTTGAGGCGGTTTAATAATGCATTTTTTATATCTGAATCTCTCAATGTGTCCTTTCTAGTCAGGTTTACGAACTTATTTATGGCTTTAATAAGTGCTAATTTTATGTCGGTACATATTTATGGTCACTACTGTGCTTCAGATCAACCTAATGCATTCCTTTTTTATTGATGCAGACAAAAACAAATTCTATAGCTTGGAATCCAATGGAGCCCATGAACTTCACGGCTGTAAGCACCAAATCACATTATCTTTTCTCACATCCTAAACCCCCAAAAATCGCACATAATCACTTTTTTTCAACATTTTAAGCAAGAATAATATTGTATATCATAAATGGTAAAGAAACTACCAATGAGGACCATTTTAGACTTTCTAGTTCGCTAATGTAATGCTTATAATAATAGTGTTTAAGTTTTAGAGACAACGCAACGGGAATTGCTTGTTACTAGATATGTTTTTCAAAGTGAGCGGTTTCCATAGTTCTGGTTGAAACAGGTCCGGTCGGGTTCAGATGATTTAGTCCACAAGACCACAAGCACCTGTCTTTTTCAGTAGTGCGTTAGACATGATTACAAGAACTATATGTGTGAATCAATAATCTTATTTCTTAATACAACGATTTTGGAAGTTTGTCATACATATTAGATACACTTCAAGAGACTTGTGGCCAATTTGACCCGTTTTAATTGTTTCCATTATTGCTATGTTTCTTCATTTTAGCACTTTTGTTCTGTTAGATTTTAGTTTATAACCTAAGTTAACCCACTTCCCATAAATGTGGATCAAAATTGGCACTTTTTATGTTTAGTTTTGGAAATTTCATGTATGTGGTTATCATTGGAAGTAGATTTAACTATACATGAGCATCTGTAGTCTGCATTTGAGATTAACATTTTGGTGGGATATGGGTTGTACTAACTCCTGGCTATCATGGTAGGCAAATGAAAATTGCAACTGTTACAGCTATGATGCTAGGAATATGACTGAAGCCAAGTGTGTGCACAAAGATCATGTGTCTGCTGTGTAAGACGATAGCTACAATGTGTTTAAACCTAGTTTTTATTGCTTCAATGCCTAACACTGACTGTCGTGATGATAACTTTGCAGTATGGATATTGATTACTCACCAACAGGTCGTGAATTTGTAACTGGATCTTATGACAGAACAGTAAGTTTGTTAAAATTGTTTTTGCATTCTCTTCACTAGTGAAAGCATCCTTTTCAAATTTTTTTCAAATTTTTGCAGGTGCGGATATTTCAGTATAATGGTGGACACAGCAGGGAAATCTATCACACTAAGAGAATGCAAAGGTTTGCTTAGTTTAATTTGTGGGCACAAGTATCCACTGTAACATGAATGTTGCATACAACCTTATTCTGTTATCCATGTATTATGTTTTGCACTAATTATGACGTTGATGATCAATGAATGCAGGGTGTTCTGTGTTAAGTTTAGTTGTGATGCAAGTTATGTTATATCGGGAAGTGATGACACCAATCTTCGACTTTGGAAGGCTAAAGCATCTGAACAACTTGGTGTTGTAAGTTTTCTTTCTTTTTTTCCCTTTCAGTTACTATACAGTCTAATGTATAGGATTTGGACACTCCCTGCCCGTTTGGTTTGGTTTCTTCACCTCAACTAGTTTGGGGAAGGCTTTGGTACTAAACTACTAATGATGCTTAACGTGTCTGGTCTACTATTATAGAACAACTAATAATTTAATGCGTTGCTGTACAGATTCTACCAAGAGAACGCAAGAAACATGAATATATGGAGGCTGTGAAGAATCGTTACAAGCACCTTCCTGAGGTTAAACGTATATTGAGGTATGGTTCTTTGATTATCTTATTATATAAAAGTTCCTCTTTGAAGAACCCAAAACGGACCAGCTCTAGTTGTTTTGTCAGTGCCCTTGGCCATGAGTTCATTCTTAACAATAAAAATTTGGATGGTTGGTTATTGCAGGCACAGGCATTTGCCGAGACCAATATACAAGGCTGGTATACTTAGACGTACAATGGCTGATGCTGAGAAGAAGAAGGAAGACAGTAGAAGAGGTCACAGTGCTCCTGGAAGCATGTCAAGGAAGTCTGTACGTAAAAACAGAATTGTTAAAGAAATCGAATGAGGACACGAGACCTAAAATCCAGCTCATATGTTTCCCTGTTTGGTATTCAATTTTGTTTAGCTTTAAGGTGTATGTTTTAAGAGAAACAACTGTCACAATATCTGATGCAAAATTTTAAGTTGATACTTGTTCTATCACAATGTTGGTTCTTCATTCATGAATCAACGTATCCAACCACTTTATGCATACATAATTACTACCCAAATCAAAACGATATCATTTCAATTCGTGTTAAAAAAAAAAAAAATCAGAATTATGCAGAGCATTTGGTTAATGTCAGAACTCGGTCGGTAAAAAAGGTTATAAAGTGACATATCTAATCAGTTGATTTGATCAACACATCAAAATACAATATGATGAAAAAGAACATTATAGTTGACAAGCTTTGTAACTTAAAACATAAGTCTATGGTTGTTTTCTTCCCCTGTTTTACTTCTTAGAACATGACGATATGCCAGTCGACTTATGTGACTTCTCCCAGTTTAAACCATCAAAATGTTTAATCTCCACGTGGGCTAGTGTTCCAGGATCCACACACTTGTACGTGATCGCTATTCCATCTGGATTCGATTTAGGTGTATAAAAAGACGTTATACCACAGACCTTGCAGAATGTATGCTTTGCAGTATGAGTCCCAAAAGTGTAGGTTGTGAGGAACTTTTGTGACTCTCCCAGAAGCTCAAATCTTTCATAAGGGACTATAAAGTGAGTGTTTCCTCTCATGGCACAGTCGGAGCAATTGCACTGCCAGGCAACGACACTGGTTGGTGACCGAACTCGCCATCTCACATTTTTACAATGGCATCCGCCATTGTGTAGTACCATTTCGGAAGTCATGTATCTAGTCTGCAATTATAAACAAGAACAATATTGTAAAGATGCAAATGGAACTGTCATAATATAATAGCTCTAGTTTCTAAAGTAGATAAATACTTTGAATTTTGATCTTAGGCCGTTTGGGATTGCTTTTCCGAAACAGTTTATGCGATTGCAAAACTGTTTTCCAAAAAACACAGAGCTGTGTTTTGTTTCTAACAAATCGCACAAATCACTTTTCCAAAAGGTTTTGCCAAACAATGTTTTCTGATAATTTACATTTTTCAATAGCTAAAAGGTTATCAAGATTTGGAGGAAATGTAGGATGTTTGATCTTTATAAACAAAATTTGAAAAAACTACAATGAAACCAGTAAAACCACAAAAGCTAAGCCATATATATCAACAATACGACAACATTGGGAGAACATAGTTTACATGTTCATCTACAAACATACACCAACACATTTCATACATTTTTATCTGTAATATCTTCTTATTTAAGTTTCGCCTGCACGAGCCACATAAGCTCTAGGGGGTCAACTGACTCCACTCAACAATTTTTGTTTGGTAATCTTAGTGCAGATTTAGTGTACCTTTGGTATATTTAATAAGGTGAAAGCCGAAGATTGTCAACTTATTTTTTTCAAATAATCCATTATGAATAACATACTAAGGATTAGTGTACCAATATCATTATTTTTGTCACTAATTAATATGAATACTGTTTTGGGAGTTGACTTGGATGAAACAATAAAACATAAAAGTGATAGTATGAGAATGGAGTCAAACTAAAAGTCAACGGGAAGTGTTAGTACCTTGAGAGTGCAGAAGCAGGGGAAGAGATGGCAGCCTTTACTATTTGGTTTTCTTTATTTTTCTAGTATTAAATCAAATGGACATAAAAGTTGGTAACTTTTTCTAAGGGTAAAAGCCATAAAATAACAACCTACTTTCTCTAATTTGCCGAGTTACAACACTTACTTTTTTATTACCTTACTTCACCAACATACTTTCAATTTTGATCTGACTTCACCCATATGACTAAAATAAACTTGCATCGTTAGTCCTTTATACTAACGGCCATTAGCAAATAACTTAAAATTTGGTTTTCTTACGTTTTCGTCGGTTTTTACACGTTTTCGTCGGTTATTGCACGATTTCGTCCGTTTTTGCAAGTTTTCGCCCGTTTTTACATGTTTTCGTCCGTTTTTACACGTTTTCGTCCGTTTTATGCACGTTTTCATCCTATTTTACACGTTTTCGTCCGTTTTTTGCACGCTTTCGTCATTTTTACACGTTTTCGTCTGTCTTTTCATGTTTTTCTTCATTTTCGCACGTTTCAATCTGTTTTAAACGTTTTTGTCCGTTTTTACATGTTTTAGTCCGTATTTGCACGTTTTCGTCCATTTTTAAACGTGCAAAAATGGACGAAAACGTGTAAAAGTAGACGAAAACGTGCAAAAACGAATGAAAACGTGTTAAAATCGACGAAAACCTGCAAAAACAGACGAAAATGTGTAAAAACGGATGAATAACAGACTAAAACGTGTAAAAACAACCGAAAACGTTCAAAAACGAAGAAAACGTGTAAAAACGGTTTTCATTCATGCAAAAACGGACGAAAACCTGTAAAATCGGACGAAAACGTGTAAAAACCGACGAAAACGTAAGAAAACCAAAATTTAAGTTATTTGCTAACGGCCGTTAGTATAAAGGACTAACGACGCAAGTTTATTCTAGTCATATGGGTGAAGTCAGATCAAAATTAAAAGTACGTTGGTGAAGTATGATAATAAAAAAGTAAGTGTTTCAACTCAGCAAATTAGAGAAAGTAGATTGTTATTTTATAGCTTTTACCCCTTTTTCTAAAAAGAATCATACACTAAAATAATTGGTTAGGTTCGTCTAATATTTCTTTTGAGCATGTTAATTCTGTCTAGTAGCTACATATTTTCTAACATACATCAATCTTGAAGAAAACTATAATAATTTATCAACTTTCATGTTTCGTTCCAATATCATACGTTAGTTGATGTGTCATGATATGTTATTTGCTATATCGACAAATTTTGGTTTTTTTTTTTTTTTTTTTTAATTAATTTATTTATTTTTATTATTATTATTTTTTAAAACTATGTTATCTTGTGGGTTAGTTTGTTTTAGATTTCTTTTGTTTATTTTATGCATTCTCAAATGGGTTTGAAGTTTAGTTAGATGATACAGCTTAGTTTCTTGGACATGTATTTTGATATCCAACTTGTTCAATTGATTTTTAGTTTGGATTCATATGTTCATTCCAATTTTAGAAAGGTGTTGCTCTTAACATTTATTGGAAAAACGTGTATTGAGAAAAGTGGTAAGATATAAAAGTGGGATCAAGATCCTCTCAAGTTGCATAACACAACTTGAGTCAAGTTAGATGATTGTGAGCCATTAGATTCAATCTAATGGTTCAAATCAAAAAAAGTTCTTTTGATTTGAGCAATCCAATGGCTCATTAGTCTATAACTTGAGTCAAGTTGAGTTTCTAACTTGATAGGATCTCCCTCCATAAAAGTGTCAGTTGAGAACAAAATTTAAAATGAGAAGTATAAGAAAGATTTTTAGTCACACATTTCAAATAAAAAAAAGAAATTTAAAAGAAAATGCATTTATTTTTGCAGGTACATCTAAAATGTGTGGATGTGCTTTCTTCTCACTTTTCTCATTTTAATTTTTCTTTACATTTGATCCTAACTCTTGCAGATGATAGTAAGTTTATGATGATATTAGCATCAAGCTGGCAAAATTTATAAAGTGTTATAGTTTTTTATAAAGATTAATACCCAATAATAGTAAGTTTATGATGATATTGGCATAAAGAAAACAATGTCACACTAAAATTAACCCAAATGTTACATTAATTTAACTTTTGTCAACTTTACCAAAAAACTTCTCGAAGAAATTTAAAATGGTGAATCCACTCGAATGTTTTTCAAATCCATCCAGAGTGGTATCTTTTGCATTGTTTCAAGCTTACGAAGTTGCAACAACTTAAGAAAAGTTCACTTAGTATTTTTTTCCCCTCTCTTTCTAAAGATACTCATACGAACGAAATTTACTTGTATTTAAATGACTTCATGTAAAAGAGGGGTTGGTTAATAGTTGAAGGACTCATATTGGAACATTGAAATAGTGTAGGGTTTGTTTTGTAACTTTTCTGTTATTCTTTTTCTCCTTCCTCCCATCTGTTTTTCTGGTGTATAAAACCTTTGTATCTTTCATTTTGAAGTAATAAGGAGAATCATTTTCACTGTGTGAACTGTGTGTTTCTCTCTACTCATTACTGTCAACATGGTATCAGAGCTCAGTAATGAGTTCTTGATCAGTTACAACCGACTCAACCGTAACCACCATAACTAACTTTTCCGATCACCATAAACCACCGTAACTAACTTTTTCCGATCATCATTTCTCCATCATTCCTATCATTCTATTCACAATTCTTTCATCATTTCTATCATTCTTTCATCTACGTTCTTTCAAGATTGAGTTCTGGTGTATTGTTCAAGGCTGAGTTTGTTGAGTCATTTGGTTGTTGTAACGGTTCTTTCAAGATTGTTGAAGCTTCCGCAACGTGTTAACAATGACAGCATCATCTTCTTCAACTGATGCTACTAGCCAAAACAGTCAATCTCTTTTGTTTAAAAATCCACTGTATTTGCATCCTTCTGATGGCCCTGGTACTCTTGTGGTGAATGAGAAATTGTTAGGAGCACAAAACTATCGTTCTTGGAGACGATCAGTTGAAATTGCTCTTTCTACCAAAAGAAAGTTAGGTTTCATCAGAGGAACAGTTCCAAGATCACGAGATGATGTGAATTTACAAGAACAGTGGGATACATGTAATAATCTGGTGATTAGTTGGTTAATGAACTCAGTTTCTGAATCCATTGCTAAATCCATTATGTTCATTGGCACTGCTTATGCAATTTGGATTCAACTTGAGAAAAGATTTGCTCTCAGCAATGGGTCACATAAGTACAAGTTGAACAGAGAGACTTATGAGACCATGCAATCAGGAAGATCTGTGAGTGAGTACTATACAAGTATGAAGTGTGTTTGGGAAGAATTGGATTCAATGAATGAATTGCCAAGAATAGTCAATATCACCCCAGAAATTGCTGTTTTTCTAACTGTTTTGAGTACTCAGAAAGAAGAGCAAAGATTGTTTCAGTTCTTGAATGGTTTGGATGACAAATTTTCTCATCAAAGGAGTCAGTTGTTGTTAAATTCTCCTTTGCCAAGTGTTGAGACTGCTTGTGCTTTGCTTCAACAAGAAGAGTCTCAAAGGGGGGTATTTGGATCAGGACAATCATTTGTTGAATCTACAGCTCTCTATAGCAAAGGTGAGGTCAAAGAGAAGTGTAACATATGTGGCTACAAGTGGCATCCACCAGACAAGTGTTGGGAGAAAGTTGGTTACCCCACATGGCATTACAAGTATAAGCAGTCACAGAAAGGTAAAGCTCCTCAGAAGGCTGGTTCAGGGAATGTGAAAAAGACAGCTGCATTGGTTGAAACTGGTGGTCATGTGGTCTTTACTTCAAAGCAGTTTGAACAACTCATGAAGAGTATTCCTCATTTCAATCAGACTACTGATGAGACTAATACATTGGAACATCCTTTTGGAGAAGGTACACTCTACTGTTTTTCTTGTGTTAATGGGGTTATAGAAGGATGGATAATTGATACAGGGGCAAGTGATCATATGTCACCAGATAGCACTGATTTGAATGATGTTGAGGCTCTTAAGTGTAAACAGGTTATTAATTTGCCAAATGGACATACTTCAGTCATTTCCAAAGTAGGCAATGTTGCTTTACAAAATGGACTTAAGCTGAACAATGTTCTCATAGTTCCTTCCTTCAAATTCAAGCTTTTGTCAGTCTCTAAACTAACAAAAGATTCTCATTGCTTTGTTACATTTTATGAGAAATTTTGTGTTATCCAGGACTTGAAAACCAGGAAGGTGTTGGGCTTGGGTAAAAAGCAAGATGGCCTCTATCATCTACTCAATCTTCCTCTGGATCAAATTCATTCTCAACTTTCTTCAATGGTTGTGTCTGCACTTGAAGATTGTAGTCTATTTTCATTTTTCTCAAATTGTTCTGTTCCAACAAACTATGCTTTTAGTGTTTTCAATAATTCTTACAGTTTGTGGCATCATAGACTTGGTCACATTTCTGATTCTACTTTCAAACATATTACTTCTGTTCCTGAAAGTGTCTCTCATTCTAATGAGAATTCTTGTTTGACTTGTCCAATGGCAAAATTCACAAAACTTCCATATTCTGCTAGTAAATCTCATTCCAAAGTTCCATTTCAGCTCATTCATATAGACATTTGGGGACCCTATAAAGTTCCAACCATAGGGAATCATAAGTATTTTCTCACTATAGTTGATGATTGTAGTAGAGCTGTTTGGACATATTTACTAGTCAGAAAGTCAGATGCCTTTGCCACTTTCAAGTCATTTGTTACTTTTGTGAAGAAGCAGTTTGAAAAAGATATAAAAGTGGTGAGATCAGACAATGCCTTAGAATTTCTCAAAGGATCTATAGGACCTTTTATGGACTCACTAGGAATAGAGCATCAAACTTCATGTGTTGATAGACCTCAGCAAAATGGGAGGGTAGAAAGGAAACATAGAAACATATTGGAGATAGATAGAGCCCTAAGATTGCATGCTCATTTGCCTGTACATTATTGGGGTGACTGTGTTATCACTGCAACATATCTCATTAACAGATTTCCCACTGCTGTGTTGAAATTTAAGACACCTTATGAAGTTTTGTTGCAATCTAAACCTGAGTATAGTCATCTAAGGGTGTTTGGTTGTTTAGCAATGGCTAGTAATCCTTCCAGAGTTGCTGACAAATTTGATTCCAGAGGTGTACCTTGTTTATTTCTGGGTTATCCACAACATCAAAAGGGGTACAAACTTCTGAATTTGCTGAATCATACAAGGTTTGTGTCAAGAGATGTTGTCTTCTATGAACATATATTTCCCTACTCTAAAACAAGTATGTTGCAAGTTCTTCAACCTGTGCCTGCACCCATTTCTTCACCATTGTGGTATGAAGATTTTGTATCCACAACACAACCTGTTCATGAGCCCTTTGTTACTGCTGAAGTTGTTCATGAATCTGCTGATGTTGTTCATGATTCTGCTGAAGTTGTTCATGAATCTGCTGATGTTGTTCACACTGCACCATCTTTCATTCCAACCACTAGTGTTCAAGATGCAGGAATCAGAAGATCCACTAGAGTGTCAAGTGCTCCAAGCTGGCTAAAAGATTATGTAACACCAATTCATCAACCAAAGGCTAATCAAGTGTCAGTTACTCCTCTTTAGTCTCAATTTCATGCTTTTCTATGTGCTTTGGTGGCTCAGTCAGCACCTACTTACTTCAAAGAAGCAGTTAAAGAAGAAGATTGGTGTAATGCAATGAATTTGGAGCTAAGAGCATTAGAGGAGAATGATACATGGGAAGTGACTGTTCTACTTAAAGGGAAGAAAGCTATTGCTTGTCATTGGATCTACAAAATCAAACTCAAAGCTGATGGTACACTTGACAAGAAGAAAGCTAGACTTGTAGTGAATGGAAATAGGCAAAGAAAAGGTGTTGACTATGAAGAAACTTTTGCTCCAGTGGCAAAAATGGTGATTGTTAGAGCTTTACTTGCAGTGGCAGCCATGAAAGGTTGGGAAATTTGTCAAATGGATGTGTCTAATGCCTTTCTCCATGGTGATCTCTTTGAAGAAGTGTATATGCAAATGCCTCAAGGGTATATTGGAAAGGGGGAGAGTGTGCAAAATGTTCCTGCTGATTCAAGTTTAGTATGCAAACTCAAGAAGTCCTTGTATG
Source organism: Chrysanthemum seticuspe (assembly GCA_019973895.1). Lineage (NCBI taxonomy): Eukaryota > Viridiplantae > Streptophyta > Magnoliopsida > Asterales > Asteraceae > Chrysanthemum > Chrysanthemum seticuspe. The sequence goes on from BPTQ01000002.1 coordinate 146,823,799, forward strand.
GCCTCAAACAAGCACCTAGACAGTGGTTTGCCAAACTCTCTTCTGCATTGTTGTCCTTTGGCTATACTCAATCTAAGGTTGATTACTCATTGTTTATCAAGACAGATGCTGAATCCTTTACAGCAGTCCTTGTTTATGTTGATGATCTTCTAGTCACTGGTTCTAGCAACACTCAGATTCAAGCTCTTAAAACACAATTAAGTACTCATTTTCACATGAAGGATTTGGGTCAGATGAATTATTTCTTAGGACTGGAGGTGTGCAAAAGTGACCAAGGCATTTTCATCTCTCAAAAGAAGTACACTACTGATTTACTTCAAGAAGCTGGTTTGACTAATGCACGACCATACAAGTTGCCTATGGATTCTCATATCAAGTTGCAAGCAGACATGGGAACTTCTTTACCTGATCCAGAAGTATACAGAAGATACATAGGCAAACTCATATATCTCACAATAACAAGACCTGATATTTGCTATACTGTGCAGTTGTTGAGCCAGTTTATGCAAAATCCTACATCAGTGCATATGCAAGCAGTGAAACATTTGATGAGATATTTGTTGAATTCACCAGGTCAAGGTATATTATTAGCTAATGATTCAGCTGTTCATTTGACTGCCTATTGTGACAGTGATTGGGCTAGTTGTCCTATGACAAGAAGGTCCACCACTGGCTATTGTATTTTGCTGGGTCAATCACCTATTTCATGGAAATCTAAGAAGCAACAAGTGGTGTCTAGATCATCAGCTGAAGCTGAATACAGAGCTATGGCCCTAACATGTTGTGAAGTTACTTGGCTGGTGACATTGTTGAAAGATTTGGGGCTCAAAGATCTTGGTCCTGTAGATTTGAAATGTGATAATCAAGCTGCCATTTATATAGCTGCCAATCCGGTCTTCCATGCCAGAACAAAGCATATAGAAGTGGATTGCCATTATGTCAGGGATCAAGTCAAGAATGGGGAAGTCCTACCTTCTTATGTTTCCACTAAAGACCAGCTGGCTGATGTGTTTACTAAAGTTCTTCCAGCAGATCAGCATTCTAAATTAATGTCCAAGTTGGGAGCTTGCAGTCCTTCCACCTCTCAACTTGAGGGGGAGTGTAAAAGAGGGGTTGGTTAATAGTTGAAGGACTCATATTGGAACATTGAAATAGTGTAGGGTTTGTTTTGTAACTTTTCTGTTATTCTTTTTCTCCTTTCTCCCATCTGTTTTTCTGCTGTATAAAACCTTTGTATCTTTCATTTTGAAGTAATAAGGAGAATCATTTTCACTGTGTGAACTGTGTGTTTCTCTCTACTCATTACTGTCAACAGTTTGATAGTTGATTACCTTGATTTCACGCAAGCTTCTAAATATATCGTTAGCTAAATAAACGTTCCTATAACCGTATGTCCAACCCTCACCACATTATCATGTGTGATTTATAAAAACAATGAGTCAACTATTGTAACTCACATAGTCATATTTATAAATAAAAAATAATACTCTAACACTAGCTTGTTTATATGTTTATCAAGGCTTAAAAATGACATCTCAACAACTTAAGACGAGAAACAAAAAATTAATATATTAATATATGTTCATTGGTAGTATATGATCAATTTTTAACACTATGTACATACAAGTGTTCCGACCATAGTTAATTTCTAGTCTTTGACAGAGACTGAGATCGATGTTTCATGATGGTAGATGAGTCATGGTTGCAACCAATTTTAAGCCACCAATCAGCTTTTTTCTACAAAGGGTACAACCACTTTTGGTAGTTATTAATAGTAAACTTAAACTACTTAACCTAACTATATATACATTCACAAAATCTTAGACCTATGTCATTAAGTACTCTAAAACTATCATGATCACTTCACCAACACCTAATTTTCCCTTTCAAAGCCCCATGCACAAATATGAAGACGAGGAACCACTAGCTTTAACCTTTGGAATAGGGCACTGTCGAGATATAGATCGTTGGCATAGTAGAAGAGAGTTTCTCAAGAGCTACAATCTCTCGAATGGGCGCTCAACTGTAAAGGAAAAGATGAAAAGGTCTGTTAGAAAGATCGGTCTTAGAGTTTATAGGCTGACATGGACATGGACATGGCCAACTGTGTTTGTACTAAGATGTTTTGTGCCACTTCCTTCCATTAAAGAAAAAGTTGTTAGCCAAGATCAGATGCATGGCGAGCATGATGTATTTCTTGAACATTTATCGGATGGCTATTTGCATCGTAAGAGTTTAAGGGTTTCTCGATAAATTGATTCAGTGTTCAATGAGAAAAGAAAGCTTCAGAGTCTTTTAGTATTTGAGATTTATGTTACTTCCTGTGTGATTATATCGACTGTAAGTTTAAACTATATACAACTATATTATATCGACAGCAAGGTTAAACTATATACAACTATATTGTCAATGACATATTGTAGTCTTTTACTAGACATCACAATTTTAATGACTAGACTTTTGGGTCATTTTTTTAAATTGTTGAATTATGATATCTGTTGGTTTTTGTGTTACTTACCAGTTGGGTGTAGATATGGTACCGGATATCACTTGAAATCGTGTAATCACTTTTCAATAGAAATTATTCGAACCTAATGTCGGGTTACACTAATATGTCAATGGGATAAGATCAAGTGTTTGTTCTTGTTTTAGGCACAAAGCTAGAACTGTTCACTTGCGAGTGTTTATGTTTTTCTGTGTTTCCTATTTATAGGAAATACTCAAGGACCAATAATAGAATTATGATAATTAACTGGCCCATTAATTACTCATAATATTCTTCTATTATAAGAAATAGTGGTTAAATGACCGTTAATCATGGCCATTAAGTTGCAGTTATAACCGTTTTTGAATAGTTCAAAGCAGTTACAATCGAAGTTTAAATTCATCCAGTGAGTTCATTGATGAGCTTGTCCCTGGTTAGGTAGCTCCCTTAGAGTTCTCACTGAGAGGTTCACCCACTGATGATATGAATCCTCTGATGAGACAACTCCCTGATGAGATCCATCAGTTTGAGCTGAAATCATCAACCTAGTTAATACCATTCAGAGTCACACTCTCGGAGGAGTAGACCCCCTGAATCATACTTTCCTACGACCTAATGGGTGTACACTCCGTACCTCCTAACCCATTACCAGGTGTGATCAAAGACCCAAAATTAAACTAAATTTCCAACAATCCTCCCCGATTTAGTACAATTCCTTATCATGAAAATAAACATAAAACAAAACCAGTGCATAAATGAAAATATCTTGAAGAATGAATTTCCATCTAAGTACATTACACGTTCAAACATTCGAGAATCGGGGTGTTCTAAGAATTGAACCCTTCAACCCATTTTGAATACCTGAATATAACATACACACAAGTTCTCAAACACTTAAGCGCTCATGACACTATACACGTCATGTGTCCGTATCCAATTCATAAATGTTATAAGAGCCAAATGCCCAAAGCTCCCTAAAGCGGCAAAACCTCAACATTCACGTAGGCAATTCCTCTTTATTCATGCTCCTGCCAAGCATTTTTTCAATGAATTCAACCATTAAAAAATAAAGACTTCATCCTCCTTTTTAGCAGATTCCAAGCACAAACATAGGATGTATTATAAAACATGTGTTCCAGCCTCTGATAATTAAGCTTTCCCCATTGAATTCAGATCCAAAGTTTCCTTCGGATAGAATTGGGCGTCTGAATGCTCAACGACTATGGTTGACTTTAAACCTATCCCTTTAGCAGACTTTAGAACCAAATATCTGGCCAAACCCTTCGTCAAGTGCTCAGCTAAATTTTGTTGATACCTAACAAACTCTCTAGATACAACCCCATTCATGATAAGCTCACGAATCATGCTATGCCTGACACCTAAGTGTCTGGACTTCCTATTGTACATCTGGCTATAAGCCTTTGCCAAGGTAGCTGCACTATCACATCTGATAGAAACAAGCGCTATAGGTTTGGCCACAATGGAATCACAAGAAGCAAGTTTTTCAATCATTCAGCCTCTTTACCAGTAGTTGCTAGTGCCAAAACCTCTGATTCTATTATTGAACTGATGATGCAGGCTTGTTTCTTGGATGCCAAGAAATTGCACCTCCACTAAGCAAAAATACTCAGCAACTAGTGGACGAATTATCTTCAGTGTTACTGATCCAACTTGCATCAGTGTATCCTTATAACATTGAAGGATAATCAGTATATGAGAGACTATAATCCATAGTTCTCTTCAGATACTTCAGTACCCTCTGAACTGCTTGCCAGTGATAAGCACTAGGATTACTAGTGTACCTGATCAGTTTACCCACTGCAAAAGAAATATTCGGTCTGGTACAAGTTATGGCATACATCAGGCAGCCAATTACGCTAGAATATTCAAGTTGAGATAAAGCCTGTATCCATAGGAGTACTCACTGGAGTACAATCATAGTAATTGAATTTCCTTAATACCTTCTCAATATAATGAGACCGAGAGATTGGATTTTTCTTACTTTCATGTTTAATCCTTATACCAAGGATAACATCAGCCTATCCCATGTCCTTCATGGAGAACCTTAATGACAGAATTTCCTTTGTGAGGTCAACCTGATCTTGCTCAGTGCCAAAGATCAGCATGTCATCAACATACAGATAATGATAACTCCTTTACCAGATTCATCAAATTTACTATATACGCATTTGTCAGCTTGGTTAACATGATAACCACTAGACAATACTATAGAAAACTAGAAGGGGGGTTGAATAGTTTTACCAATTAAAACTACGTTTTAAACTAATTAGATCGACTTATGTCAATCTATTTAATGTGTGTTTTAGATAATGATAGATAAACATATAAGTAAGTAATGTAAAGATAAAGAGTAAAAGAACACAAAACCACAACACGAGTATTTATAATGGTTCGGCTACAAGGACACCTTCCTTGTCCTACTCCACTCCCCGAGTACCCCACTCGAGAGTTCGTAAGCACTACACAACACAAGCTCCTTAATGTGGCGGAGAAGCCTTCACAATGTTGCATACTCTTTATCCGGTACAAGGCTAGATAACGAGTTCCATTACAAAGGAGGAACTACTACCCAACACTACACCACAACACAACTACCCCAAAGGAGACACACTCCTTGTTACAACACTAGAAGGATATCAATATCCTTTAACCCAAACTATCTATCTTGTACATCGATGTACCATATCGAATGTACACCCTTGGCACCTTTTACTAATGCCTTCGACACGACCCTTCGGCACATTTCACTAATGCCTTCAACACAACACTTCTATGGAGGGAGGAAATAACTATCAACAAGATACACTTCAGTGGTCTTGATGATGATGAAGCTTAGCAACTCATGACCTTGAGCTTGCACGTCTTCAAGAGGTGGCGATCTTGCCTTTAAGAGGAACTTAGAGAATCATACAAACATAATACTAGATAGAATGATCCTTTGGATCAGAGGTTAGAGATGTTAGAATACTGAGAGAAACTATATGTGAAGTGGTGATAAGCAAGAGAGAAATGGCTCACTATTTATAGACAAAAACTTGCCTACTGTCCCACGGATTCCTCCCCAGAGGGATCCGGCTAGTGCAAAACCAGGGATCCGGCTACTGGTCAGTTTAGTCTGGATTTCGGGTTGCAAACCGGGTTATGGATTACGGGTTATGAACCATGGCTTATGGGTAATGGATTATGGATACCCAAAAAGATGCAATGTACCTAGTCATTGGGTTATGGATCATGGGTCATGGGTCATGGACTTTGGGTCATGGATCATGGATCATACCCAACATGACTTCATGCATGATGCTTTGCAATGGGTCATGGGTTATGGATCATGCTCCATGGGTATGGGTTATGGACTTTGGTTTTTACCCAATAACATTCATTGTACCTAGTCAATGGATCATAGGTCATGGGTCATGGACTTTGGTTTTTACCCATTACTTTACCCATTACAATATATATACAAAGTATATATGTACATTTCTATATTATGTAAAATACTAGTTGTTATATATATGCATTTATATAAGATGTAAACAATATTACTTGTTTAGTGTTTATATAAAAATGTATTTGGTTCTATATAACTTATTTACTAAACATGTTTTTATATGGTTTTAATATGTTTGGTAAAAGTATGTTAGTAAACTACTGGCTCAAACATTTTACGTATTTTATTTGTTTCGTTAAAATGATTTTACGTTTGTTATCAACAAAACATTAGAAGATCGTAAAATATAAATAAACGTTTTTATAGCTTATTACTTCATTAAATTTTTGATGCCGTTGTTTAGGTATCTTGTTAATACAAATATCGTCATTAAACGTTATTTATATTTTATGATCTTTACCTAGTTTTGTTAACGACAAAAGTAAATTTCATTTTTGTAAAGTATAAATCTTGTCAAGATTAATAGATATTAAAACAAGTTTTCCTTAAATAAAGTCTTCATCAGTTAAGCATTTACATCTTATCTCATTTTGATTAGTTGTGTATCAATTAACTTTGATATCTTTTTAAACCATAATGTGCATCAACATTTTTAGAACAAGTATGTTTTAGTTTCTTAAACACACCATTATATATATATATTTACTTTTAACATATTAATTTTAAAAATAGAAAACAACATATTACATCATGGCTTGCATCACATATTAGAAATCTTTAGAAGATTTCATAAAATATTTTGTTTAGATTTGGACTCTAAATATCTTATATGATCTTGGTTAGATTTGGGTGATCTTGGAAAAAATTTTGTGATATTTACTGTCAGACCAATGGAACCAAAAAATAACAAGGGCGGAACCCTTTTTTTGGTTCCGTTGTCCGTGGCCACTGCTGTTCATTAGGCCTATAAATAGCAAGCCAACCCAAGTTGTTTTTTCATCCCTTCTTAGCATAAAACACATACATTCTCTCATTCTATTACATCTAACTCAGTTTTATTTCATTTTAGTGATCATCTTTTGTAGCAAAGAAGATTAAGGCATAATCAAGCTTCAACATATAGTTGGAAGGCTTGTTTGTTTTGTTGTTGTGTGAACTAGTATTGTTCATACATCATTGTTGTACCACATCATATTAAACCTCTGAGTGTGAGTGGTTAGTATTTTAGTCCTCAAAATACATAGTGTGTGGGAGTGGTTGTACCCTTGTAAAAGAACTCGACATCTAGCTTTGTGTCGAAAATATTGTGTAAGCGACGTGTAAAGGTTTTCTCCGCCGTTTAAAGGAGCTTGTTGATTAGTGAAGATAACTCTCGAGTTGGAGACTCGGGGAGTGGTGTAGGGCTAGGAAAAAGAGTCCTTGTAGACCGAACCACTATAAACAACTTGTCGTGGTTTGATTGTTTCTTACTATATATTGCTTGCATATTATTCTTCACTAACATATCTTTGATCAATATAAATTGATCTTACAATTAAGTTTCAAACAAAAAATTTAAACGGTAAAACTATTCAACCCCCATTCTAGTTTTCCACAATTGGTACCAGAGCCTCGTTGCTCAAGAATTTCTAAAATATATTGTATTTTATAAACTTGAAAAGATCCATGGATTCCAAAAACTTTAAAAAAGGGCAATCTATGCAAATACCACCACTCTTTGAAACCAATGGATTTATCTATTGGAAAAACCGTTTTGAAGAATATGTAAAATCAAAAGATATAGATCTTTGGTTTGTTATTATTAAAGGTGATTTTAATCCTACAACAAAATATATTTCAAGCGATAAACAAAAGAAATTAATAGCCAAAAATAATGAAGCTAAAATGATGCTTTATAATGCTTTGTCTATGTGAAAAACTAGAAGGGGGGTTGAATAGTTTTACCAATTAAAACTTCGTTTTAAAATATTTAGATCGACTTATGTCAATCTATTTACATGTGTATGTTGGACATTGATAGATAGATATATGAAAGTGTAATGAAAGATAAAGAGTAAGAAGCACATAACCACGACACGAGTATTTATAGTGGTTCGGCTACAAGGACACCTTCCTTGCCCTACTCCACTCCCCGAGTCACCTACTCGAGAGTTCGTAATCACTACACGACACCAACTCCTTATGGCGGAGAAGCCTTCACAACGTCGCCTACTCTTTTTCCGGTACTAGGCTAACCACCGGGTTCTTTCACCAAGGAGAACCACTCCTACCACAACATCGCCTACCCTTTATCCGGTACTAGGCTAAGTACCGAGTTCCATTACAATGGAGGAACTACTACCCAACACTACACAACACCTAACCCTAAAGGAGACCCACTCCTTATTACAACACCATCAAGGATATCAATATCCTTGGAAACAAACTATTACTATTTGTATAACGATGCACCTCATCGATTATACGACCTTGGCATCCTTCACTAATGCCACTTGATTTGACTCCTAGGCATCTTTCACTAATGCCTTGACATGAACGCTTGGCACCTTTCACTAATGCCTTCGTCTTGACTTCTTTAGCATTCTTCACTAATGCTTTTGACACAGACGTTAAGCACCTTTCACTAAAGCTTTCATCTTGACTCTTTCGGCATCTTTCACTAATGCTTTCGTCTTGACTCTTTCGGCATCCTTCACTAATGCCTTCGACACAACACTTCTATAGAGGAAGAAAGAAGTATCAACAAGAGAACCTCAGTAGTCTTGATGATGATGAAGCATGGCAACTCATGGATTTGAGCTTGCTCGACTTCAAGAAGTGGTGATCTCACCTTTAAGAGGAACCTAGAGAATCACACAAAAACAAAAGACAAACTACATAGAAAGATCCCTTAGGATCTGTGGTTAGAAGGTTACAATACTTGGGGAAAGTATGTGTGGGAGTCACAACCCAAAAGGAAGAAATGGCTCACTATTTATAGAAGAAAAACAACTACTGTTCCACGGATCCTACGGATCCCTCACTTGAGGGATCCGTCCAGTGTATTACTGGGGATCCGTGGGACGCTCCCTTTTGCCCATGAGTTTTGGGTCATGGGTCATGGGTTATGGATCATGGGTATCCAAGTAGATACAATGTATCTATAAGATGCAATGCATCTAGTCCATTGTTCATGGATTAAAACTATGGGCCATGGATTAAAACCATAGGTCATGGATATTATCCATATATGATATAAGCATGATGTCATGTAATGGGTTATGGGTCAAGCTCCATGGGTATGGGTCATGGACTTTGGGTTGTACCAAACTACATTCAATGTATTTGATCAATGGGTCAAATACTTAAATTTTTACCCATTTGTATTACCCATTATAATATATACTAGTTATGTATATATTCACCTGATATGTAAACACTAGCTGTTATACATATGTATTACTAAATCATAAAATCACTTATACTTGTTTTAGCGTTTTATGTGAAAATGTAAGTGTGTTAGAGAACTATTGGCTCAAACCAATTACGTATTTTATTTGTTTCGTTAAAATGATTTTACGTTTGTTATCGACAAAATATTAGAAGATCGTAAAATATAAATAAACGTTTTTACGGCTTATTTGTATTAACAATCTCCCCCTTTTTGTTGATGACAAAACATCAAATTATTTTAAGGAAAAACTAAAATTCGTAAACGTTCGAATTAGAGTTTTTACTCTCTTCTCCCCTTTTTTGTCAAAACAAAAAGAGCGTCAAAAAGAAACTAACACAATGTTTTAAGAAAAACATGTAAAAGGGAAAAAAATAATATAGAGAGCAAGTTACGGGAAGACTTCTCGTCTTAGCTCCCCCTTGACGAGTCAATCCTTTTGTGAGGGCGTCAAGTAGATAAAAAAACTATTAAGCTAATGTATTGAAACTATGTTTGCAAGTGGTTTCGTCTTAGTGACGATAATGCTCCCCCTTGATGATTGCAACTTTGCGAAGGGGCGTCATGAAATGTAATCCAAATAAGGATTATATTGCAAATGGTTTTGCAATGTATGGTTTGTGATGAGTGTCTAAATACTTATCATTTTTGTACAATCTAAACTGCAAAATCATCTGAAAACACTCAAAAATGCATCAAAATGATGAAAATATCACAAATCAGTGTTTTATGTGTTTTAAATGCAAAAATATCAAAATCAGATGAAAAATGATTCAAGTTTGCAAAATTGGCAGTTTTAGTCCCCCAAGTTTTAAAAGTTGTCAAATCTAGTCCCTGGAATCCAAAAATGTGGAATTTTATCATTCAAGGTCCCTGAAATATTCTAAGTTGTTAAAAATGGTCCTTGAATGATTCTTTGGTCAAATGGCAGAAAAGGTCCCTAAGCTTTGAAAAATGTCAAAATTGGTCCTTGGATATTTAAAAATGGAACTTTATGCAAAAAGGGTCCTTGTACTATCAAAGTTTGTCAAGTTTGGTCCTTGTGATAAGTTTGGAAAAGTGTCAAGTTCAGTTCTTCAAGTTTGGTAAATTTGCAATTCTAGTCCTTGTGTTAACATATACCAAACGAACACCTTTTTAATATCACAATCCAAGTCCAATACCAGCTGGCCCATCTCACAAGCCCAAACCCTTTTTGAACCTTGACCCTTGACCCCTCTATGCTTGAACCATGACCCCCCCCCCCCACGTTATTAATAGCCGGTCAAATAAGTCAAACACTGGCCACTGTTCATCCCTTACCTCGTTTACCCGCCAAACCAGAAACCATGGTAGTTTTCCTTGATTTGCTCTATCCACCCCTTCCACCTGTCTTCCAACTTGTATACCTTGTCCCCCTTCACCCCCACTAACAACCAAAAGCTTTAATTGATTGAAACCTGCTAAAAGAATTTTGGCGCCAAAACTACACTTGTATGGTTCTGATGATTTTAGCCAATCCAATGGCTCAGATTGAGTGGGAAAGTTTCAGAGGTCAGCAAGAAGTCCAAAAAGTTGATTATAAAGGGAAGAGAAGCAAGGATGAAAGATATCTAGAGTATTTTTAGTTTTATGTATGTCGTTTTAAGTACTTTTCAATTTCCAGTGTATTTTAAAGCTTTCAAGAGTTTTGTTAAGTTATCTCAGTGTAATAACAATCTATTTTCAGTTTCAATTTCAAGTTTTAAGTTGCAAATTCAGTTTATGCAGTTTTCACTTCCAAAATCTCATATGCTCTAATGTTGTTGTTGGTTGTTTGTATGGACTGAAATAGATCACATAAGCTCCTAGAAAGCTTCTTCAAGCTTTTAGTAACATTAAAAACCAGTTTAGAATCAAAAACAGAAAAATCACAAAAATACTCATAAATAGTTGAAAATTCAAAAATCCCATGGAAATGGTGTTCACAGCTGGAGCAGGGTAGATTGTGGATGGCCTTGGGTTAGAAGCTTTGTGGAAAGCTATTAGGATTGATCTTGATCTTTGGTTCTCAGTTTTCACTTGGACTCTACTTTGTAAGCATTTTGTTCATTTTTGCAATTCACTGTTTTAGTTATTTACTAGCTTGAATCTCTGTGTTTTCATATTCATTAGTCTTAGTTAAGTATATCTGAGTATTAAAACCAGTCACTTGTTCTTTTTAAAGTGTAGTTTATAAAAATCTCATCTTGACAGTTAAAATTGCATTATTGTCATTTCTTAATTTCTTGTTGTTAGTATAGTTGTTTAATGCTTCATTAGTCCTAATAAATGATAATATGAGGTATGTCATCAGTTTCATGATTTTAATTTGTGTTTAGCTTTGAAAATCTTCTACACAGTTAAGTAGAGGGTGTTTGGATTTGCTTGTTTAAACTGTAACAGGTCTTGTTTGTGTTGTTGGTTTGTGCTTGTTCTGTGTCACATACACACTTAATAACTCATATAAACAAGAAAACCAGTGGTCATTTAGTGAAATAGTCAAAATCACCTTTGATCACACCTAGATAGTTCACTGTTAGGATTTTTTGAATACAAATCTCATCAAAGTAGCTTAGAATCTGTTAACCTAGCTTAAATCAGTCTTAATATAGCTTATTACAACATATTCAGTAAGTAGTATTGATCACAAGTTCATAAAAGTCAACTTAACTAGTTTTTATAAAAGTCAAAATCTTCATTTGGTCGTTTTTGAATTAAATAGATAATTTTACTGTGTGTTTAATACTGAGTTTTAGCTTAAAAGCTTTTGGGATATTAAAGATTAGCTGCTAAACTTAATTAGAAAAATACTCATTCACTTTTAATCAGCTTATTTAGTACTTTTTATCTAGCTTATTTTGAGTACCTGTTCTGAAAAAGTGCCCTGTGCACCAGTTTTACAAGCTCAATCATAAGCTCACACAGAGCTTATTAGTGAGACTTAGACTTTGAATCTTGGCTTTTTGGAAAGGTCACCTAGCTGTCTTTTCATTCAAGTGCTTATTCTCAGCTTTTTGGCTTATTTAATAGGGCTGCTAGTAGTTTTTTATTTGTCCCATTTCACTCAGTGTATACTGAGTCTTTGATCACAGATTTACCAACCACTTTCACAAGCTCACAAAGAGCTTAATTGTTGGTTTAAGCTTGTGATTCTTGGTTCTTTGGATAGCCAACCAAGCCATCTTGAAGTTCCAAGCTTAAGTTTTCATTTTGAAGCTTGTTTGCTAGGGCTGCAAGTGGCCTTTTGTTCTGTCCATTTTTCAGTTTAGCATAAGTGCTTATTGCTTATTTCTAGCTTATTAGTATGCTTATCTGTGTAATTTAGCTTTATATAAGTAGCATTAGCCTATTTGTAGCTTATTTAACTTTTGTTTTCAGTTTACAAGCTTGTTTGAGCTTATTTCACCAAAATAAGCTCATAAGCATAACTGTTAGCTCATAAGCTTCACAAACTGCTTATTTTTTATTTGTAAATTTTTTGTCTTTGTAAAAGTTTCATATTTTAAGTAGTTAAACAGTTTGCAAAAAGAAAATCCACAAAAACATTAATTTAAATATAGTGATATCGTTTATTTAATAGTTTTTGGCTTTTTGATTTTTCTTTTCATCTTATTAATAAGCAAATCTAGTTTTTATATTTTTCTTAGTTTTCTGTCACCTTAAGTTATTTTTAGAAAAGTTTCATAATTTTCCTAATCTGTTTAGTATTTATTATAATTTTAAATAGTTAAAAGTATTAGATAATTAGTAATAAATAATTAAAAAGCATAAAAAATATCTTTTCAGTTTTAAAATTAGTTTTATCATATTTTAGATTTTTCCAAGTTAAAATTTTATTTTTCCAAGTTTATTTTATATTTTCTAGTATTTAAGTGTATTTTAAATAATAATTAATTAGTAATAATTAGATAAAAAGTGTAAAAAATATATTTTTAGTTTTAAAATTAGTTTTATAATATTTTAGATTTTTCTGAATCATAATTTTATTTTTCTAGCCTTATTTCATATTTTCTTTTATTTTAGAGTATTTATTAAATAGTTAAAATAGTTTTTAATTAATAATAATTAATTAAATAGTTATAAAAATAATTTTCCTTTTCTAATAATTTTCTTTTATTTTTAGGTTTTCAAAAATGTCATTTTCATATTTTTAGGTCTTTTATTTCTTTAATTTCACTTTTTATTTTGTACGTAGTTTTTAAAACGTACGTGTTTTAGTTTCTTTTATCTGATTGTTGTGCTTTTCAATTCTGTGTTCAATTCCATTCCAATCAATCAGTAGTGTAATAATTCATCAAAATCTTTACTGATCACTATCCTTAGTGATCATTCTATCATCTGAATTAGTGTTTACACACCATTGAGTCTCCGTGGGACTTAACGACCCGGGAATTCATTATATTCTCCTGATCTTCATTGTATTGGTTTCTGAGCAGTTTTAAGTTTATTACGGTTAGCCATTCACAAGTGGCTAGCTTGTGTGATATAGCTTGACTGTTTTCAGCACCAATCAGTTTGTCACAAAGCTCCCCCTAGCTTAGGATGTCAAAGTCTTCATGTGTATTTTGAAAATCTACAAAACAAAGGTTAGAAAACAAGTATATAGTGCATAATTTCCTGCAAATAAGACTCAAATTAGTAGAAAATTGGTCTTCTGTTGCACGGATCCCACGGTTCCCTCCTTGTAGGGATCCGTCTAGGCAAATCTCAGGGATCCGTCAATCTGATGACAGATTTCAGCAGTGGTGATGTACCAAATAATGTTAATATCAAAGAGAGATATGTATTCAAGCAACAAACATATACTCAATGCAATATGGCAAATAAGTTATCATTCAATAAAACATAATAGATAATCAACAAATCTCTAAAACTAAGAGAATGATTTAGCCATGTAATACATATTCTACTAATACTAATGATGACCTAAACTTAAGAAGCAACCACGTGCTTGAGTCTAAGGATGATCAAACATGAAATGAGATTCCTAAACGATCTAAGTTAAGTTTGAGACTAGGACACCGTTTTAATCCTTAGGCTCATGGTTGTTTAGGTTTGTTGACCTCATCGAAACGTTCGAGGAGGTGATAAAACATGAAACGTAGCTCCTCACGTAGTTCATGTATCAACCCTTCAACATGTTGACAATGATAGCAATCCTTGTCATGGTTTTGAAAAGATAGTGGTAAGGATTAAGTGTCTTGAAGCGGAGGTTCAAGTGAAGAAGGTTGGAGATCCTCAAATGAAGGAGGGATTGGTGGAGGCACATTAAGTGGTGGCTCAACAAGGGTTGATGGTGGAGGTAGGGAAGTGTCAACTTCCATATGGTCGGGTGGTTGACTTTGATGTCTCCTCATAATCAAAATGGACCATTAGAGGGAAATGGAGAAATTGACATTGGTGCAAGTGTTGATTCAACACCTTGGTTTTGTTGTAAAATCTTCTCTAGTGAAGAGTGTGTAGGTAATGGTGGAGGATGAGATGGCCTAGGGGGTAAGTCTTCTAAGTTGTAGGAATGTGGAGATGATTGTGAGGTGTTAAATAATATGGCTCTAGGCACCAATGATGTTGGTTGGGTTGAAAAGGGTGTGTTTGGTTTAGTAGGAATTGTAGAGTTTGGTGATGATATTTTTATAGGAACAATCCTCTTGGGGATTGGTTTGATTGGTTGAGTTGGTGGAGGGGAAATCCTACCATTTTTGGGTTTGACCGGAGATGATTCGGTTGAGGAAATTTCGTGTACAACACGAGCAAGTTTCTTGGGTGGTTCTTGGGTAGATGAGTTAGCACTAGGAGCTTTCCTCATGATGAAATGACTAAAGAAGATGTTTCTAATTGCTGAGAATTATGTTTTGTTTGATGACTAAGGGATTCTAGCAAGATGACTTATAAAGGGAAGAATTTGGCAAGTGCATTCAAGACTTAAGCCACTAAGATTCTTTGGAATGTGATGATTAGCATGCACAAGAGTCAACTTCAGAGTTGTACTGATCTAGGAACTTAATTAAGATGAGATGGAGTGTTCAAGTTAGCAAGATGAGCATGAAATGATTGTTTTAGCTAGAGTTGACATGAATCTGTCATACGGATCTCACGGTTCCCTCAAATGAGGGATCCGTCTAGGCTAATCCTAGGGATCCGTCTCTCAGCAGCTAAGAAAAGATAACAATGATGTTTGTAAGGTCTAATATCTATACCTTCTTGAGTGTTTCAGTTCATCTAAGTGTCTTAAATGAAAGGGTACTTAAATGATCAAGGGCAATGAGTGATGTAGCTAATGATTGCCTTTTATGGAAGGAAAATGAGACTTTATGATCACCAATGGGTGTTCAAGGATGACACTAGGAATTTTGATGGTGTCAAGTCATAATATATGATCCTAGAGATCAGATGTAAGCTTGAGATGGAGTTTTGAAAATCCTCAAAAAATAAAAGAATTGAAAAACTAGTTTTTGACCCATTTTGAGATAAGGATGACTAGACACAATTTCCTAAAATTGATAAATATATCCACCTAAGTGTTTTGAGACGTGAGAAACAATGTGTGAGTATTGAAGCGGAAATATGGTGAGTTTTGATGAGTTGATAAATCAAAAGCACTTTAAATTAGATCCTAGGTAAGTTATGGGTGAGTGTGAAGTTTTCAAATGCTTGAAGAAGACTTAGTTGGTTCTAAGGTATTATGTTTAGCTAGTGTGAAGTGATCTAGTGAGCTGTTTTGATGTATGGGAATCTGTATTGCTCATATGTTGTCACGGATCCCACGTTTCCCTCAGAGGAGGGATCCGTCTAGGCTAATCCTAGGGATCCGGCATATGTAGATCAGGATCATCACAGAAGGTAATGCAGTATTTGCACCAAACTATATGCACTAGTAACCATTAAACTTAACAACAACATAAACATGTTATCACATAAATTATATCTTAGATAATAGCAGTAATGATAATATCCAAGATAACACAAACAAGCGTGCTAAAACATAATCATTCATACACAAACCAAATGTCTAAAAACAAGCATAGTCCTAAAGTCTCTTTCGTCAATCCTTTCTTTTCCTCTTTCCTGACTTCATGACGTAGTTAGCTAGGTTTTGAACCATTCCCCTTAATTGTTTGAATTCCGCGGTCTCGTTTGGAAGAGTTGGAAGTTGTTGATAGTAGTCAAAGGGGTCCAAGTCGATGTTAGCTTCGGGGTTGATATTTACTTCTTCTTCTTCTTCGTCCGAGTAGTCCGAGAGAGCCTTAGGTTTTCTTCCATTGACCATGAACCATTTAGGGGGTTGTTTGGTAAGAGGTACCATGACGTGATCGGAAAAAAAAATGATCATCGTTGAGAGGAGATGGTTGCAATGCACTAACATACTTACAAAGTCGTGTTAGGAGCGTACCATACGGAAGTACCATGTTGGCAACTTTTAATACCCCGACCATTCTCTTCACCATGTAATAGGCGAGATTAAATGGCTTTTGGTGAATAAGGCAATAAATCATTTACACGAGACATGCATTTGGATGATCCTTGTTACCGACTAAGCTAATGACGTTTTCCCTAAGAATTTCTTCCCATTTTCTAAAAATGGGGTGCATTTCGAAGAGTTCCACTTGAAAGGGATCACGGTGAATGAGCTTTTTGTTTCGGTTGAGACGGGATTGGTCGGCTCTAATTTTGAAAATAGTGTCTCGAATGGTTTCGGGTTCATCAAGAGGAGTATGGTATATTGGTTTGGGATCAAGAGCAAAAGATTGAGTGGATATTGCCCAATCTTGAGAGTACATACAAATTCCTTTACAAGGAATGCGAAGGATTTGAGCGAATGTGTTGAGAGGTAGAGTGAAGTTTCTTTTATTGATGATGAAGGCGATTGAAATGCTATCATCGGTGTTTTGAATGATCCTAACGCTTTTGTAGAATTCAAGGATGAAAACTGGACAAATTTGTTCATCAATATCAAGAAGACAATCAAAGTTGATTGCCGAGAAGACTTGACGAATGTCGGTATCTTCAAGGAAACATTCCTTGATCACACGACCTTCGTGGATAAGTCATTTTTCAAGTCTTTTGGAGACTTTGCGATCAGTTTTTGACAATCCCTCTTTCCAATAGTAATGGGTGAGGTAATGGACGGTATCATGGTGGTCTTGTGGGGTGGCTTTGGGCATGGTTGGTCCTAGAAACACAAATATTCCAATTAGGCAAAATTTGTTGAGATGGGTTTATGGTTTTGATTTGTATTAACAATGTTGTAAACACAATGTAATCTTAGTTATGTGAAAACCCTTTCTAATGATCAATTTTGGAAAACCTAATTTTATCAATTGATTAAAAATTGAGAAACCATAAACCCTAGGATAAGGATGATGAAAATTAGAACATGTTAGTTTAATTACTTACAATGATGTTCTAGAGAAGAATGCTTGAGGCTATGGAGTCCTATGAAGATGAAAACAGCTCTTGGGTCGTTTTTGTGTTTTGTGGGGAGAGGGAAAGTGAGCAGGGTTGGTTTTGAAAAGCGTATAGCTGGTTTCTGTTCCACGGTTCCCCCGGATCTCTTGTATAAGGGATCCGGCTAGTACAACTAGAGGGATCCGGCTATTGTAGACAGAAAAAGAGTGTTTGGCATTATTTTTGTAATAAGTTATAAAATAGCTTATGGAACAAAAATAGTTTTGGGGTAAAAAAAATCTTCGGTCAACGGGATTTGATAAATTAATTATCGAGGATCCATTTGTGACGACGGCGTTAGTTTGACGAGATCAAAAGGAATACTATTCCCGATGATGAGTAAGTCGGGAAAGTAACGAAAAGAGACTTTTGAACGGCTAGCAATTATTAGCAAAAATGGTATCAGTATATTCATGTAGAAGTAAGCTAGCTAATGAAGAGTAAACATACCTCTATGCTCTTGATTTTGGTTTGTGTAGACATAAGACCAAAAATACTTCATGAGCTCTTAAAGTAATCCGTTGGTTGTGATTACTTTTAGGTTCTTCCTTGAAAGTTGACTTCATTATTCTTTGAATAGAAATCAAGGTTTTGGAGAGATCCTAGCATGAAAATTTCTTAAAAAGAAAATGTTAGAATAATCTACCAATATCCAACATGAGAGAGAGAAAAAAATTTGTTTTAAAAGATTTCCTTCTTTGTAGTTTTCAAACATACACGGATCGTATTAAGTTTTTAAAGTACAACATACTTTAAGAAACTTGGTAACGAAGCTCTGATGCCAATTGTGGAAAACTAAAAGGGGGGTTGAATAGTTTTACCAATTAAAACTTCGTTTTAAAATATTTAGATCGACTTATGTCAATCTATTTAGATGTGTATGTTGGACATTGATAGATAGATATATGAAAGTGTAATGAAAGATAAAGAGTAAGAAGCACATAACCACGACACGAGTATTTATAGTGGTTCGGCTACAAGGACACCTTCCTTGCCCTACTCCACTCCCAGAGTCACCTACTCGAGAGTTCGTAATCACTACAAGACACCAACTCCTTATGGCGGAGAAGCCTTCACAACGTCGCCTACTCTTTTTCTGGTACTAGGCTAACCACCGGGTTCTTTCACCAAGGAGAACCACTCCTACCACAACGTCGCCTACCCTTTATCCGGTACTAGGCTAAGTACCGAGTTCCATTACAATGGAGGAACTACTACCCAACACTACATAACACCTAACCCCAAAGGACACCCACTCCTTATTACAACACCATCAAGGATATCAATATCCTTGGAAACAAACTATTACTATTTGTATAACGATGCACCTCATCGATTATATGACCTTGGCATCCTTCACTATTTCCACTTGATTTGACTCCCAAAATAGGGCCTTCTTCCCTCTTGTTGATGGTCAACACCGAAAATACCATTTCAGCCTTCCACTCTTGACTCTACTCCCTTCTAGGGTATCACGTGAAAGTGTTGGAGGGGGGAAACGGACAACTCGTTTGCCAAGAAAGACCCACCTTCAATGGAAGACCAAAGAAAGAAGAGTAAAGACTTTCTTGTCATCTATCTTTATATAGAGTCTAATTGGTGCAGGTTCATCCACACTCCTTTCACAAAATCACAAAAAATTAGGGTTCATGAATCAAAGGGCTTCTTGAAATTTATAAGGGGGTTTTGTTAATTGAGGTGTTAAGAGCCTAATTCAAGTCTCAATTTCATCAATTACAAGAAGATTCGTGCGCAATTCATCCTTTCGACCCATTCGTTTTATTGTAAGAATAATATTTCTTGTATTAATTAAATTTATCAATAGAGTTATTGTTTTGGTTTCTTCCTTACTCGAATAAATTATGGACAAATGGAAGATTTTTGCTTTAATGATAATGTTGTTGTCGTAATATGTCATGGCTATAAAAAGAATACACACCATAAACATTTTGAAAAACGGACAAAATGAATAATTTGATAATTTTTATCAGCTTATCTCGTGACTTAAGTAATTCGACATAATCTTCGGACTCAATTGTGTTCCCAGTTTAAATGCCTAATTTCCAGAAACATTCCGGGTTATATTTCTGGTCGTCCCCGTAGTTTATCCCCTAGTTTATTTGATTCTTGGCAAATTTAGTTTCGGATTAGGTTAAAGCTTATTTTGCCCGTTTAAGTATTCGGCTTTCACAAGCTTAATTACTAGTTCTGGCTATAGTCCATTCGGTTGGGTGTAGCTAGAAGGTGTACTACTCGTATATTTCGGCTGAACCACAACCTAACCACGAGCCTATATGGCTCAACGTAAGGTCGCATTGGTATCGGGATGGTTTCAAAAAGGGTTGACAACCCAAGTGGGTTGTGACTTGTTTTCGAGTTTTGAGTTATCAAGACATCACAATTAGTGTGTATGCCGTTTACATTTCTTGGCCCAACACCACCTATGAAAGGTGTTCCCTACCGGCTATTGACAAAAGACCACAAGGGTGGTCGTGAGAGTCGAACATATATCCATTTTACTTTACTTGGTCTTCAGGTCTAGGACTCACGCTCGAGGATACGTTTGGTTAAGAGTCTATGTCCAAAAATATTCAAATTTCTAAGCTGTTTGGGATATATGTAGTACGTAGGCCTCAAGCCCATATCCCATTTGTGGTTTGTTGTTTTGTTCAACCTGGGTTAGCTGCTGGGCTGCGAAGCCAAATGCTATGAAGAGTCCGTTTGGTTTCTAATAACCCCCGAGGGCGCGTTAGTCGTACAAAGTCTCGAGTTCTCATCGACGTTATCAGGTCGCATCTGACTCGTCCTCCACCTCGTTTCAACTCGCCACCCATGGCATCACATTTCACTTGACATAAATTAATCACCTGGATCGTTGATCATTACTCGTGCGCATTACACGACTTACAATATATCGGTAATATAATTGAAATTATAAGTCACAAATTGAATAACGAAATATGAACAATAAATATAACTTGAAAAACCGATTTGATGGATGAAATAAGTTTTACACCTAAATTATAAAGTAATATTTTTTTTGTATCACCTATTATACTCCTAAATCAAACCATTGGAAACATAAACCTATATTTTTGGTATAACTCAAATGGAAATTTTTATAGTCAAAAATTTATTAGAAACATAGAGTTGGTAAACATTTACTTGCAATTGTTTAATCTCAATAGGAAATACTTTTATGAAATCTTTGACAATAGTCACCTCGGACAAAAAGGTTATACATCCGGGTCACGCCCAATTTTCTACAAATTTATTATATATATTTTTCATAATAATTTGAAATAATTATATACACTTACACCATTTTTCTAAGTACAAGCATGATTATTTCTTCTGCGTAACCGATCTTTTAATGTAAACATTTATATCAATGTCACATGGAATGTATTTTGAAACTTACAAATGTGTACAAGTTGATTTGTACTTAAAACATTTCTTTATATATTTATTTGTAACGACAAAAATCATATATATAAATTATATATATCTATATGGATATATACATATATATATATATATATATATATATATATATATATATATATATATATATATATATATATATATATATATACTTCCTTCATCTATGATATCCTCTTAGTCCGATAATGTCCTAATAAATGTACATACCTTTCGTACATCATCATTCGGTTATCATCAAACCGAAGTCTTGTTCATTCTTGATATCTTTTCTGCTTGTACCCTTCCAAGTATTATCATTTGGTCATCATTAAACCAAAGTCGAAATTCCTTCCTTGATATTCCTTCATGTCATCCTCATAAGCCGAGATCCATCCAAATCCTTGTAAATTTTTCTAAAATAATGATGCCACATAAGCAACAACAACAACAACATAAACATTGAAACATTTATAAAGTTAATTAAACTTTATCGAGTCTTAAACATGAGTAAAGACTAAATTGCCGTATTAATTAGGTTGCGTGTCGGAGCCGTGCACTATCACTCCTTGATTAAATTCCCTTTAGACTTCTAATTGCAAAGGTGAGTTTCATAGCCCCTACTTTAATCTGTTTTATACTTGTTCTGGGGGAAGATACATGCTCATTTTACTTAAATGATTTTAATGGTGCATTCCAATGCATACTATGCCTTATGATTGATATGTTTTAAGATACATCATACATAGATGTTTTATAGACCATACCAAAGTGCTTGACTTAGAATATTACGCAGCTTAGCCTAAGTCCTTAGATCCCATATTGCCCTTTTCATGAACCGTCAATTCCTGCTGGGAAGCGCGGATGTTATAAATAGATCTATTGGGGGTGACTCCCCTGTTCGGTTAACCCCGCATGGGTCAAGGCGAAACATATAGCATGTTGGGACCGAGTGTATTGGGATAAACACTCGCCATGGGCTCTTTATTTGTATGACTTCTTTGTGCATACAGAAACTGTCGTAGCTTCGGTTGCATGAACTTAGTGCGGCGTAATAGATTTATTGTATATGAATTATATTCGTTGTAATGTGCATATACCCTGCTTATGGCCCACTAATGAATTCCTTTTATGAAATGAAATCATAAATTTTATATGACATTATGCAAGACATAATGATCATCAAAAATCAATGTTAAATGTTTTATTGAAGTGCCTTTTAAATAAACCTATGAACTCACCAGCGTAAGCTGACCCCTTTTAGCATGTATCTTTAGGTTTTGATGTGATAGCTTATCTTTGGAGGCGCAAGGCAAAGGCATGGCATGGTCATCGACGACTCTGATTTATGTATTGGGACCACCTTTTGATATTGGGCCATTTTTCCGCACAATTCAATAATGTAAACATTGTTTAAGAATGAATAAAAGTTTCTTTATGAAAAGCAGTTGTTCTATGCTTATGTTGTGGTATCAATTTAGTAGCACCCCAATACTTGTTTTCTTCCGCTGAGCCATTTTGGGGGTGTTACAGATTGGTATCAGAGCCTAGGTTATAAAGAACTGGGTAATTTTTAAAACCTAGACTATAACCACTTTTACAAAAACTTAACCCTATGACCGACACGTGCCTGCCTGCCGAGCTGATGCCTCACTTATGATCCTGTTGAGATCATACTTGATAAGATACATGTTTTATCACTGCTCACCTAATTTCATTATAGGTTATAATTATCTTCCCTATACGTATATTTACGTATCACAGCACTGCACCTTTCCCTCACATAAAGAGAATAATTGTTCTAATCCTTCAAGACAACCTTTAAATTTATTGGGACATATTACTAGCGTAACTAAGCTAAGAATTTCAAAATTCATTGAACCTCGGTTGAATATAGATTGATCACCTATATTCAACCCGGGACAGTGGGACATAGCCTGATCACCTATGTCCGACTCAGAGGTGAATTTTGCAATACTTAGGATAGTTATAATAGCGTTATGTCCAGTGAAAATTGATTGATAAACAAGCCACTCATTGGCATTCCTTAATCACAAGGCACTCACTGGCATTCCTTAATCACAAGCCACTCACTGACAATCCTTAGTCATAAACCTTATATTTCCATATCACAATCGGGTTATGTTATAGTCACTCCTACCCCAAACCTTACATTCCGTGGACGAATCAAGCCATTCTATGAGCAACCTTCCATAGCACCTATGAGAAAGATCCCATAGTGGGAATAGGCAACAAAAAGAATAATAAACCTTTGGCAAAATCTAGAAAGACACGATAAATGACCTATAATCCCATAAGACTTGAAAATTTTACCTTCAAAATTTGATACCTAGAAGCTCCACCCACCTCTTAAGAATAACAGTGCCTACCTTGTTACCCTCCTATAAACTAAACAAAAAGAGTTGCCATGCGAACCGTTTCCGATTATCCCACAAACCATTACAATCAAAATACCTTATTAATCACTTCATGAATTATTCTATAAACCAAATTACCACCTTACCATTTCACCGTAAAGTAAACTACAATTTCACTACTATCTCACAAAAATAAAGTGTTTCTTAATACTTTGAAAAGTATTCTAGAACCACTCTATTGGTTACTTACTCCCCCGAAAAACGTTTTAAGTTAATACCTCATAAACAGAAATCACCAATGTCCTCCTTGGTGACTAAGCCTAACCTAGGGATGTATCCCACACCTCTGCCTAAAACCATAGAAAACAATGAGGTTCACCAAACATTAAACCTCCAAACCTACCCGACTTAGACAACTAAACCCTACTCGTAGCTATGGGTAAATGATATATCTTGCTACACATCCTTGCTACAATATAGTTTCCAAATTGGAGGATTCCCCTTCAAAATCCAACAATAATACTTTCCAAATCCCTCGTTAAAATGAGACAAGATGCCGAAACACTAAGAGTTTCACAAAAATTCCCGCATACATACCATAATTAAGAACCAGTTTTACAAATCTTGTGAAAATGTGTCATTTTTACACAACTATTGATTTTGAAATCTGGTCTTAGTCAAACTTGTATAAACATTTATTCGAAAGAAAAATTCGAAAACAAATGTTTCTTCATCCCTTAAGAATCAACCCATATACTTTAGAATCATGAAACGCCAGAAATGGGTACGTTTTGATAAGACCTTGAGAAGTTAGAAGTGCCCACACTAACAAAATAGTGAAACCTCATAACAACAAAACTTGGAACCTTCACCCAATGAACCTATCCTAGAAAATCATGGCACCTCAGATAGAGGATGTGCTGCTGGCATAACACCTAGATACCCATACCCAAAGGGGAAACCCTAGAACAACCTAGGAAAACTCAAAATTTGTTCCAAATACCATAACCTTTTTCCCGACACCCTATCGGGTAACGTAAACTGAGATCCGGGATGGATCTCTTGTAAGGTGGGTAGACTATAACAACCCGTAAAATTCCGGATTATTATAATAATATTTATCACGTCAGAAAATTCAAATCGATTATTTTCTGACAGATGTCAATATTTAGATTTAAAAACAAGAGGTCATCTCGTTTCTTTAGAAATAAGACACCGCACACATGATACTTGTCCACTAAGTATCTGTATTATAAATGTGAAATTTATTATTGTCCAAGTTAAAAATTAAGCCTACATAAGCTTAATCCAATGTTTCGGGAAGTTATTCCGCATACTGCAGCGCAGTAGCATACAAAACTAAAATAAATACTGAGATAAGAGAAAAATACACTTTTTATCAATCACTAATAATTTACGGAAGAAAATGAGAGGTTATCTCGTGAATTTAGAAAGTCACGGCACCGCACGCATACCGACACCAATTAAATAACGACAAACTGTAATAATCAAACCTCTAATTAATATTGATGCAATATTATTTCCTTTACAAAAACGTTTCGAAAAATATAATTTTTATATTTTTCGGGTACCGGGAAGGTATGGTTACTCGAAGATTCGACAAAACACAGGGTACAATCTATACTGCGTCTAATAATAAAACAAAAGTAATACAATTATCCCTCACCCTCTCTCTCACAAGCTCATTATCTGTCCCTTTTCCCTCTCTCTCTTGTCGACACATACATGCAAGACAAACACCAAACTAGGGCCTTCTTCCCTCTTGTTGATGGTCAACACCGAAAATACCATTGCAGCCTTCCACTCTTGACTCTACTCCCTTCGAGGGTATCACGTGAAAGTGTTGGAGGGGGGAAACGGACAACTCGTTTGCCAAGAAAAACCACCTTCAATGGAAGACCAAGGAAAGAAGAGTAAAGACTTTCTTGTCATCTATCTTTATATAGAGTCTAATTGGTGCAGGTTCATCCGCACTCCTTTCACGTCGCCTACTCTTTTTCTGGTACTAGGCTAACCACCGGGTTCTTTCACCAAGGAGAACCACTCCTACCACAACATCGCCTACCCTTTATCCGGTACTAGGCTAAGTATCGAGTTCCATTACAATGGAGGAACTACTACCCAACACTACATAACACCTAACCCTAAAGGAGACCCACTCCTTATTACAACACCATCAAGGATATCAATATCCTTGGAAACAAACTATTACTATTTGTATAACGATGCACCTCATCGATTATATGACCTTGGCATCCTTCACTATTGCCACTTGATTTGACTCCTAGGAATCTTTCACTAATGCCCTTGACATGAACGCTTGGCACCTTTCACTAATGCCTTTTTGGGTAAAGGGTTTTACCCCGGTAAATATACCTTTCACTAATGCCTTCGTCTTGACTTCTTTAGCATTCTTCACTAATGCTTTTGACACAGACGTTAAGCACCTTTCAATAAAGCTTTCGTCTTGACTCTTTTGGCATCCTTCACTAATGCCTTCGACACAACACTTCTATGGAGGAAGAAAGAAGTATCAACAAGAGAACCTCAGTAGTCTTGATGATGACAAAGCAAGGCAACTCATGGACTTGAGCTTGCTCGACTTCAAGAAGTGGTGATCTCGCCTTTAGGAGGAACCTAGAGAATCACACAAAAACAAAAGACAACCTACATAGAAAGATCCCTTAGGATCTGTGGTTAGAAGGTTACAATACTTGGTGAAAGTATGTGTGGGAGTCGCAACCCAAAAGGAAGAAATGGCTTACTATTTATAAAAGAAAAACAACTACTGTTCCACGGATCCCTGACTTGAGGGATCCGTCCATTGTATTACTGGGGATCCGTGGGACGCTCTCTTTTGCCCATGGGTTTTGGGTCATGGGTCATGGGTTATGGATCATGGGTATCCAAGTAGATACAATGTATCTATAAGATGCAATGCATCTAGTCCATGGTTCATGGATTAAAACTATGGGCCATGGATTAAAACCATTGGTCATGGATATTATCCATATATGACATAAGCATGTAAGAAAACCGCAAGAATAAGTGTTAGACCTTGTTGTTTCATAAACCTTAGCTTCTCCTACGAATAATCACCTCTAACCATTTCATCCCCAAAAAGAGATGAAAACTTCCTTACTCTAAGTACTCCAACACCACCTCAAAAATCAACTATTATCATCACCACTCCACCACCTACTAAAAAACCAATTGTCACCTCTCCACCACCGGCTCCAATCCAAACATCCAATTCACCATCACCACCAAAATCTACAAAGCTATTACCTTTAGAGCTATTCTCAACTCCACCAACATCTCCAAATCCATTCTTAGAAGACTTAGAAAACCTACCTCCTAGGCCCGCAAATCTGATTGCGTCCGAACCAGTCAAGTCAAAACAGACTTAAACAGCTCAGACACAGATACAATGAAGATCAGGGAATACAGTGGATTCCCAGGTCGTTAATTCCCACGGAGACTCAATGGTGTGTTAAACACATGATCAGACGATAGAATGACCACTAATGATAGCGATCAGAAAAGATTTGAAAAGGATCATTACACTACAGAAAAAGGAAATAAATAACAGCGACTTAAATGCAAATTAAGAAAATTAAAAAGATAAAAGATATTAAATAAACGCTATCACTATTTTTAAAGTGATGAACGTTTAAAACCTAAAAACTTAAAACTTACGTTTAAATAAAAATATCGTAAACGTACAAAATAAAAAGTGAAACTTATACAATATAGATCCTAAAAATATGAAAAATACATTTTTACAAACCTAATGATATGAGAAAATTTATAGAAAAAGAAATTTAATTTTACAACTATTTATGTAATTATTATTAATTAAAAACTATTTTAACTATTTAATAAATACTCTAAAATAAAGGAAAATACAAAATAAGACTAGAAAAATAAAATTAAGACTTAGGAAAATCTAAAATATTATAAAACTAATTTTAAAACTGAAATTATATTTTTTAGACTTTTTATGTATTTATTATTAATTTAAAACTATTTAAAACTAATTTAAATTAAAAAATACCAAATAAAAGGAGAAAAATATGGAAAAATACTTTTTAAGCTTTTTACATTTATCTAAACTTAAGAAAATAGAAAAATTATTTTTTAGAACCTTTTCTTAATTATTTGTATTAAAAGCTATTTAAAAATACTTAAAAACTAATTTAAAATAAGAAAAATAGCTAAAGACCTTGGAAAAATCTGAAAATTTAGGGAAAACTCTAAAATATTACTAGGAAGCTGGGAAAAATAGAAAAAGATGTGCTTATGTGGAGGATTAAGCAAATGCTATGGAAAGTGCTTATTAATAAGCACTTTAATAAGCTAAATCAAAACCAAAAGGCACCAAACAGATAGGGAAGCAATAATAAGCTAAAAGGACCAAAATGAAGTGAGAAACAACAAGCTCTAACCACTGATAAGCTAGGAAATAGCAAATAAGCACTTGACTTTTTGACAGAAAAACAGAAAATGGGACAACTTATAAGCTGTTAGCAGCCCTACCAAATAAGCTCAAAAGTGAAAAACAACTCTTGATACTTCAAGAGGAACAGGATGGCTTTCCAAAGAACCAGAGATCAAGAGAATTGGACAAGTATTAAGCTCTATGCAAGCTTGTGAAGTTGGCCCAAGAACTGTGCACAGGACAGCAATTGCAGAACAGGTGGCCAAAAGAAGCAGTTAAATAAGCACTTAAACAGCTGAGAAAACAAGAACTATTATTTTTGTATTTTTCTTAAGCAACAAGACTACAAAACCTCCAAAAATCATAGGCTCAAACTCAGTATTAAACTCCTAGTGAAATTCCAAAGTTTATTCTAAAACGACTATTTGAAATTTTTGACTTTTTGAGAAAACTAAAAAGTTGACTAAGGTGGATTTTGATCAGACTTTAAGCACTGATGATGTTATTTTAAGACATGTTAAGACTGAATAAGGCAACATTAACAACTTTTGAACAAAAAAATCAAGATCTGAAATTCTAAAATGCCAACAGTGGGCTGTAAAGGTTTTTAAAATGGAATTTTGACTTTTGATGTTGGCAAGCACAATTGAAAGACTCAAATGAGTTGGAAATGGCTATACAACCATGAACCAACAGGTACTAGACACAGAGCTATCCTCTAGTGCAGTTTAATGGCTAATTCCAAACACACCTTTTATTTGACTGTTTGAACTTAAAATGAGCATACCACTAAACTAGCCAATTCCAATGATCAAACAGGGTTTACATAACTTAAATAAAACTTTATAAGCAAGATTTTACTAAATGTGACCACAGAAACAAGACATGCATAGAAATGCAAAATGGCTAAAAAAAACTAAATGTAAGACAGATACTCACATGTGCTCAAATGATGTGCAGACCAGAACCAAAACCATTAATACACTAATCCTAGTCTATTCCAACCTCTGCAACAACCCTGCATCATCATTTTCATCTCCATTTCCACTTTTGAGTCAAGGTTGACTTTTGTTGACCATTAACCCAAGTTACTAGAAACTTAATGATAAGCTTATAAAAAGCTAAAGTAAGCTTGAATAAGCTTACTTGAGTATAACAGGAACTTATTAAAACCTTGAATAGGGAATTTGTAACTTGGAATTTTCCACAGTAACCAACAAACTTGAAATTAAATGAAACTTGAGATTAACAACTAAAACTTGATCAAACTGAAAGTGTAACCTTAATTTAAGACTTAGGAACAATTTATTACAACATTTGAGTTAAATTAAGACATAACAAAAAAATACGACATAAAAGTAAATTTAAAACTAAAACTACTACTCTTTGAAACAGCTTATTCTTCTCTTTTTTATAGCTCCCAAGCTTTCTATCACCTTGCTGAGATAATCCCACCACAATTCTCAACCCTTGGATGACTAGATGCAATATTAGCCATTTGATCAATTTGGCGCCAAAATGGGTTTAACAGGTGTAGGGATTGAGTGAGTTGGGTGAGAAGCAATAAATGGTTTTTGTAGTTTTAGTGAGGTGGAGGGGACAAGATTTTGGATAGGAGAGGAGGGGGGATGGAATGGTGAGTGTTTTCAGGGATTTGGTTGGGGAAGAAGAAAATGGCGGGTTGGGTGGATTTTGACCAAGGTTTGACCACGTGGGATGGTTGTTGACCGGGTATTAATAACACAAAAGGGGTAAACGGGTTGGGTGTTGGGCCAAAGGGTTTGATTTGGGCTTGGGGTGTTTATTAGGATCCGTTTGGTTTGTGAAATTATAATCATAAGGACCAAAGATGTAATATTTCCATTCCCAAGGACCAAACATGCACATTATGAAAAGTAGCCAAAGGGGTGTTGTTGCCAACTTAAAATAGTCCAAGGGTTGATTTTTGATTTTTTTGAAAATCCCAAGGACTAATTTTGAACAATTTTGGATTTTTAGGGACTAAAATGTAATTTTCTCAAAACTCTTAGATTTTTCACCAAAGGACTAAATATGACAATTTGTGATTTTAAAAAGACCTTTGGTGACTTTTCTTTTGAAATTATGTGCACAGGGACTGTTTTTGACAATTTATGAAACTTGGGGGACTGAAACTGCAATTTTTGCAAAATTGATATGTTTTTCATCTGATTTTGATATTTTTGCATTTAAAACACATAAAACACTGATTTGTGATAATTTGATCATTTTGATGTGTTTCTGAGTG
This sequence comes from Chrysanthemum seticuspe, assembly GCA_019973895.1. NCBI lineage: Eukaryota > Viridiplantae > Streptophyta > Magnoliopsida > Asterales > Asteraceae > Chrysanthemum > Chrysanthemum seticuspe. Next base: position 146,854,094 of record BPTQ01000002.1, read on the forward strand.
TTTTCAGATGATTTTGCAGTTTATATTGTACAAAAATGATGAGTATTTACACACTCATCAAAATCCACCTCCACTTCCATCATTCGGTACCATTGAGCGAATTGCTCATGAACCACCACGACCATCATTTGAACCAAACGCCCCTTTGGAACCTAGGCCTCGTCTCTTCCACCTAATCCATAATAACATTCATGGACCATTGTATGGATACCATGCTCTACCACCTACATCCTTGTCTCCTCATATCGATGACATTGATGAATCTATGTGGGAAGATCACCCAAAATCCCATGCGGAGATACAAGCCCAACTAGAAAACTTTCAAAACTTCTCCAATATGGTGGATTCTCACCTAAGTGAGGCTATGCAAATGCAAAATGCTTTGCTTTCCTCCCTCATCACTCCATCAAACACCAACAACACTTCCACCAATCCAGCACCACCTAGTAATGATCCTACTTTCCCACCTAGACACGGTTGCTCAAATTGTGAGCGTACCGCCCAGCTTAGCGAACGGACCCAAATCATGGTCCACGAGTTACAAGATGAGATAAGGTTCATCCTCAATCACATCCTTGAGCGTATCAACGCTTTTTCTCACCCACCTCCTCAATAGGATGGTTCTAGATATTTCTTTAGGATTTTATTTTTTATTTTTTAGGATTTTTTTTATTTTAAGTTATTTTTCTAATTTTTAGGATTTCTTTATGTATCAACACATCCATTGTGTTCCATTTTATGACTTCTAAAGTCATAAAAATTTTAACAAATGAATGATGTTTTTATATGGTTGTTGGTTATTACTTATTGGTTGGAATGACTTGTATAATTGTGATGATGATTGTTACTAACCTTTCTTTTGTAGCTTTTCAAAATCCATTTATCCTTTTCTTGGCACCCAATTAAGGGGGAGCATTGGCCAGGGGGAGAAAATGGCTCGGGCTCATTGCACATTCTGCCTCGCCTCTTTTTTTGTTTCGACAAAAAGGAGAAGAATATTATTGAACTTGACCATTGACTTTCAAAAAGTCAATATCATGCTTTGACTTTCAAAAAGTCAAAATTGTTAAAAACCAAATAATTGGATAAACTAGTCATAAGATAAAATAAGCTTCTTATTTTCAACTCTATCTAACTATCTAGTTCTTCAAAGTTCAAATTAATCTCATATTTTTATAACTCTTGTACAACTTTACATCTTTGATAAAAATAAAATTTATGTTTTGTCCTCAACAAAAAGGGAGAGATTGTTAATACAAATATCGTCATTAAACGTTATTTATATTTTACGATCTTTACCTATTTTTGTTAACGACAAAAGTAAATTTCATTTTTGTAAAGTATAAAGCTTGTCAAGATTAATAGATATTAAAACAAACTTTCCTTAAATAAAGTCTTCATCATTTAAGCATTTATATCTTATCACATTTTGATTATTTATGTATCAATTAACTTTGTTATCTTTCTAAACCATAATGTGCATCAACATTTTTAGAACAAGTATGTTTTAGTTTCTTAAACACACCATTACATATGTATTTACTTTTAACATATTAATTCTAAAAATAGAAAACAACATATTACATCATGGCTTGTATCACATTGAAAATCTTTAGAAGATTTCATAGAATATTTTGTTTAGATTTGGACTATACATATCTTATATGATCTTGGTTAGATTTGGGTGATCTTGGAAAGATTTTTGTGATCTTTACTGTCAGACCAACGGAACCGAAAAATAACAAGGGCAGAACCCTTTTTTTGGTTCCGTGGTCCGTGGCCACTGCTGTTCATTTGGCCTATAAATAGGAAGCCAACCCACGTTGTTTTCTCATCCCTTCTTAGCATAAAACACATACATTCTCTCATTCTATTACATCTAACTCAGTTTCATTTTATTCTAGTGATCATCTTTTGTAGCAAAGAAGATCAAGGCATAATCAAGCTTCAACATATAGTTGGAAGGCATGTTTGTTTTGTTGTTGTGTGATCTAGCATTGTTCATACATCATTGTTGTACCAAACCACCTTAAACCTCTGAGTGTGAGTGGTTAGTATTTTAGTCCTCAAAATACATAGTGTGTGGGAGTGGTTGTACCCTTGTAAAAGAACTCGACATCTAGCTTTGTGTCAGAAATATTGTGTAAGCGACGTGTAAAGGTTTTCTCCGCTGGTTAAAGGAGCTTATTGATTAGTGAAGATAACTATCGAGTTGGAGACTCGGGGAGTGGAGTAGGGCAAGGAAAAAGATTCCTTGTAGACCGAACCATTATAAACAACTTGTCGTGGTTTGATTGTTTCTTTCCTTATTTACTTACTATATATTGCTTGCATATTATTCTTCACTAACATATCTTTGATCAATATAAATTGATCTTACAATTAAGTTTCAAACAAAGACTTTAAACAGTAAAACTATTCAACCCCCTTCTAGTTTTCCAAATATCTGCTTCACTCCATACAAATACTTAATCAACTTGCACACCTTGTATTCATTTCTAGGCATGATGAAGGCATGAGGTTGGTTCATATAAACCTCTTCATCCAATTCACCATTTAAGAAAGCTGTCTTCACATCTATCTGATGAATATTCACATTGTGAATTGATGCCATAGCACTGAACAGATTATGGTACTGATACGTGCCACAGGAGCATAAGTATCAAAGTAGTCTATCCCTGACTTTTATTTAAAACCTTGAATGACTAGTCTAGCCTTAAACTTTTCAATAGTTCCATCTACCTTCATTTTCTTTTTGAAAATCTATTTGCAACCCAGAGGTTTGCAACCAGGTGATAGATCAGCTAACACCCAAGTGTTGTTGCCCATGATGGAATCCATCTCATTATTTATTGCTTCTATCCAGAAAGTAACATCATGAGACTTCATTGCTTCATCAAATGTCTTGGGATCATTCTCAACAATAAAGCACTGAGATTATTGGTCAGAGATCTCATTCCTTGTACATTCAATTAATTATAATTAAAACTCATGTCCAAATGACTTAGGAGTCCTGACCGTTTTGATTTTTCTAAGCTCAGGTTCAGGTTGCTGAACTACAACCTCATCAGAGATATCATATAGAGACCTTTGGAACACCAATGTCATCAGTTCTATTTAGAATCCTCTGACTTGGCCTAGGGACTGATGAGAATCTATTATCATCAAAGATAACATCACTTGAGTCAATTATTGAGTTAATTGAAACAGATGCATTGGGTTCAATAACATAGAACCTAAAAGCATTGGAATGTTCAACATATCCAACAAAGATGCATTCAATGCCTCTTTCACCCAAATGTTCAGGTTGGGTTTCCTTTTATTCCAGAGTTTATAGGGGTAACCTTGCTCCTTTTGTTAGAAACCCTATTTAATAAATATGAAGCTTTTAACATAGCTTCACCCTAGAACCCTTTACTCAACCCTGAATAGGATAACATGGAATTGACCATTTCTTTTAGTACCCTATTTTTCCTTTTAGAAAACCATTTTTTTGTGGAATTTAGGGAGCAGGTTTCATGGATTGTTAATACAAATAAATCGTAAAAATGTTTATTCATATTTAGCGATCTCTTTATGTTTTGTTGATAACAAATATAAAGTTATCATAAGTAAAATTATAAGGATACATATTATTTTTGTAAAGCATTTACATATATAGTCATTTAACATAAATTGTTGTAATAATTAATTTGTTGGAATAGTTTATTAGGATAGGTAAAATTCATAACCCATGACCCATTTCATGGAGCAAATCCATAGCCCATAGAGCTAACCCATGACCCATTGACTAGATGCATTGCATCTTCTAGATACATTGTATCTATTTGGATATCCATGATCCAAAGTCCATAACCCATGACCCATGATCCATGACCCATAACCCATTTAGGGGGAGCGTCCTACGGATCCCCAGGAATACACTGGACGGATCCCTCAAGCAAGGGATCTGTGGGATCTGGGGAGCAGTAGTGATTTTTTTCCTATAAATAGTGAGCCACTTCTTCATTGTAACTTACCCATCTTCTTACAAAATCTCTCATATATTATTTCTATCTTCTAATCTCAGATCTCTTGATCTATATAGTAGTTCTTCTTTCTTTTGTTGTGATTCTCATATAGGTCATTCTCAAAGGCGAGATCACGAGATACTACAAGTCATCCAAGCAAGGGGTCCTTGATTGATTTGTTCCTCCACAAGATTTCTGTAGCAAGATCTTGTATTTCATCTTTCACATAGTTGTTGTGTTATAGTTGTGTTGGTTTGGTCCTCCGTGTTAAAGACTCAGTATTTAGCTTTGTACCGGAAAGTGTAAGCGACGTTGTGAAGGCTTCTCCGCCGAGTTGAAGGAGTTTGTTGACATAGTGCTTGAACTCTCGAGTAGGTGACTCGGGGAGTGGAGTAGGGCAAGGAAGGTGTCCTTGTAGCCGAACCACTTTAAATCGGTTGTGTCATTTCTATCATTTACTTTACTTTCTTTCATTGCTTACATTACTTATTACTTTATACTTTCTATCCATCCATACGAATTCACATAAGATCGAATCTAAAGTTTTTGAAACTAAATTAAAATTGGCAAAACTATTCAACCCCCCCCCCCTTCTAGTTTTCCACATGGATTATACCAACAGACTGAAAATACAGAGTATTAATGTACTCACCTCCCTATCAATCATGAATCTTTTGACCAGGGACCCTTGTTGCAATTCAACTTCAGATTTAAATACTTTAAATTTATCTAATGCTTTATCCTTAGTATGTAACAAATAAATATAACAAAACCCATCAATAAATGTCACAAAGTATTTCTTATTCCCCATGAGAGAGTGGCATGCAATCACACAGATCACTGTGTATCAGCTCTAAGAGCTCTGTCTCACGTTTTACACTCTGAAAAAGGTTTCTTAGTTATTTTGGTTAACATGCAAGTCTTACACTTCTCAGTATCCATATCAAAGGTTGGAATTAACCCATACTTAGACATATCTCACATTCTCATATAGTGTACATGGCCAAGTCTAACATGCCAAAGGGTTGAATCATTTAGTTTAGAGGTGGATATAAAGGTTGAATTAACAATGTCATTAACAATATTAATCCTGAATATTTGATTACACAAATAGCCAAAACCAATAAACACACCATGTTTAGATAAAACAAACTTATCAGATTCAGTAACTTGTATATAGCCACAAATTATTCAAAACACTACTTGAAACCATATTCTTTCTAATATTTGAAACACGTAAACATTAAACAAAGAAACAATCTTTCCAGAACTAAATCTTAAATTCACACATCCTCTTCCATGCACCAGGGCTATTGATTCATTTCCAATAGGAAGAATAAAACCATCATTTAGCGACTCATAAGTCTTGAACCAACTTCTATCTTTACACACATGGATTGTTTCACTAGAGTCAACCTACCACACAACATCATCATCTTGCACAAAGTATGCCTCAAATATATATGTAACATAGTAAATCTGAAAATACTTATTAAACACTATCCGACCTTTCAGAGGGTTGGTATTACCACTCCCTGGACCACTTGTGCCTGATCCATTGGCTTTGTTGCCAAATTTAACACCCTTACAATCCTTTCTGAAGTGTCTAGGTTTCCCACACTTCCAACAAGTTTCTTTTGGCTTCTTGTTAAGATTGGCTTTGGTGTTATCTTGATGCTTACGTTTGCCCCTGTTGTCATTGTACCTGGTGGAGTTGTTATGCTACACCATATTAACAACTGATGGACTAGTAGCATTGCTACTCTTTGGCTTGTCACTATCTTGCGCTTTTAGTGATTCCTCAATGCGGAAATGACTGCCCAACCCAACAGGAGTTAATTCCTCCTTCTTATGTTTTAGCATATGCTTGAAATCTTTCAAAAAAGGTGGGAGTTTATCAATGACACAAGAGACTGAAATAGCCTCATCTATGTTTATTTTGTGTTGTTTGAATCTACCAAGTATACTAAGAAGTTCATTTTATTGTTCCATGACATGTCTAGAATAGACCATTTTGTAATTGTTAAAATTACTTACAAGGAACTTTTAACTTGATGCATCCCCAGCCATATATTTGGCTTCCAAGGAATCCCATAGTTCTAACTTGATAAATATCAAATAAGGTATCAGACATACCATTTAGGATTAAACCTCTGCAAATGTAATCATCATTCTACCATTTGCTCATTTTCCTTATATCCTCCACAGTAGCATCATCTCCATCATCTGAAATAGGTGTGCTCTGAACATACACAACACTCATGCTTGACAATAGGAAATGCATATTCTTTTGCCACCTTCTGAAATTAACTCCTTCTAACTAATCCAATTTGGAGAAGTTGGAACCAATCTGCTTCATTACAGCAACTGCCATTGATTATCACAAAATAGTTTCTGTTGATTGTTGGTTTTTGTGTTACTTTCCAGTTGGATATAGATAATCAATGGTACCAGATATCACTTGAAATCGTGTAGTCACTTTCCAATAGAAACTATTCGAGCCTAATGTCTGGGTTACACGAATATCTCTATAGGATAAAACCACGTGTTTGTTCTTGTTTTAGGCACAAAGTAAGAACCTGTTCGCTTTCGAGTGTTTATGTTTTTTTGTATCATTTCCATGCAAATGTTCGTTCCTATTTATAAGAAATACTCAAGGACTAATAATAGAATTATGATAATTATCCGGCCCAATAATTACTCATAATATTCCTTCATTATAGTAAATAGTGGTTACATGACCTTTAATCATGGTCATTAAGTTGCAGTTAAAACAGCCTTTGAATAGTTCAAAGTAGTTCCAATCCAAGTTTGAATTCAATCCAGTGAGTTATACTCACTGATGAGCTTGTCCCTGATTAGGTTGCTCCCTGAGAGTTCTCACTTAGAGATTCACCCACTCATGATATGAACGTTGATGAGATCCTTTAGCCTAAGCTAAACTCATCAACCTGATGAATACCATTCAGAGTTACCCTTCCGGAGGAGTAGACTCCCTGAACTTCATCAGCTACTGAATCATACTTTACCATTATCAGAGTCAGGGTGATCAGAGACCTGATGGGTGTATACTCCACACCTCGATATATTACCAGGTGTGATTAGAGACCCTCAATTAAACTAAATTTCCAAAAAAAATCTAAGTTTGAATATTAAGAGACAATGTTTCCGAAATCTGAAAACAAAATTATCAACTCCATAATGTAATCGGACAATATTATGAATATTCATCAACCAAACAAAACATAGCCTTAGCCCTTTCATATTTGCGTTTAAAATTGATTTTTTAGTCAAATAGTAACATAAAATTGAATCTATATCTAAAAAGAAAAACAGACGTATGGTTTTTAGTTCAATTCAGTTAATTCAGTTTTTTTTTTCTTTTGCGGTTTTTGGTTTTGTTTGAGCTTTTTCAGTTTTTTTTTGCTCGCCCTTTTTGATTTCTAATGTCATGTAGGAATGAAAGAAAAATATAACCTTCATCTTTTATGGTTTATCTCAATTTCCCAAGAAACAGTGTTTTAGATTTTGTTATTTTCAATTTTATCATTAAATAAAATCGAATTTGAGTTGAAGTTCGTGAAGGTTACTTCATATCGCGATAAGAAATATCAACTACGTTATCCAGGATAAACAATCTCTGAAGAGAGGAATGACCATGACACAATAAATTGTTCTGCCCTATTAGACCTAATAATCGAAATAATATGTTCTCATTTCATCATACTAGTTTATTCGAATTAATTAGACCTTATTGTTGAAACATAATTATGCCGGGTTCTGTTTGCCGCCATCCGAAGCAAAGAAGTATGCTATAAGGTGAAAAAACCAGTTAGAAGAGGTCACAATACCAATGTCATGAGACCACCCTGCAACGGTAAAGTCGGAATTCTAATTAAGAGAATTAGCAGTATACATATATTGTGTGATATAAATGTAGCTGTGATATTAGCATAAAGAGACACGCCTTCGAGCATGAAGAACTTGTCTTTAGGCATGAAGGGACACGCCCTTCAGTATAGAGTAATACTAAAGATAGAGAGAGAGAGCATAGAGATAGATAATGTAGATTAAATGACCAACCGCTCACCAAGGGTGGTTAACATTTATAATACCTTAGTTACTAAACCTGACGACATCGAGAGATGGAGCGCCCAGCTATGTTTGGCCTAGACATTAAATATGTTGCAGAGGCATTAGGAACATTTCCGAGTTTGTGCACATGAGTAACGGGTTATTATCCGGCGTTCAATGTGGTGCCTTTTTTCATCTGACTGTCAGTGTGGTATACGTGTCCTCCATCCATGCCTTCCACTGGTTGTTAATTTGGTGCATCCTCCCGCCATCGCCATGACCTCATGACTTAATGGAATATTATGTCTAGTCAACTACCACGCATCACCAAAACAGACCTACCAAATAGTCCACAAATCGGTGTACCATTACATGAATCATGTGCCATCCAACCAGATACGTAATTCACGTATCAAATGCCATATAACGTTAAACTAAATTTGGCACATACCAATAGTGGGCTTTAATCATCTGGCCCAGTAAAACAAACCCTTATGGCCGTATGTACCAAACGTTTTAATTAGTTAAGTCGGCAATGATATATTTGATATGCGATAGTCTGCATGATTGGTAGTTGGGTACCTTTCTTGTATTAGCTTTTGGATTACGGTAATTTGATAAGCCTCTATATCATTGTCTTGATGGTACATAAGCCTGTATACTTCTTTATGACCACAACTTTTCAATTTAAATAACGATAGGTCTTAATACGTGGCTGCATTTTCATCATTAGAGCTTTCGCATCATATGCCATTGTTTTCATGATGGCAACTTATAAAGCCCGAAATACAGTATTATTTTTTATAGGCTATGTTATACAAACCCTTCATATATTATCACATTAAGAGGTTTTGGTCAAATCATACAACCCGCGATGTACATTGTACAAGCCAATGATGCATCCAATGATTGGATACCCTCCTTATGGGAAGGTGTGATAGAGTAAAAAAAAGAAAAACCCTTACGTACGTACTGACACAAGTTATATGACCCACATTTAATATATGACACGTGATTACTTTTTCATCAATTTCAAATCTTAATTTCATTTCATTGATATACAATAATATTTACTACGTATAAACTTTACCAAAGGGCTTTGGCCCAACCGTCAAAGGTAAATGTATGAGATTGTATGCCTTCCAAAAAAACAATTACAAACTTGGTAATGAAAATGTAAACCTGAATGCATCTTACTTCAAACAACCTAAATGATCTTACATGTGAAATGAGTTGACTTAACCTAAAAGGAAAATAATAGACCCATGATCCCATGGACCAGCTGAGGCATAGCTGTAGAGATAGACCCATGGATGCATGCATGCCCATTACATGGTCCTTAAATGCGAGGCTGCTAGATTACATTTTTGGGAATGTGTTTTCTTGTGGCCTATCTAGCTAGCTAATTAGTGAGGACCATATTAAGGTCATGTATATGCATGGCCAACTTGCGACCTACTTGATCATGCCATGATCTCCAACTTGACAACAGAGAGTTGGATATTTACACAACAATCATTCAATAACCATCACTCTCAACATCATTATTTCTTCTGCAAATACGCGTATTGTATATTGGAAACGGAAAATGTCATAAGAAATTAAGAATGATCATATTGATAAGCTCATAATTAAGCCAAAATAAACGTTTAATAAGTTTTTTTCAAATTTCCATAACATTATAAGCTCAATAAATAAGCTAAAACAAACGCCCCTAGGGTCATCATTTGCGACCTACTTGACCTTGCCATTCTCCAACTTGATAGAGAGTTGGATATATGTTGACAACAATCATTCAATAACCATCACTTTCGATATCATTATTTTCTAATTTCTAGTAATGCAAATACGCGTGTTATTGGAAAAATGGACAAATGAAATTAAATGTGTATTTTATGAGCATAACTAAAATCCAATCGATGACCCCATGAATAGTAAAACCATTATTCATTGCAAAGGTTTTGTGGATCAAATCGAACCTAAGGCTAAACATAATGAATAACGATAGTAATCGATTTTGGATTTTTCGTTCTCTCCGAAACTTGACATTGATTATTTGGTTTAACATATATTTTTTCTCAGAAAAAAATAGACATCACTAAATTCATGCCAACCTTGTTTCTTTTCCTCGTGCGTAATTCTATTTCGACCTGAGTTAAGTGGTATGTATTATAAATTTATAATAGGATTTGTACCTTTAAGTAAGAATTGCGATCTTTTATTAACACTGATTATATATAATCCTGTTTTCTAACAAGAGAATACTCAAGAATACAAACATAGAGTAATTTTTTATTGTGAGGTGATTTGCACGCTACTTATTAATGTACAAGTATACAATGCATACTGTAATACTTGTACAATTATGTTATGCATAAAATAGAGTGTTTCAATCAAAATCTTGAGTGTGCAAATCAATCCCCTTTCTTATGATCAGGGAATTTAAGCTTTTCAGCAAGTCAAATTTACTAGTACATGGTATGTTTATAAACATTGATCGGTAAATATGTGGTCTATGAAATTTAAAACCGTTCAAGTACTTTTTTTTGTCAATTTACCTCGTTAGTTATAATAAGATAAGTAAACACGAAATTATCATTTATAAGTACGCCGATTATGAAATATAAGCATAAAGGCCTAAAACATAAGCTTAGACAAACAAATACATTTTGATAGATGGCCTGTAGTCACGAGAGTTGGATGCTACATTGTTGTTGGCCAAAGGATAGTCCATAGTTTCAATGATTGTGTTGAAAAGACAAAACCTTAATGTACCAAATATATTATGTGGTCTATGAAACAATTGTTGTTGTTATTATTATTATTATTATTATTATTAGTATTATATATTATTTATGTATTTATTGTGGTACATTGAATTTGTGGTAAGTTTTGTATTATGGTGCCACATCATGTGTATCAAACGATCAACAAAACTTGTGCTTTAATTCTGACTGCAACAATCGGACCCACAAACATTTGAATTTGCCACCTACACGGCTACAAATTATTCCTCGTGAAGTGTTGTCCCATATCATAAACAGCAAGAGACTAATTTATACAAGGGATTAACTACTGTATTAAATATAAGTTGGATTCCTAATCAGTTTCAAAGGCTAATAACAACTACTATCCTTTTAACAACTTCAATTTCAACATTTAGTCGTAGGTTATACTTGATTCCCACCAAAAGATACTCATACTCTATGGTGTTATGTATCACGATATTTTCATCATGTGTATATGATAAAAAAAAAAAGAAAAAAAGAAAGGCGTGCGTAATAATGTGGTAACTCTGAAAACCTCCAAAAAAGAAAAAAACTTGCAGCTTGGTAACTATGGCCCTTGATGTTATTGAAAGATCGACAACGATATATATGTACATCACGTACTGGCCGGTTTACGTTCCTTGCAAATCGGGGCAAATCCATATTCAATAACAAGTTCCAAAATGTTGCTAGTAGCGGTTCTTCCTTGCTTGAAAATGTCAAAATGTTAAGGCACATAAATTTGTCAGTCTTTTAATTTATTACAAATTTGCTTTTAGTTTGCTTCAGGGGAAAAAAAAAACTATTCGTGGAGGGAATGTTGATAAAGGGAATACTCGTGTGTTGCAGAAGTAACCTAATAACTTAAGCATAACTTAAGCATGTGAGTTTTTATACTTTTTACAAAGTGCAGATTAAATGCATGTCTTATGATCAATTAAACAGATTTAACAAAGACAAAGCAAGAGACAAAAACACACAAACAAACACTCTCAACAAGTGAGAAATAAAAGTTGTTAAACATTTTAGGGACAATTCACGTTATCCACCACCCATTTTTTGGAGTGACATAATGATTGTAATTAAGCTTCCGAATTATCTAGCTTATTTAATCTAAGATATACTTTGACCTTAATTATGTTGTCATTAGTTAAATACTTGTTTTTAGAAGGCTGTCATTAGTGGAATAGTAACTTAATTCTAAACTTTATACTCCATGGACCATGGTTACTTGTTTATTTAAATAAAAGATTGTTGTTCCCACATAAGAATGTCCCTTTTCATGATGCATGTAAAGCCTCAAAGCTGGCGACTTGTCATCACCAATTGAGACGTTAGGAAAATTATGAGCCACCCCTTTTATCATCATTACTACGAGTATCTCTTTCCTTGTGGCTTCATGTTAATCTCATATCATAATTCTTTTTTTTTTCCTGAATAATTTTTTTTCGCACTTTCTTCGTTTATGCTTATCTCCAATGAAATATTCAAACACCCGTTAATAATAAATAGGAGGTGATTTGCACATTAGCTTTTGATTTGCTCATATTGACACACGCCTACAAGCATAAGAAGCGTCATGCAACATATATTCTCGTCAATGTTATTACAACACATGATTCTTAAGAAATACTTCGTGATTTAGTACAATGTAACGTACTAATTTATTCTTAACAGAAATAGCTATGCAGCCGCAACCCGATAAAAATTATAAATGATGAACCATAAGTATAGTAACATGTTTTTCTTATGGGCATATCAGTGGTGGTGAGTGAACTTTATTGTTTGATAAACAAATGTTGAAACATTATCCTTACATGAGGCAGAAAATCCGCCAAATGCAAGCCTTTTTTTTTTTTTTTTCTCGACAATGCATCACTGACATAACCAAGTTATTTTTTCATCTTTTTCATATGTGACAACATGTTTTCTAGAACATTTAAGCATCATTCAATTTTATTGAGTATAATTTTTGTAAAGACATAAAGTTGTTGAAAATATAGATTGTTGTATAAGATACTAGTTTGACAATGATACGTTATAGAAGTTTGTAGGCGTGGCAGGTAGAGATTGAGCAACAACTTAACAAAGGTAACACAGCTGTTTTTTCATCTCTTTTCTTCTAATTTAAGAAATTTCAAGAATCTATAAAGATAAAGTTTTTGTTTTTGCTTTCTGTAGATCAATTTCTTTTTATAAAATATGTAAATTTCTATACGTACAAATGCATGTATATGCTTTCTAGCCAGTACTTTAGACCAATGGCTAAGCTACATTTAGTATTCGTAGTGATTGGTGGTTGTTGAGTTGTAGACAACGTACATTTTGGTTCATACAAACTTTAAATGATTCATTAGCAGCTTTTTTTTAAAGCCTTACACTTGAAAAATAAAAAAAGACCAACCTCATCAAATATAATAGAGGCAGGCCAAACAGGGATACAAAATAAAATAGGCTTCCAAGAAGGAAGGCAACTACTGATAAAAAAAAATGGAAGTGAATAGCAGGTATAGAACGCGAAGGAAAAAAAAAAAAAAAAAAAAAAAAAAAAAAAAAAAAAAAAAAAAAAAAGGCATCAAAACATCCAACTAGAAACACGTCTCGTATTCGACACCTAATTCTTCCGATCAAAACTCTTTGTGTTGCACCTATTTAAAATCCATAGCCGAGACAAACTCTGAACTTGAGAAAAAATATCTTCAAGTCTGTCATTAGACTTCAAATCCGGATGCGCGTGCACGACTTTGTTTCACCACTTCCATATCGACCACATTAAATATATAAAAAAAAACCTTGTAACGCTTTTCCAACACCCTTACGGATAAAGAAATAAAGTATTATCAGAATAACACATAAATAAACATCATATTCATAAAAAATGAGTGATTTTTGAACATTTCCGGAAAATAGTGTTTAAGTTGGCGAAACTATGTTTTACAATAAAATCAAACGTTAGACTGTTAGCACAATAACACATAAATAACGTATTTCACTTTTACCTTTTTAGTTTTACATCATTTCATTTTTAACCTTTTTCTTTATATAAATTAAAACTTAACTTGTGATATATATTATTGAACAGCTGTAAACTACTTCTACTCATATTCTACCACACACCATGACACTTATTATTATTAAAACTAGAGGTGACTCAGCGGTAATGGCTTAGCTTTTTAGAGCGAAAGTGTCTAGAGGTCTTGAGTTCAAACTCTGAGAAGAAATTAATCCTTCATTAGTCACGAAGGTTCACTTGCGCCGATTCCGGCTATTTAAAAAGAGTAATCACCTTGAGATTAGTCGGCTTGCAATGTTAAGTCGGAAACTTAGATATTAAAAAAGAAAAAGGAAAAAAAAAAAAAAAAAAAAAAAAAAAAAAAAAAAAAAGCATGACACTTATTACTATTGATAATGAAACAAAAGAAATAAGTTTTGTATACCGACAAAAATTCTGTTAACTAGATTTAATAATATTAAATGAAACCAATGAAAAATAATAATAATAAAAACATAGCATGACTAATATTCAAGCAAGACCCAACCACCCAACTATCTCTAAATCAAAATAAAATAAAATAAAAACGCGTTTTGGTCCTTCTTTCGGCTTTGTATTGTTCTTTTCCTACTCATGTCCCCTCTTCACTTCCAAATATATACCACCCCACCCCTCACTCACTCTTTCAAACATCAACACCATAACACACACAAACCCTAAAAAAACACACACACTTATACAACTTTTCAAAGCCATGGCATTTGCATGGTTCAAATCTTTCGTCTTTTTCGTGTTCTTCGTGCTCGTTTCCGAGTTTGTCTTGAACTCTAGAGCTTTGGACGTACCAAAAAAAAATTCTCTAGCTTTTACCCTAAGTTACCTTCCTATGTCTCACCAATCTGCAGCTTCCAAAATTAGGTCTAGCTCGCTAGCACAATCTTCGGGGAATACTCAAAGGCTAAATTTTAAGTACTCTATGGCTTTGGTTGTTTCTTTACCTATTGGGACACCACCACAAGCTCAACAAATGGTTTTAGACACTGGTAGCCAGTTGTCATGGATTCAGTGTCATAATAAAACACCTACGGCTTCCTTTGATCCGACTTTGTCATCCTCTTTTTCTATATTACCATGTAATCATCCGATATGCAAGCCACGAGTGCCTGATTTTACTTTGCCTACTACTTGTGATCAAAATCGTCTTTGTCACTATTCGTATTTTTATGCGGATGGGACTCTGGCTGAGGGGAATCTGGTACGAGAAAAAGTTACTTTTTCTCGGTACCAGAGTACCCCTCCTGTTGCGCTTGGATGCGCAGCAGAGTCTAAAGATGCTGAGGGTATTCTAGGGATGAATTTAGGTAGGTTGTCCTTTGCTTCACAAGCTAAAATATCTAAGTTTTCTTATTGTACACCTACACGTCAAAATAACGCGAAAGTGAAACCAACTGGAGCTTTTTACCTAGGTCAAAATCCGAATTCGAGAACATTTAAATATATTGACATTTTGACTTTTCCTGAAAGTCAACGCTCGCCCAATTTTGACCCATTTGGTTATACAGTTGGCATGGAGGGTATTAGTATTGGTGGGAAAAAGTTAAACATATCGCGGTCAGTATTTAGACCAGACGCGGGTGGGTCTGGACAAACAATAATTGACTCGGGCACCGAGTACACATATTTAGTGGACGAGGCGTATAATAAGATACACGACGAAATTCTAAAAACCGCAGGGTCTAGAGTGAAAAAAGGGTACGTTTATCGTGAGTCGTTGGATATGTGCTTCAATGGTAACTCAATGGAGATAGGAAGGTTAATAGGGGACATGGTACTCGATTTCGGAAAAGGTGTGCAAGTACTTATTGCAAAAGAGAGGATGCTAGACGATGTTGGCCGTGGGATCAGTTGTTTGGGTATCGGTCGCTCGGAAAGACTAGGAGTTCCGAGTAACATTATAGGAAATTTTCATCAACAAAATCAATGGGTAGAATTTGATATTGTGAACCGAAGAGTTGGTTTTGGTCGAGCCGATTGTAGCAAATCAGTGTAAGTAGGACGAGTGTAATGGGTCAAAGTGGGTAAATATGGTTATATTTGTACAACAAGTCTTTATACGCTTTCTTAAATACCATATCTAATCTAGTGTGTGCCACCACAGGCACTGTAGTGTACTTTTTGTATAAAATCACAGAAGTAAATAAATTCCTACTTTTTTCTTTTATTTCTGCCCCCACACGTTCTTCTAGTGGTACAAATGCATCACATAAATTTACTAAATTTTTATAGTTGGTGTTTCCTTAAAGAACTTATTAATAAAAAGTTTTTGGTTATTAAATATAGCAATTAATTTTTTTAAATGTATCGATTTGGTATGTGAATTCTGAAAAGGTTTTGTACATGTAAGTAACTTTCATAAAGAGTTTTAATCCGCATATTTTGATAACGTGTAATACTTAAAATTCTGACATGGGAAACCACTTATAACGTGATAATTTATCATATTTAAACACTTTATGAAAATTTGTTATATTCATACAACGTTTTTTGAGTTTAACAAAATGAGACAGCGAAAAAATTTCGTTGATCGTTCTATAATGAAAACCATTAATAAAATAAAGTTGTGGACTTGTGGTCTTAAAAAAACATTGATTCACTGAATATACTATCCTTAATTCTTAATTTATAATTACTAAATTAAAATAAAATTTTGAAGCTGTCCAAATGTTAAGTAGATAGAAATCCAAATCAAGAATCATTTGACAAGTGGAGAATATATTAATCATTGGAGGGTCCAATATAAATTTGCTTAACCATTCATTATTTTTGGTGTTTAACATACGGGAATTGATATGTACACATATCATTTTGATACATACACATAAATACAAATGTAAATAGACTGTTATGCCTTTATGTTGTTTTAACCGCCTTTTCTACATCCTGAGAAATTAATTGTGCCGGCCTCCTCCTGCGTTAACCGATGGCACTCACCGTCTCCATTTAATCCATTACACGTATATAAGCACAACTGATTTATTAATCTTTTGATAAACGAATTGATCACTATGTTTTACTTTCGTAATCAATCCAATGTATATACATCATGCAATTGGTTTTCATGTCTGCCATAATATGTGATGATTCAAAGACCTTTTCATATGTTTATACGATTGTTTATGTCTTGATTCTTTGGATAAAAATTACTAATTTTTAATGCATAACAATTGTTACATGCACTATTTTGAATGAACGACTTATGATGAATGAACTACATAAAAAGAATATGTGTGATATAGGTAACCATACATATGAGTTTAATCATTTATGAACAAACTTTTTTTGCATAACACCATTATCTTCCTCTATATTTAAGCAACAAATGAACTTAATAGACTTGTCAACTTCAATATTTCAAGATGAAGAACTTTATCTTACTAGCTCTACATTCAAATCGGTTGATGATTTACTAAAGAGTGTATGAGCATTTTATTATGCTAAAGGATATGGGCTTACTATTCGTGATTCAACAAAAAGATGAGTATGTAGCATTGCAGTGTGACCGAAGTGGTTCTTACCGAGATGTACAACGTTCTATTGGACAAAAACGAAAACAGAGCACAACGTCTTGTTTGGTCGAATTCCCCTTCCAAGTTTAAGTTTGAAAGATACTTTGTTGGATGATTTCTTCTTTGTGGTCAAGATCGGAACTGTTGCATTTGTTTAAATTCTTGTGTTCGGAATTGTATCAGTTATGCGTACATAACTACGTAACTGAGTTTTTCTTACATGAGTTATTTTTTGTGGTTTATTGTTTCAGTGTTTGAATATATGAATTTCTTATATATTGTAGAGTTAGTCATCCAGGTTATGATCCCTTATATTGAGGACTGAAAGTCTGAAACATATTGAGGACTGAAACAATATAGTTAGTCTACAATGTTTAAGTGTTTTAATTCATATATACGAAGTCCTGAAACATATATGAATTTCTACAATAGAGTTACTCTACAATGTTTCAGTGTTTGAATTCTAATTACGAAAATCTATTCATACAAAATTGAGGACTTCGTTCAAACAGAAGATATGGGAAAAAATTTGATGGGAACCAAAACAAAGAATTAGTTTGGCAAAGTCCTTAAGAAAAAGTCAAACAATGACTAAAATACAAAGGAGGGCATAATAGTCTATTTACAATTGTATTTATGTGTATGAATCAAATTGTTATGTGTACATATCAATTCCCTTAACATAAAAGAGACCTCACCAACTGAATTTAATTCTCAGTTTGAGATAAGATCTAATACGTGCTCTTCTAGGTGTCATTTTTTAGGAGATGCTTGTATTACTTTATTTTACGGGCTTATAATTTTGTTTAAATTTTGAAAAGCATATAAGACTAGTATTTTGGCTTTATAAAATTAAAGCTATGTTGGACATATATTTATGTTTAAGATTACTTAACAATTGGTTAAACAGTATATCACAATGTCATGTCAAATTGTCAAAGCCTAATTTTGTTGAAGGGATACGTTGGCTCCATCATGAGTCATGACTCATCTCTCATGAAAATGAAAGAGCAACTAAATAAAGGCCTTAACCGTTTATATGCAGGGGCGGACTGAAAGGGGTTCTCGAGAGCTCACTAAAATTCAATAAATTTTATTTACTCTGTTGTTGTTAGTTTATTAGGAGGCGTCGAGTCTAAATTTTATTCGTACATCTGAATATGAATATGTGGTAGAAAAGTCTGAATCTGTTTTCCATCTTAATTATCTGAATCTAACTCATATAAAACTGTTTTGTAAAATATCTAAATGCGTTAAACATATTTTACCGGGTGGAAGACCCTTTACTCAAAATGTGTTAAACTATCGGGGTTTAAATTGACAAAATAAAAGTGTCGAGGTTTAAATTGAACTTTTAAAACGATTAACTAAATTGGTCACGTTAGTGGTTATATGTATGAGTCCGAAATCGAACCTTTTAATTTGAACAAAATATGAATTATCACATATCATCTTATACATTCTTTATCTAATAAAAGATATGCAATGAATCTATTTAATACTTTTTAATATCGAATAAAAAAGATAATCACAAAATAAAAAAATAAACTGGAAAAGTAAAGAAAAAAATATATTAAGAGGTATTAAGAAACTTTCTCCTTATCTAGTTCAGTAAAAGGTTTATGCCTCTTATTGATGATCATTAAAAAAAATAATAATAATAAAAAAATTCAACAGTGTTTGCCTCTTACTACCTATTAATAACTTTAAAAAACAAACTCTCTGAATGACTCAAATGACTGACCGCGTCTGAAGGAGTCAAATTAACAAGTTGTTAAGAGGTAATTTAAAGAAAAAACACCACCTTAGGGGGCGTTTGGTTCACAGAATGTTTTTGAAGGAATTGTAATCTTTGGAAGTAATTGTAATTTGATGTAATTGTAATTTAAAGAATTGGAATGTGTTGTAATTGTAATGTGTTGTAATTGTAATTGATGAAATATGTCAATGTGTTTGGTTGACTCGCAACGTAATGTAATTCAATTTTTTTTATAAAACTTAAAAAGCTAATATAATAACGATAATAATAATAATAAATAGTAATAATAATAATAATAAAATAATAATAATAATAATATAGTAATAAAAAAGAATATTAATAATAAAATAATAATAATAATAATAATAATAATAATAATAAGAATAAAATAATAAAAAAATATAATATTAATAATAAAAATAAAATAATAATAATATTTATTATAATAATAAAATAATAATAATTAAAATAGTAATAATAATAATTAATAATAATATAATAAATAGTAATAATAAAAAAATGATACTTAATAATTAATAATAATAATATTAAAAATAAATAATAAATAATAATAATACATTATTATTATTATTATTATTATTATTATTATATTAATTATTATTGTTATTATTATTATTAAATAATAATAATAATAATAATAATAATAATAATAATAATAATAATAATAATAATAAATAATAATAAATAATAGAAATATATTATTATTATTATTATTATTATTAAATAATAAATATAATAATAATAATAATAATATTGATACAATTATAATATTATAATAGTAATAATTAATAAAATAATAATAATAATAATAATAATAATAATAATAATAATAGTAAAATAATACTAAATAATAAATATAATAATAATAATAATAATAATAATAATAATAATAATAATAATAATAATAATAAAATAATAATAATAATTATAATAATTATAATAAATAATATTACTTAATAATATTATAATAATAATAATAAATAATATTACTTAATAATAATAATAATAATAATAATAGTAATAATAGTACTAAAAATAATAATAATAATAATAATATTTTTTAAATAAAATAGTAAATAAAAATCATAAATTTAATATAAAATAATTATTAAAAAAATTAATTATTTATTTAGATATTTATATATAATATAAAAATAATTTTTATAGTTATTATTTATTTTTCAAATTAAATAATATAATAATAATAATGATGAAAGATAAATACTGATATTTAACTCGTAAAAATCTGAATTACAACACATTCCATCAAGTTTGCTATGTAATCTGAATTACATCATTGGACGTAATTGGTTGTAATTCAATTACATTACGTTGCAAACCAAACACCCGATGTAATGTAACCTGAATTACAATTCCATCCATCCTGCCAACCAAACAGGATTGTTATGTAATTCAGATTACAATTACAACAGATTACATCGAATTCCTTCGAACCAAACGGCCCCTTAGTGTAAATTTTGTTAAAAATCATGAATTTTCCCAGATTGAACCTCATAACTTTGTTAATCATATATTATTTTTGACTAAAATACACGGTTGGTCCCTAAACTTGGCAAAACGCTTCGCATTGGGACAAAACTCGGCCTTTTCATCGTTGGGGGTCCCTATTTCAAGTTTTATACTCGCTACAGGTCCTTTGACCATATTGCCGTTAGTCAAGGACATCTTATGGCGTTAGATTTGTCTTTAGTCCAAGGGCACATTTGTCATTTTACCACTGTCCATTAATTACCGTGTCAGCCCACTTGTTTAACCAGAGGCACTACAGTAAAACCTTGCTAATAAAAGGAAAATTTTATCACCACTCATCCTTTATCTTTCCTAACAACTAAAATCTTATCTTCTTCACCGACGGTAAAATCTGAAAAATGGTGGTGTGTTCATGCAACAGAAGGGTCGTCATTTGAACATGCTGGAACAACACGAACCCCGGCAGGAGGTTCTATGCATGTCCAAGACATGTTGGGACACTTAATTTTATTTGATATTAAAGTTGGCATGTAGTGGTTTACCTTAAAATGTGTTGATTATAGTAGTATATATGTTTTATTATAATTGTGATTTTATACAAATGGGTTTAGTTGGTGTTTATGAGGCAAGCAGATGCTAACATTTTGATTATCAATTATAGGCTACAACATGTCCGTTCATTGGGTGGTACGATCCACCCATGCAAAGGAGAGCAAGGGATGTTATCATCTACTTGCAGAGGACTGTGACAACCCGTAATTTCAGGACATTTCATATAGACTAGATTTAGTTTACACATCATTAGTAACATCATTTCATATCAATTTATGCATGGGTTTTGCATTTTACATTAAACGTTTATTTTCTTATTAAATAAACGCTATCGCGTAAACATTATTTGAACATTTGATCCGACACTTCCAAAAATTATTCCGATACATTTTTGTACTCATATTAAGATTATAAAAATAATATTATTACTTTACCCGATGTTTTCAATTTATTTTGTATATAAATTGTTATATTTACATAATTACGACAGTTTTCGTAAATACTACTCGATAATTATTATTTACTCAATTTTTGTAAGAAATATATTTTTATAATTTTTATGGCTTCAATATATTTTATTTTGACCCGTTAAAATTTATTTTTAGCTAACGCTACCCTAAATGCTTAAATATGTATACAAGTTACCAATTATCCCTAAACAATTACACCTTTACTCTACACTTATACATTTAATAGTACACAAAATGCATCTACTCTTTTTATTTACTAAGTATGTCGACACAAGGGATGACTCAACCATATGACTACTAAATATCTTAGACATACATATACTTTCATACATATTATAATATTTACTAAACAACACATTCATACATAGTATCTAGTGTGAAAAAAAAATATCCTCTCACCATTTTCATCATCAACCGTCCATTGGAGTAGAAGCATAGGAGATCATTTTTTTTCCAAGTCAAGCTAATTTCACAACTATAGCATACTCTTAAGCAAGGTTTTGGAATAAAAACCTAGGGTGTTAGGATTAACCTTGTTCATTTAACCTCATCAAGTTACTATAAGCATTTCATGTTCATATTCATATTTCATATTCATCTTTATGTTATTTCATCATTTTTGCAAGAAAACATGCATGTTACATATGAGTCTATACCACTTTTAATGTTTTTATTACATATTATTAGTTATAATTATCCTATAATTAATCCCTTGAAACATATCACTTTTGGTGATGTCTAGGAACCCATGACACCCTAAGAAGGTGTATGGTAGGTTTAGAATAGCTTCGGCGTTGGTTTGAATTGGTTAGAATAGGTTTTGCGCGAGAAAAACTCATTTCGACAACTTTATTTAAAGGTCTGATCATATTTTTGAATTCTGGAATTTTCGTCAGATTGTAAAAATTTTTGGGCTAGATATTTGGAAAATATACTTTAAAACGAAAACGTGGCCACTTAAACGGGTTAAAACGGAGTTATAACGAAGAAGTTATGTTATTTTTAAGTTTAACGACGAAAACTATTTGTTTCAGAAAATTCTGCATGTATTCTCAACTTTTTACGAGTCAAAAATGAGTCTTAAGCGTTATAAAATGTGTCGACTTATCAAATATATATTAGTATACTTTAACACGAAGCTAAGGACATATAAAACGTAGAAAACGGACTTGTAACGATTAAATTACACGCGATTTAACAAAGTTGCCGTAACTATTTTATATAAGTATAACTATATATTTTCTAATAACCAAGAAATATCGGCCGCGAATGACCATGTTGAGGGTCGTTTTTAACATTGATAGAATACTTTTCAGAAAACGATGTCTTCTAGTAAAAGTAAGTTCACCTAGCCTATTTTCCAAAATGTCCAACCGTTCGTCAAACGGAGTTGTAACGAGTAAAATACGGTCACTTAAACTTTGCCGAAAATCACCCTTAAACAATATTTTGGATACAAGTACCATACTTTACCTATGTTTTTCTCCATGATCGAGACCTCTAGGACAAAAACTTAAAAGCAAAAACTTTGAGATAATGATACAAGCTTTCCAAAACCGTTGAGTTCGTTTCCTAACACTCGATGTGCACCATTTTACGACTAGCTTTTCGAGGCTATTTAGTCACTTTCATGAATTTTTCAAATGACATTATTTAACGACGAAAAGCTATAATTTCTTGATAAATCATTAAACGACTATCGTAGGAGGTCGTTTCAACGTAAATACTTGTAAAGTATTTTATAATATGACGAGATGTCATAAACATATATTTCAACGATAAACATTATTTTCAAATGTACAAGTGGTATGGATATCATATGAGTTTGCATGCACGACATTGTTTCATGATTTACATTAGAACATATCATTCATAATAGGTCGCGGTTAGAGGTTGCGCCTCATTTCAGTATTGCCATTATATCATCATAAACATTGCACCAGGTGAGTTTCGTAGCCCCTACTTTTGTATGTTTTGAACTATTTTGGGGGAGATACATGCTTAACTATTTTTCAAAAGTACTTTATATTTTTAAAGATCAATTCTATCATGATCACCATCGTTTCAAAACCGAATTTTGTACTATATCAAATGTTCTTGTTTATGTGCTATAGTTCTACGTCGTATAATGTTCTAAATCAGTTGACTACTGATACATTGAGTCAGGTGCTATTGATTATGTGCTATAGTTCTACGTTGTATAATGTTCTAAATCAGTTGACTACTGATACATTGAGTCAGATGCTATTGATTATGTGCTATGGTTTTACGTCGAGTTAGGTACTATTGTGAATTCATTTGACATCATGTGCTTGAACATAAACTATACACATTTTGGCAGTGGGTTGTAAATACACAGGTTGCAAGTTTTGTATGGGCGGAACTTGGAACTGAGTGGATTTACAATGCCTTTGCTGCATGAACATTTTCTAAAGGTTTTTCATTTCAACATAAACTCTATGAACTCACTCAACCTTTGTGTTGACAATTTTTAGCATGTTTTATCTCAGGTATCTAAGACATACACTTCATGGCATGCATATGGACATATCATAGAGTCGTGGTGACGACGCGTCACACATGGGATTTATGCACTTTAAAACATTGTTTGGCTTGTAACAAACTTATTTCCGCACAAATTGATTTTCATTTGGGACCTATACTTTGTAAACTCTGATTGTTTTAATAAATCAAACGATGTGTTTTCCAAACGACACTTTAGGTCGTTCAATATAACTGTGATTGTGGTGCTATGACAGTCATCCCCCAGGAATTCCATTCCGCTGCAAAACAGGTAATTTGGGGGTGTGACAAGGACTATCTACAGAAACGAGGCGACATTACAAGAATGCGAAGCCGCCCTCATTTATGAGACTATGGAAGCGGTCAACGCTGGTGACCGTGCAAACGAGGTTGAGGCTGCTCACCAAGCAGCCTTGGCCGATCTCCTTGTTGAGAAGGAGAAAGTTTGTCGACTCAGGAACTTTTGTGTGTTGTCTTGGATGGTCATCTTCTTGGTTTTTCTATGGTTCTTCTATAGGGTTTAGATAGGTACTGGTTTTTGTGTTTTGAATCGGTGGTAGATGGTCTTGTTGTGTTTAAGAAGTTTTAGTGTATGTTGACTAAGAATAGTTTTTTGGTGTATAATGTGTGGTCCTTATACATTGGTAATATATTTCTTTTATGCTTTGGTCCTTATACTGTGTTGCCTTTACTAATATGGTGTTGTTCATCCATCTTTGATCCTTCATTCCTGTTTGTGATGATAGAATAACAGTAGCCAACTCAAAACACATATCCAAGTTCAACAGATCCAAGATTCATAGACGTATGAAGTCTCAAGGATGGGTGAACCGACACCATTTCTGAGTATCAACATAAACTTGATATGGTGTTGTTCATCCATCTTTGATCCTTCATTAGTGTTTGTGATATTAGAATAACAATATCCAACTCAAAACACATATGTATGAAGACTCTATTAAAACAATACAAAAAAAACACAATTTAACCCATACACTAACATGACATGATTTCATACATAACGCAAATGGATATATTTCCAAATGCATAAAATTTTGTAGTCTACAAAGTTCAGAAAAATACATTGTTTAAACACAGCAAATAATGTTTAGGGGAATACATATTCATTGGATAACATTGGCTTTCATATGCTTAACCAACATTTTTTTGTGGTAAAGAAAGCTTTGCTGCTATAATCTTGGTCTTGGTCCAAAATTGTTTTGGAGACCCACCAGAAGCAACATCAACTTGACTTCCAGATTAAGACTGGACCACACTTGGTTGATCATTACCTTCATAGTTGTCACCTATAACCTTTGCCTTCTTCTTTTCTGTAACTTTTGGCTGGGATGAACCTATTTTTTGAGACTGTTGTGTAGTGCCTTGACTTCCTGTTACACGTCCTTGCCCAAGACATGTTTTCTTGTTGTGTCCAGCATTGCCACAAATACCACAAACCACACTCTTACTAGACTGTGGCAAGTTACTGTTTTGTCACTATTATCATTCTCAGTGAAATCCCTGGTTCTTTTCTTTCGTGGCCTACCTAATGGTTTATGATGTTTAGGTGGAAGAATGGTTGTAGGCACTTCTGACTTATACCAATGCTCATAACCATTTATTGGCTGGATGTGGTGTTTGTAAGTTTCTTCCCAAGTCTTAAGCAAGTAACATGGATGAACCCATGATTCAACAGATCCTACTTGCATTCCATTGAACCTCATACACCGGTGGGTAGCAACAACATGTTTACATGGCATACCTGTAAGCTCCCATCTTCTACATGTACAAGCCCTAGCTTCAACATTCACAATACACTTGTCTCCCCATCCACTGACCTCATACTTTTCTCCTTCAACCCGTAAAGCAGTGTACTTATAAGCCTCTTTCTTGATTGCATCTAACATGAGTGTTGCCTTTGGTGTTAATGGTCCGGGACACTTGTCAATTACATTTACAACGTTCACTATTATTTTCATACAATACTCTCTAATGTATTCCAAAGCAGTAATGATGGGTTGGTGCCTACCTCCCACTAGTTTCCCATTGAACACCTCACACATGTTATTAAGTAACACATCAGTATGAGTCCTCCATACAACATGTTTGGTTAGGTACCTGAAAAATGTCGTATAACAAAAGATGTACAAGTAGACATAGATTTGGTTAGGTACCTGAAAAATGCGACCTTGACCAATGGGTTGGTGGTATCTTACTTAACCAAGCATGGGCAGGTTCGCTAAACCTCTTGAATGCCAGCATGGCTGCCTCAAATTGTTGGACGGTTGTTGCTGCTGCACATCTCCACAAATGTTCCTTGTATGCTTTAGCATTCCATTGCAATTTCATATTATCATGGATGTGCTTCAAACAATATATGTGTTCAGCACTAGGGAATACTTCTACTAACGCTGGAATGATACCCTGCACAAATAAACATCAATTCATTACTAATAAAACTTTGATAAGGTTTTAAAAGGTACCTTTTTGAGGGGCCGTTTAAGCCCTTATTTGATCACTTTTGTATCCGTTATTGCTTAATATCGTTCCTTTTCACTTTTTAGGTCTCTTGAAGGCAAAATGCTGAAATGGCACTTATTTGGACGAAAAGGCGTGATTATACGAAGAAAATGGCCAAAGTCAGAATCGAGACACTCAAAGCTGCTGAAAACATAAGGTGACGGCGTCATGTGTTAATTGTGACGCCGTCGGAGGATCTTTGTGACGGGACAGAAGCCAAAACTCCCATTTTCAAGTGACGAAGTCAAGTTATAAAAGAGTAGGCCGTCGCAACTCAGACGGCCTAGATGTAATCCAGACGGCGTCAGAAGCTGAAGAGGACGGCGTCACAAGCATAAGGTGACGCCGTCGTAAGTCTAAAGTGGCCAAGACGAAACCCTAATGACGGCGACACGACGGCGTCACAAAACATAAGGTGACGCCGTCGCATATGTAATATTATATATAGAATCCGAATTTTTCAGTATTTAGTGTGTAGTCTTTTGGAGTAAAAACCTAAACCGAACTAAGGCTGTCTTGTACAGTATTTTAGGGTTCCAAACCCTATCTTACACCAAGATAAGTGTTTTACTTCATTAATACAATTATGTCTTTGATTATTTGTGTGTATGCTTGCATGTTTTCCATGTCCGGCTAATTTACTTGTGTGTTTGCTTAGGGAATATGAAACTTGATTATTGAATATTGATTGGTTGTCTCTTATCTTAGTTGATTAATGATCTAGTAATGCGATAGGTCATCCGTTGTGTACTTAATGCTTGATTAAATCTTTGTGAACCTTAGAATATGACTCCTTGAGTAGTTGTAAGCTAAACCATCCAAAGAGTGCCTTAGAGTAAGAGTTTATTATCCCTAGTGGGTTTTGTAGACGAGACCCTTTGGTAAGTTCAAAGAGTTAGGGAGAAACGCATACCCTACAACCTTAGACACACAACGCAACTAGGAATAAGGACGTGACAATTCAACCACCAATAGGAGATAATTAAGGAGTAGTAAAACCTAAGTAAACACATCTTTAAACTATCATACGAGCACACATTAATTAGACATAGACTACATACACCTTAGATTAGATAATTAGATAAGTAGAGTAATCGGTAGAAATACCAACCCCCCCAAATTCAAACCCCGAGATTCGTACCTTTCCTTCCCTTAAAAAATATAAAAAGATAAAAAATAATCTTCCTCAACCTCAACCTTAGCGTAGTAACTTCTCACTAGCATTCCTATTCCCTTAGAGAATGATATCAATACCCGTGGCTTACCCTAATACTACACTACAACGATTAGGTTCACTGCCTAGGGTGTTGAAAAACTTGCTCGACGAAAAGGAAGTTCCTTTGACCCCGAACGACGCGTGTAGCGTTATCAAGTTTTTGGCGCCGCTGCCGGGGAATAGAATAGCTAGTTAGTAGTCCACCTCGTTTAGGTTTCTTTACTTGATTCCTATCAAGTAAACTTTTTTCTCATTCTTAGCTTTCTCTTAGTCTATCCCCCTTCTTCGTGACCATTGTTCGTAACACCATCACTTTTCATCATGGAAGGTGATAACCACCCATCATTCATCAACCCACCACCAATTGACCCGCCAAGAGCCCGTACTCTTGGTGAATACTCGAGACCAAGCCACTTAGGCTATAGGAACACCATTGAGCTTCCCGACCAAGCCCAAACTACGGCCCTGCGATCCGACACCATCCGGTTGGTGCAAAACGGATGTGCGTTCCACGGACTTCGTTCCGAAGATCCAAATCAGCATCTGAGGGATTTCCTCAAAATTGTCGATTCCATCGACCTTAATGCTAATACTCGAGAGACCACGCACCTGCGTCTCTTCCAATTCTCTCTACGAGACCAAGCTAGTGATTGGCTTGAGCGACTTCCCGCCGGCTCCATCTCAAGTTGGGATGATCTTACCTCTCGCTTCCTTGCTCAATTTTTCCCACCGGGGAGAACCACTAAGCTTAGGAATGACATCTTGATGTTCCAACAACGTCAAGGTGAATCTCTCTATGAAGCATGGACTCGATTCAAGGACTTACTTCATAAAGTCCCTCATCACTGCATTGATCTTTGGCTCCAAGTCCAACTTTTCTATGATCATGTCAGTCCCTCTTTTCAACAAACCATTGATTATGCCGCCGGAGGAAGGCTAAGTGACCTCACTGATAAAGCATGTTGGGAAGTCATCGAGGACCTGGCTCAATATGAAGAAGAAGGTTGGGAGATTCCAATAGTTCCAGAAAATGGGCCAACCTCTCATGCACAAGCAATAAAGAAAATGGAGGCACAAGTGAATGCGTTAATGGGAGTAACCACCCACGCTATTGAGCATGTAGATGCGGTCAAGGAATTTTTGCTCCCGAGTAAGTCTTGGCAAGATGAGTTCGAGGACATAATGTTGACATTTGTTCACAAACAAGAAAAGGAAATAAAACACCTCGAAGCTCAAATGCGGAAAACTCACAACGCCTTCTTAGGTCTTGCTGACAACTTCATGTTGAACATCCGTGAAGAAATCGCTAAGAACAATATGCCTAAAAAGCTTAAAAAGGTGTACGCGATACCAGAGCACGTTGGAATGATTCCCGAACCTTTTCCTTTGAGTAGGGCAAAATCCATCAAAGAACCATATTCTAGCTTTGATTCATGTCTCCTTCCCCGCATGTTCCCTAGAAATATGTTCATTGGAATGGTACACGTGCCACTTCCCAACTTTCCCAATGATAGGAAAGGTTCTTTCGGTTTTAAACCAGGGACAAAGAACCCTCACCTGAAATACTTCGGGATTTCTGAAATCACGATCGAAAGACAACTTGACATATGCATTGCTTACCATAGTGGTGATTATTGGTGGATTAATCAAATTGATCCTAAAATAAAAACTAAAATCTTTGTCAAAAATAGTAACCAGGTTTTTGATCCAGGCGGATTAACATAACCCTTTACGTCTCTATTTAAAAAAAAAAAAAAAAAAAAAAAAAAAAAAAAAAAAAACTGGTCGTGACGCCGTCGCATATAATGTGTGACGTCGTCGCTAAGCCAAATCAGACGAATTAATACAGCACCCATCCCTTTCATTCATTACCTTACACAATTTTTATCCGCCCCGCACCACACACCCACGTTTTCCCCACCTCTAATTCATCATTTTGCCACGTCAATCTCCACAAGGTAAGTATTGCACATTGATCTTTGTCTATTCAATTGTCCTAATTCATGCTCAATTTTGTTTTCCCCTCTTTCTCAATCCGAAAACCCCAACTAATTCGATCTATGATAAGTACCGCCTATGAATCTTGTTAACTAGACTAAAGATTAGGCGATTAATAGTGTTATCATATGGGGTTGACCTTGCGGGAAGCCTTGACGGCTTAGGAATCAAAACCACCTAGCCATTATGCCATTGTTGCTGCAACAAGGGTGTTTGGGTCAAGGGTCATGGTTAAAACTTGGATTTTTCCCTCGCAATTGTCGGATTCAAAAATTTGGTCGAGCTGACGGCGTCAGGAGTATTTTGCGACGCCGTCAGACCTGCCAGTATCAATCTTTTGACACGAACGCCACTCATTTGCTCTCCACTTATTTGATTTCCTGTTTCAGAAGAGCAGAAGGGTAAAGAGGACTAGGGGTCAATCTTCTGGCACCCAGGAAAACATTATGGACACAATCGTTGGATGGGGAGTATTCCTTGAGGAAGGATGTCAAGCCCGTTACAATGATTTACTTCATCAGACCATTGACTCCGGGGCTGTTTTGGACTGGGCATTTCTCGAGGAGCATGATTTAGCTAGGGCATTTTCAAATAGCTTTAGAAGGGACAAGTTCACTGATCCCCACTAGGAAAGGCTGTTTAAGATTAGAGAGACCGTATATGGCGAGTTGGTGCGTGAATTTCACGCATCTTATCTGCCAAGTATCAATGCATGTCGGGATAACATTGATTTTCAGGGGGTCCCATTTAGGTTAGGAGGGGATTGGAGGGAAATGTCGACACTTGAGTTTGGTTGGAGGTTGGGATTATATACATCTGAGAATGCTGAGAGTGATGTTTTTCGGGCTCAATTTGCAGCTGGAATTACCCATAAGGACGAAATGTTGGGTATTCAGTTCTGGAACACGATAGCTGATGGGGGTTACACTACTGGGAGTACCCTCGCTTCACAAATCCGGGATCCAAGGGTTAGGCTCATTCATCGCTGCCTCACCTTCTCTATCACAGGATGCCATGCCACGGGTCATCGTGTCACCTTACCTGACTTGTTCTATCTTTACTGCATATTGGCCGAGGGTGTGCATTGCAACATCCCATTCTGGTTGGCCGACTACTTAAGGACTGCTAGTGGAATAAGGATGGAGGATAGGGTGTATGGAGGTATGCTTATCACCCGTTTAGCTCGATCTTTAGGTGTTTTGGCAGGGGAGGTACCCGCATATCTTAGTGCGGTAGCCGCACCAAGGGTCGTCAAGGCTAAATCTCTAAAAGCAATGGATGTCCTCATGGATTATGGTAGAGGTTTCGCTTGGTTCCGTGCTCAGCCCGCCATTCACGGTGGTGACGACGATGATGATGAGGAGCCACAGATACCAGCACACCAGCAGGGGGTGAAGCAGGGAGCTCCGCTGACGTTTACCGGCAGATGTCCAGTTGGGATTGGCAGGCTTACCAAGGAGCATGGATGGGCCGCATGGATACATGGATGACACAGCAGGACCAGAGAGCTAGCTGGACCTATGACCACACTGTCAGGCAGATGCAGCATTTGTCCATGCGTGATCAGCTTGATCCACATCTTCAGATTGATCCTTTCCCAGGACGGGAGGAGGATTATCCACCCTATGGGTATTTGGGCCATCTTCCCCCTGGTTATGATTATCGTTATGGACCCCTCCCCAGTGACTCATGTATTAGTTTATGGATTGTTTATGGTTGTGTATGGTTGGTTGTTGAGACAATTTCTATTTGGGCATGTAATAATCTAGGATATCTTAACTTTGTGGTGAACTTTGAACTATTTGATGTGTATTAGCATGTGGTATGATTTATTTTGCTTGTGTGGCTTAATTGTTTGCTTGTTAGTGTCATATATCTTTTATTGATTGTTTATTCTCATGTTTAATTTTGTAAAAATGCTTTATTTTGTTTTTAATCTCGTCTTAATTGCATATAAAGGTATTTTAGGGATAAGTGTAGGGAGGATTACACACGTTTTCAAGGAAACGTAAACATGAGAATAACAATTCAATAAAAGATATATTTGTGTGTTTGTTCGAGTCAAATGCTTGTATCGAGTCATAATGGATGTTTTGCAGAAATTTTTCCAGATTCTAAAGATATAAATTTTCCAGAATTTTTTTTCCAGAAAATCGCAGACCAGTTTTTGTCAGGATAACCTGACGGCGTCAGGAAAGAGTAAAAACAACAGATTACTTTTTTCTCGTTTTCTGAGCTACTTAAAAAAAATTGGAATTTTCCAGGTCTTAATTTTCCAGAAATTTTGTAAACATCCATTCCACAAGCATTATATCCTAGTTTAAATCGAGTCTTATATATATATTATTACCGCCGATTTTACGCGAAGGTTTCGTTTGTTTTCTTCAAGTGTGCAGGTTTAATTTATCAAGAAGAAGTTACATAAGATTGGAAGGAGCTTTTCACGCATAAATTCTTCTTGGAAAGGATTTAACCACCACTTCACACACGGATCCTACCGAGCTAATCAGGGGAGTATTAGTTTATTTCGTTTTTGATTACCTTCTTTTATCATAACTTTGATACTTTCGGGGAACATTGGGGACAATGTTCAGTTTAAGTGTAGGGAGGGAAAATAAAACGGGGACTTTGAAACTATGCTTATCCTTGACTATTTGCTTTGTCCAATTGTGACTGTGTAATAAACCATGAGGAAATGTCGGTTAGGGTAATTTTGGCACCAAATTTAAAATTTTTTATGACATATAAGAGTGGGCCATTAGTCTTAACAAAAGCGTCTCACGGATAGGAAGTTACATGACAAGCACAAAAACCCTTTACCACCTAAATTCCACCCAAAATGTGAGGATCGCCCTTAGATTAGTAGGAATTAAAAGCATTCATCTTCAATGCTTAGAGTGTGAACCGGTAGTATATTAGATTCTAGAACTTGTTTTGTGATGCATTCCGAGATCGCAAGTAAGACTACACTTGTGTAGTTAGGAATAACTAAATGATAAGAGGCATTAGGATAACCCTTGTTTGATACCCTTAATATAATTACTTTTTCCACATCGGTTGAGTAATTCCCCCACACCCTTTGTGTTGTACTCATCTTTAGTACACGATACCCGTAGTTAACCCCTCAGAGCCTATCCTTTTCGCGGTTCTCGTGATGTTTCGGTTTTTCCGGAATATCAATGAAGAGCATTGTTTACACCCCACCCCCAAATATACACCCAAATCGCCTTAGCCTACCCTGTATGCACTCACTTTTAGTGCATTATTGTTATCACCCTAAACCCTTAGTTCAATTATCTAGTTGCTTGCATGAGTTGCTAAGTCGAGTCATATCCTTTGTATACAGTTTTGGGACGATTGGGATTCATGGGAAAAGTTAAAGTTTATGAAATGACGGGAAGGGAACGTTAAATTCAAATTCCCTTTGTTTGCGTAATAATGTACCCCAAGTGTTTTGATCTTTTCAATTCGGGTCAAATTAGTGTTAGAGTAATAAAAACTCAAGTGTAGGGATGTGCCTATAAATCCCTATTATTTTGATGTTACTGTAGAGGATGGTAGAGTAAATGTGTATGGAAAAAAAATAGAAAAAAAAAACAAATAGAGTGAAAAAAAAAAATAAAAAAATGGCTACCATCCTACATCTATCCTTTAAATTTATGTTTGTTTATTTCAGTTAGCTAGAGTTTAGAGTGTCGAGTCTTGGCTTAGCAACGCCATTCTTCGTATGCTTGTAACATAAGAGATTTTTGACCTACCACCACTATATAGCCTATCCCACCAAACCCTTTGTTTCCCTACCGTAAGCCTAACATTACAACCCTTTAAAGTCCTCTTTGATAGTCTTTCCTAGGTGCTTACGCCAAAGCGATGGATGTTTGATCTATTCTCAAGCCTATGGTAATCTATGTACTAGGACCGATTAATGAGTGTTTATCTTCCATTTCCAATTTGTTATATTTCATATACACCCGAGAGAGATGTGAGTATCCAAACACCCCATGTAAGGTGCTAGTATGTGATTTCCGTGCTTGTTATGACTTTTGTGGGGCTTATATGTGTTGTGGACCGTTTTGAACGAATGCTTCATGACCCCTAACTTATAAATTAATTGGCTAAAAGCACATTTGCTTGAGGACAAGCAAATACCAAGTGTAGGGATATTTGATAAGGTTTTAAAAGGTACCTTTTTGAGGGGTCGTTTAAGCCCTTATTTGATCACTTTTGTATCCGTTATTGCTTAATATCGTTCCTGTTCACTTTTTAGGTCTCTTGAAGGCAAAATGCTGGAATGGCACTTATTTGGACGAAAATGCGTGATTATACGAAGAAAATGGCCAAAGTCAGAATCGAGACACTCAAAGCTGCTGAAAACATAAGGTGATGGTGTCAGGTGTTAATTGTGACGCCGTCGGAGGATCTTTGTGACGGGACAGAAGCCAAAACTCCCATTTTCAAGTGACGACGTCAAGTTATAAAAGAGTAGGCCGTCGCAACTCAGACGGCCTAGATGTAATCCAGACGGCGTCAGAAGCTGAAGAGGACGGCGTCACAAGCATAAGGTGACGCTGTCGCAAGTCTAACGTGGCCAAGACGAAACCCTAATGACGGCGACACGACGGCGTCACAAAACATAAGGTGACGCCGTCGCATATGTAATATTATATATAGAATCCGAATTTTTCAGTATTTAGTGTGTAGTCTTTTGGAGTAAAAACCTAAACTGAACCAAGGCTGTCTTGTACAGTATTTTAGGGTTCCAAACCCTATCTTACACCAAGATAAGTGTTTTACTTCATTAATACAATTATGTCTTTGATTATTTGTGTGTATGCTTGCATGTTTTCTATGTCCGGCTAATTTACTTGTGTGTTTGCTTAGGGAATATGAAACTTGATTATTGAATATTGATTGGTTGTCTCTTATCTTAGTTGATTAATGATCTAGTAATGCGATAGGTCATCCGTTGTGTACTTAATGTTTGATTAAATCTTTGTGAACCTTAGAATATGACTCCTTGAGTAGTTGTAAGCTAAACCATCCAAATAGTGCCTTAGAGTAAGAGTTTATTATCCCTAGTGGGTTTTGTAGACGAGACCATTTGGTAAGTTCAAAGAGTTAGGGAGAAATGCATACCCTACAACCTTAGACACACAACGCAACTAGGAATAAGGACGTGA
Source organism: Chrysanthemum seticuspe (assembly GCA_019973895.1). Taxonomy (NCBI): domain Eukaryota; kingdom Viridiplantae; phylum Streptophyta; class Magnoliopsida; order Asterales; family Asteraceae; genus Chrysanthemum; species Chrysanthemum seticuspe. The sequence continues at coordinate 146,889,234 of BPTQ01000002.1, forward strand.
CAATTCAACCACCAATAGGAGATAATTAAGGAGTAGTAAAACCTAAGTAAACACATCTTTAAACTATCATACGAGCACACATTAATTAGACATAGACTACATACACCTTAGATTAGATAATTAGATAAGTAAAGTAATCGGTAGAAATACCAACCCCCCCAAATTCAAACCCCGAGATTCGTACCTTTCCTTTCCTTAAAAAATATAAAAAGATAAAAAATAATCTTCCTCAACCCCAACCTTAGCGTAGTAACTTCTCACTAGCATTCCTATTCCCCTAGAGAACGATATCAATACCCGTGGCTTACCCTAATACTACACTACAACGATTAGGTTCACTGCCTAGGGTGTTGAAAAACTTGCTCGACGAAAAGGAAGTTCCTTTGACCCCGAACGACGCGTGTAGCGTTATCAAACTTGCATTTAACTAAAATACAAGTGAATCTAATCAACTAAATGGTAACATAACCTTTTGCCTGTCGCTGATAAAAGTGTAGTTTAAGTTTGGTTGCAAGTCAAGATCATCTCTTAGACATTCAAGAAACCAAATCCATGAGTCTTTGCTTTCAGCTTCTGCAACCGCGTAGGCTAAAGGGTATATTCCATTGTTGCTGTCTATACCGACCGCTGTAAGAAGCTGGCCAAGAAAAGGACCCCTCATAAAAGCATCATCTAACCCCAACAACTCTCTTTGACAAGCTTTATATCCTTCCTTCAAAGCACCTAAGCATACATACATTCTCTTGAAAACTCTGGTTGGACTTGTTGCATCTGTTACAGTTTGTACACTTATCCTAACTGTTGTATCTGGGTTAGTTTTCTGCAACTCTTCAACATAGTCTCTTAAAAGGGTGTATTGCTGCTTATGGTCACCCATAATCTCATTTTCTGCCTTGTTTTTTGCCCTTAATGCCTTTTGCATAGACACCTGAACTTCAAATTGTTTACTGAGCTAATCTTGAACAACTCTGATTGGAATATCTGGATTGACTTGAACTTGGTCAACTATTTGCTTCGATAGAAACTTGTAGTCACAAGCTTTAATGTCTCTTGATTGCAAACATTTGTGTTCATCCCTGAAAGTTCGAACAATCCATACATCTTTAGTTGTATTTTTGGCTACATACAACAACCATGGACAATCTGTTTCTTGCTCTTTGCGTGTTCGCAAATATACATCCCTACCAAGGCCTCTAGTTATCGGACCATTTTTTCCTCTTTGGGGCTTTTCCCAGCCCTGAACCTTCGGTTATTCCACAAACAGGTATTTGTCCAAGACACCTAACCCTAATTCTCTGTTTGTCATTCTTAATTAGTTGCAATTTCCTCCTAGTCTTTATTGAAAGCAGGTAGATCCTATCTTTCACTTCTTTTGCAATTACAAAACTTTGACCATAGAAAAAAAAAGATTTTGTCCTCTTTTTGTGCTGCCTCACTTAACTTTTGTTTCTTGTATGCCCTCAATTTGTTCCTCCTAATAACATACTCATCCTCATTCTCATAATCACTTGCAAAATCATTATCATCTAACAAATCCAACTCATTTTTCTTAAAAAAATCATGTGGTAGCTGGCTGGTGGTACCTATAGATAGTAAATCTGTAGTCTCAGTCACTTTGAACAGATTAATATCAAAATCAGGCTCCTCAAAAGTATTAGCCTCATCGACAACTGTGTTTCCATCACCATTGTTCTCAATATCATCATCGTCACTCATATAAGTGTCTGTCTCACTCACATTGTCATCACTTAAAGCTTCATCGATTTCACTTACCTGTACAGATTTACCTTTTTGGATATGATCCACAGGATTACATGTTTCCTCCTCATGATGACCTAACTCTTGATCATTTTGACATACCTCTTCAGGACTATCTATTTGGATATGCTCAACATGTTTATCTATATGCTGGTTGACATCACCTACAACATCTTCAGTCTGACAGACCTCTACAGATGGAAACAAGGGTTCTGTTTCTGGCATTTGACTAGATTGTACCAAAGTATTGACTTCCAAAGGTTGATGTGTAACCTTACATATATCCTCTACCACATATTTATTAACAATGTTTTCTAAGAACAATTTTCTTTGAGCAATATGGAACAATAGCAAGAGCTGCCTTTTTCTTTGTTGCATCTACATCAGCAATAATTGTCGTAATTGACTTTGGTGACATTTGATCAACATCCAATGTTGTCTTACCATTTTCAACATAAACCTCTATCATCTTATGGTCATCAACAAGATCTTTCAATATTTCTAAATTAGCACTCTCACTTAAGCTATACAAACCATCATCTAAATTACTACCGGGCTTAACAAAGTAATAGTAATTTTTTGAACCAAGCTCATAACCCAATTCATACATAAGAACATCCAACTCTTCAACTGACACACTATCAACATCAACCAAATCAATTAAAATTTCCATACCTCCAACGTATATTCTACCAGACCAGTATTTAAAGACACCATTGTGATGAACCCTCATGCTAAACATATTAGATCTACCACCTGAAAACATGTCAATATATATTTAAAGCATTCTAAAAACTTAATTGGGAAACAATAAATACCCCAATTACAAATTCCAATGACTATAATAAAATAAAAAAACAGTACCGTATTTCTTCTTAGCAGAGTCGTATAGGACGGTATCATCAACTGGATAACCTGGATGTCTTCTTACTTTCCATAGAGTAAAGTCCATGTTTCGGTTTTATGATTGACAAACAGGGGTTTTGTGACATGCAATTAGGATTTGTGAATTATGATAATTCTTGTAACGAAAGTTTTGGGGCCAATAATAATACAGACTATGTGTTTATTGGGGCGGGAAGAGGGTTACATTACATGTGGCAATAATTAAGAAATTTTTAATTGAAATATGGAATTGACAAATGTGCCCTTAGACTAAAGACAAATCTAACGTCATCTGAAGTCCTTAACTAACGACAATATGGTCAAAGGACTTGTAGCGAGTATAAAACTTGAAATAGGGACCCCCGACGATGAAATGGACGAGTTTTGTCCCATCGCGAAGCATCTTGCCAAGTTTATGGACCAACCGTGTATTTTTGTCTTATTTTTTTTAATTATTATTATTTTTCTAAAATAAACCTGATTTTTTTAAATGAATCTAGTCACTCTAAGTCTTGGGTCCACCTCTGTTTGTATATAAGTAAAAAAAATATGTGTACCTTTATTTGCCATGGAGCTTCACATATGCCGACAACTGACTCCGTGCTATTTAAAAGGGTAGTTATCTTGCGATTAATTGGCTCGCAATATCGATTCGGAAGTCATGTAAACCGAAAAAAGGTATATGGACTACTTAGAGATGACCTATTAGAAAAAGTTTTGTGACTAATATCACTAAAATGTGTGAAGTCATGTTCAATTCCTGCTAAATGCAAACACTCTCGAGTGACAACGTCAACCTTCTGAAAATGAAAGAATTTTTCCTTGTTTAAATATATGTGAAAGTGGATTCAAACGCAATGGATTAGTCAGCCAAAAAACCAAAATCCATAATTGAAAAGAAATGAAGAAGAAGAAGATGAAGATGTATAATACACGAGTTAGATTAATTTCTTATAGATAGTAGGTAGTTTTATCGGAAGCAGTGTTGCAAAAAAAGGCCTAAAAGGCCGATTAAACGCCGCTTAAGCGCTACTAAGGCCACCAACTCTTTTGATTTGTGTAAATCGGTCAACCGTGGTAAGTGGTAGTCAACGACTGTCAACAGTGGTCACATTTGGCGGAAACTTGCAAATCTTGTCGGAAATATCTAGAACTCGCCGTAAACTAGATTTAATCACTTATTCGATGTTTATATCTATTATAAGATGCTTTTTAAAGAAAATCTTGTTGTGTACCAAAAACTTATCGGAAATATCTAAAATTTGTCCGAAATGTCAATCCGATTAATCACCGATTATCCTTTTTAAACCGATTACAAGCTACAAGAAGGTCGACCGCCCAACTACCGAATCACGATTTTGACAACCTTAATATCAAGTATATCTCGGCATTTAAAAATTTGAGTTGTTCCTCAATAGATTCAATCGTTCATGTAGGTAATTTTCTGTAAAGTTAAACATATCAAAATTATATATACTTTCTTAATCTAGAGTCATTATCACATGCATTCAAACCAAACACCTTTGTTATAAAATTTCCCATTGTTCAAGATAGTAGTAGGCCATAACATGTTAAAGATGAAGTGTCAAAGTTTGCATTCACTTAAACTCTATAGCTCTCTTTTTGTGAAATTTAATTAACAAACAAATAGTACCGGACCACACCAAGTGAAGCCCATTACTTGAAGATAACACCCATAAAGTATGTTTTAAAGACGGTGGACCTAGCAAAAAAGATATTTGTGGTGCACGGTTCCAAGTCCAATTTGGCTTAAAATTAAGTGTGCTTTTTATAATAATTTAGCAAAATTGGCGGACCACAAATAATGAGTCTTATTAGGGGGACTGCAACATCACCACGTAGCTCTAAAGTAACTTCATATCGGAGTTAAAAGAAGTTTTTTTCATCTCCACAAACTTGTACGCTGCCCTCACCTCTCCGTTGTATTATCCTTATGTTTGGCTTTAAGCGGTGTGAAATTTTTTAAAACACTAAGTAATGAGCATTTTAATTTTTAGTGGTTGTTTAGCAAACAAGCGACGTATTGTAGCTATTTTTTAGAAAGATTAAATTTTCAATGCTTGTTTATGAAGCTGTGGCAAAGGAGCGGTGAGCTGTGACAGTTTAGTCTGTGTTTCTGTGTTATCTTGCTATAAATGCATAAGTAGATGCATATATCGTAGTTACATACGTTACCAAACGTTTTTATTAAAAATAACAGTTACTGCTTACAACTACAACTCACAACTATTGCTCACTACTAGTTTTAACAAACACACCTATATGTCCTTTGCATTTTATTATCCTTTTTTCTTGTCTCATTTAGGGGGTGTTTCTTTTTTCTATATGGGGAGGATATATGTGGGTCTCACGTCTGATTTAGCCTCTTAGTGGAGAGGATGTCTATTTTCTTGACTTAGGGATATAAAGAGAGTAAGAGAAATATGTAAGCCCAAGCACAAAAAAATATTATTATATACACTTCCCTCATCATAAAATAAAAAAAAAAATAATAAAAAAAAAATAAAAGACCCTAACTCTCCTTATCATAGTCACTACTTACATACACATCACTTACTACATACATGTTTCACTTAAACAAACACATGTATGATAAGAGTGAAAGTAATGTTCACACCATTTCATCATTCACCTAAACGCCACCGCAGCTTTCTCTCTTCATTCATTTTCCCTCGCTCACTCTCACCCTTTACTCGTAAAATACTCATTTTATATGAACATAAAATATCATCACTCCCATCACATTTCATTAAAATACTCATTTTATATAAACATAACTCACAAAATACTCCGCGGACACACACAAATCAATAACTTACAATAAAATTAACCCACTTGGCACAAATGCCAAAAAGTAACTATAGTCACCGTTCATCTCATTCTTTTTTGCCTGGTCATGCACGAATGCAAATGAAGCCGTGGCCTCACTCATGAGAATGAGGATTTGGTGTGAGTGATGACACCCATTATCTCTAGTCTAACGCATTCACATAACAGTGTTTCACGCTTGAACAAACTGAGAATATGTAATAATAATAATAATAATAATAATAATAATAATAATAATAATAATAATAGCCTTATTTAAAAGAACTTGATATTTTTTAGGATATCGTAAAGTAACTACTCTTTGCGTCTCGTATTAATAGTCCATATTTTCATTTTGGGTCGTCTCAAATTAGTTGTTCATTGCTAAAAATAAATAGAGAAATTTGGTTGAGTTTAGTATGTTACCCTCCATTGTAATGATTATTACTATTTGTGTCTCAAAATTATTGTCCTCAAACAAAAATACACAGTTAAAGAAAAACGAGACCAATATATTTTTCAACCAATCAAATATCATCTTCACTTATTAAACTCTCTTTTGATTAGTTGACACCAAATTGAGACTATTATTTTGGAACATCTTATAATGGAAATGTGGGCTATAATTTTTAGACAGTAGGAGTTAAAAAAACAAATAAACAAACAAAAAACAAATCTTAATTAGTTGGAGATAAAACTGTCATTATGCAAAAAGTAAGAAAGAAAAAATAATTATGCTTGTAAAAGAGTAAAAAAATAAATAATAGTGATTGTATATCTTTTAAATTATGTGTTTTTTTTGTTTGAAAACAATTATTTTAAACGAAGAGAGTGTAGCGTTGACATTGTATTTACCTTTATTAGAAACTTAGATTGCTTCTGTAGACAGGTGAAGGCATTAAATTCAATCTTAAATTTCTATGCTTTTAGCAAATTACAAGAAATAACTACACTAAAATACATTCATGTGGTTTGCAAATTTTCACAGTTTATATTTTTGTTAAAAACGTGGGCTATCTACATCCATCTGTTAACAAAAGTTAAACAATTTACATCCTTCATTAGTAAAAGTCAAACTGTTTACATCTTTAAAGATTAACGATGCAAATGACTTTTCATTATCTGTTAACGTGGATGCCACATGAGTGATTTTTTTCGCTATTTGTCCAAGCTACCTATCATATTCTCATTTATCTATCTACTCTATTTTATCACTTCCTTGATAACCTCTTAAAATCCATCAATAAAAGAAACCTTAATTATATTTGATCCAAGAATTTGTTCTATTTATGGGATTTTGAGAAGTTATTAATGAAGTGATAAAGTGGATAGACAAATAAACAAAGATAGTGTAGCTTGGATAAATAAAATGACGTACCAAACCTACGTTAGTAGATACAGAAAAAACAACAATGTTAGTCTCTAAAGATGTAATATGTATGCTTTTACTAATGGATGGATGTAAATTGATTGAATTTTGTTAACGGATGAATTTAGATAACTCAACTTTTCTGATAAAGATAAAGATGTTAATTGTGAAAATTTGTAAACCATAAAATGTAGTTTGCACTTAAATCTATAAGAAATGAACAGTAGCTAGACATAAACTTATGTGCTTGAGACAAACTTTTTTTTAAAACGACAATTTTAACTAATTCACAATATTTATACTATAAATCTATCTTATATGTCTTAAGTATGACTTGAACTCACAAACATTTGATTGGAAAGCATTTAACACAATATAAGATACCATTAGGCACAAGCACTTTGGTCTTGATACAAACAACATTGACAAACTAAGTTAACTTGACAATTAGTGTAGTAGTTAACTAAAGACTATGTTTATGTAAGTGACATGTGTGTTGTCGCGTGATCAAAATTAATACATAAAATTAGACTTTCTCTAAGGCGTCGTTTTCCAAAGGCACTTGATTGAGAATACAGTAAAACCTCTATAAATTAATAATGTTGGGACCATGATATTTTATTAATTTAACGAGATATTATTATATCGATAAATTAATAATTTATTAATTTAAATAGGTTTTACGTATGACCATTAAATTTTCAAGTCTAATATACTAGCTAGTTACAATGTATACTCATTAGAGACGAAATAAATTTGAAAAACAAGTTTCAATTAACATTTTATGAATTAACATTCACACTTTATGAAAATAAAATTAACACTTTTTGTTGCAATACGAGAAGACAACGCACCAACTCTTTAGTGCAATAAGAAGATTGTAAGATAAACTCAATATAAATTTGAAGTTCAAAAAAAAAACAAGTGACTATGTATTCATTTTTTACTAAACAATCTTAGGATTTTGAGTGTATCTCTCTCTGAAACACAGACACACACACATATATACATATATATGAAATTTTTAGTAATTATTAATTTATAGTTTCATTGGGACTAATATATATACACTGGGGTTTCAAAAAAATTATTATCTTATTATTTTATCGATTGACGTCTAAATTTGTACTGGTCCCAAGTTGGGACAGGACAAATTATTAATTTTATCGAGATTATTAATTTATCGAGTATTAATTTATAGAGGTTTTACTGTATGTGAAATATTAATTACCGATAAGTGTTGGACAAACGTCGATTAATCTAGGCTCTCACGAGAATCATCAAAAGCCAATCTTAATTTGCTGAAAACTTAATGATTTAAACTCTAAAAGAAAGATAAAAAGCAATTCAAAGTGGGGTTGTTGTCTCGTGAACAACAAGTCATTTCGAATGAACACCAACTGTTGGAAATGTATATATTTACAAACATGTGAATGTCCGGATTCGAACTCGTGACCACGGGATTGCACACATTAGCGAATGAGAATTAAAGTTAATAATTAATGTTTATGTTTACGATTAATTATTACACATTAAGTCCGGTTAACGATCGTTAAGTATTTAACGGAAAAATGACTAACGACCGTTAAATGGAAAAGAGAAGGACTAGAAATGGAAACTTGGAAAAGTTATGGAATGGGCTTTGGGCTTGCTTTGGTGGCCGGCCATAGGGGCTTAGAAAAGCCTAATCCTCTAACTTGTTCCCTAAGTTTACCTACTAGTATATATAGAGGGGTAGGTTCTAGGGTTTCATACACTTGTGCATTGAATTAACCTAGATCTCCTCTCTTCTCTTTCTTTTGCATAGCTTGGCCGAAAACCCCATTTGTTAGGGAGTTCGGTTTTGTTTTTGCATATACAAGGGCTTGTGTTAGATCTAGCAATCGCTTGATTCGTTGGTTAATTCGTGTGTACAAGAACGTGGTTGTAAGACATTATTCTTACACCATTTAGTACTTCTTTGGTTTGCTTTGCTCGAGGGTGGTTTTGCTTTGCTCAAGAGATTTGATATTCGCAAGAGGTACGTTACGCATACTTTCAGTTAATTAATTTATTTGTTATGATCTTAAGTCTTCCGCTGTGTACTCTTGATGTCTTTATGTTTTATTTTATTTTATATATCATAAACTCAACACCAACTTCCTCGTGTCGATCATCTTTTGGTTTGTGGCATGAAATGTCATTTTCGCAGGTGACATAAAATATGGCTTCGTGTCTTCTTTTCTACCAACTTATTAAATCAATTGTCTCTTAATTTGTTTGGTATCAATATACTAATTAACAATATCATGATTAGATTGATTCTTAATTAGCTAAATGATTGCATGTCGTCATATGGATAAGAGAGACTGTTAGTTCTAGATGATCATGAAGTTGCTGAAATCACAAGACGACTGTGACAAAGTTATATATCAAGTCAATTGTAGTTAAGATGTTATATCAAAAGTCGCTGTTGTATAACATTATGGCACGTATGTGACTTATTTGTTTCCTAGCGGTGGTCAATTCTGTGGTTCCATTATTAGCTTTTGCAGACTATAATGCACAAAATAACGTAGAGACCTTCCAATTATGTACTCAAATTTACAAAACTGACCTGAAAAAATGAATCAACGCATAAAGTTTTTGTTAAAATGTCTTAAGCTAGATAGATAAAAGTAACTTTGTACGACCATGTAACGAAACTTGAATAAACATTAGACTAAGCTAAGGGCATCTAGTATCGTGAAATTTTATAAAGATTTTAAGTTGATAAACGTATTTCTCTTATGTTATAAATATTTTAAAGCTTTATACTTATTTCACATAGCACATACATTAATATTCTAAGATTATAAAGAGGTCGAAGGTTTAAGACCTTTTCATGCCAAATAATCATGAAATGAAACTCCACTATAGTTTAAACAAAACATGAACCTTTTCGAATTTCATAAACCTTTTCTTAAACATTTCATAGTGGATGCTCTTAAGACATCAAGAGGGGTCGCATTTAATATGTTCGCGAGTTAAGATCATTACAGGGTCAGTGACCACATGTGGCGGAGCTAAAAACGAGAGAACAAACCTTGGTTGAAATAAATTTTGTCTGCAGTGTGTGTTTCATGGGATATTTTTGTGTTTAAGTATAATATGTGTGTTTTGAGATATATGTAAATGGTAAGAAAGTGTTATAACCTTTATGAGTAAAGAGAGGATGAGAGATGATGTGTCGTGTCACGACGAGGTACGATGACATTATTACATCTAATTTTAAGGTATGTTTGATAGAAGTAACTGTTGTTAGAACTGGAGATTGTACCGGAGATGGTGTTGATAATGAAGATTATAAATAGATATTATTTTTATAAGCTACATGGTGTTGATAATGAACAAACCTCCTTCTCGCTCGATGATAATTGACGATATAGTGTCTTCTTCTTTTTTATGGAGTAAAAATAGATGTAAATGGGTGTTTGCTTGGGAGGCTTGGCTTAAAAACCCTAATTTGATCTCTTTGTAACGTGTTGTTTGTTCTAGCTCCTTGCTAGTTTAATAAAATTTTGCCGTTCAAAAAAAAGAAAAGTAACTTTTGGTTTTCAGAGATTATGGAAGATTATATTTTTTATAATCTCTTATAAGTTTATGTCTGCCAAACAAAAATTATTTTTTAAGTAACTTAATATTTGAAAAAATAATCATAATCTTTCCAGAATCTCATGTGCCAAACATGACCTTAATGTCAATGACGAATTAGCTAAAGAGTGATTGGTTGCTAAGTCTCATTTTCTCATATCAATTTGTTTAACTATATTGATGCTAACACTTTACGGAATTGTCCATTTCACAATAATAGCTATTAGAGTTTGCTTGTAAATTCAGCTCATATTTTCAAACTTTTTAGTCCTGCAACGTGTTCGACTATCCAATAGTAGTAAATTGTAAATAAACAAATAGGAAGTATATAAAGTGGAGATGCTAGATGGCCAAAAAGTAAGAATTGAAATAAGTCGCATATATGTTGGCCGAAAGTGAAATGGTGATTCATAAGAATATGTAAAATTTTCCAAATGAAAGTGTCTTGTGAATTGTGAAAGTGCCAAATTTGATGGTGACCCTTTAATAAATATGCACCCTTAAATTATCATCGAATCACGACTCCTAGCTTGAGTCTCCAAGCAGCCTGTATTGATGTTTTCATGTAAAGTGACACTTTTGTTATTTGGTTTTATTTATAATTATCATTTTTCTCAATTTATACCATTTGCATATTTAAAAAGTTAGCCCAAATGCAATAACACTATAGAGAAACATATAATTAAGGAGTTGAACAATTAACATGGTTTAACTAATGTTGAGTGATCGTCTTATGTTTACTGAATTACTGATAAGATAGTCCATTAATGAAGATGTAATCACTACAAGAAAAAAGGGCTATAGTGACGACAGGAAAATCATCACTAAAGGTGGAAAATTCGTCACTAAACCGGTTTAGTCACGAAAATCAAGGTCGTCACTTGTCGTCACTATAGCTCCGTCACTAAGTTAATAGTGACGAAATTGAAATTTGACACTAAAATTAGTGACGAGCTAAAGTCGTCACTTACGAGTGTGTGACAACCTACTTCGTCACTTAATGTCGTCACTCAAGTGGCTAAAGTCGTCACTATCTGATGAGATTAGTGACGAGAAAAAGGCGTCATTTTTTGGCTAAACTAACGAAACCTTAACGTCCAATAGTGACGAGAAACATCGTCACTTTCAAAAAAGCTGTATCCCAATAATACAGGTCCAAATGGATATTTGTTGAATGCAAATGCAAATGCAAAATAATTTTTGGTCAGTGCTAACCAATTACTTGATCCATACTGGAGTAGAAACATTACAATTATGTCAAACAATTGTCCCATTTATTGCAATTTCCAACAGTAATGGTACAAAGAAAATAAGGAATAAGTTATTTGACAATTGTAGAATCCCTATGTGGCGAATCTACTTCTACCAATATATCAAGCATCCAAATTTCAACTACACATCTTCTCGAGCCTCAACGTAATATTCATAATCTTCAGCCCCCTCAGTCCCTGCATAAATATAGCTATAAGAAATCACTAAAACAGTATAAGGTTTCATTTGTTGGTCATATTTGCACTAACCTTTCATGACATAATTGAAATTATATGTTCTTGTTCTTTGACTTCCAACCTTTTCATGCAAACCATTATATAAAGTTCCAGTTGAGCAGTCTGCAACCAAACCATATTTTAAAATCAAAATAGCATGTAATCTCAGCTCATGAAACAGAAGGCGTACCTTTTAAACAATCCAACTTAGGCTGGCGATGGATGGTTGAAAGTGCATATTTAAAGTTGTCAAGTGTTCTTAAACCAGTTTTCAACTTAGGCTATCATGAACTGAGAATGCACGATAATATCTGATGAGTGTGTGAATACTCATCATTTTTGTACAAAATAAACTGCAAATTCATCTGAAAACACTCAGAAACACATCAAAATGATCAAAATATCACAAATCAGTGTTTTATGTGTTTTAAATGCAAAAATATCAAAATCAGATGAAAAACATATCAAATTTGCAAAAATTGCAGTTTTAGTCCCCCAAGTTTATAAAATTGTCAAAAATAGTCCCTGAGTCAAAATTTCAAAAGATAAATCATCAAAGGTCCTTTCTAAATCATAACTTGTCAAATTTGGTCCTTTGGTGAATAATGTAAAAAGTTTGAGAAAATTACAAATTGGTCCTTCAAGTTTGCAAATTGACAGAAATGACCCCTGGAAAAATTGAAAAGGGCAACTTTGGTCCTTGTAATATCAACTCTTGTCAATTTCAGTCCCTGAAGCACCTTTGCAAAATTACAGGATTGGTCCCTTAGTTTGTTGGAATTGCATAAATGGTCCTTATGTTTTAAACTTAACAAATGGACCCTTTATTTCCTTTGGCCCAACAAAATACCCAATCCAATTATCCAGGCCCAACCTTTACCCGGTTTTAAACCCGAAACAAACCCACCCCTATTATTAATAACCGGTCAAATGGGTTGACCCATCCTGTTTCCCTCTCTCCTTCACATGTTAACCAAACTCCATCATTCCATCCCCTGCAACCCTTCTGATAACACTCCACCCCCACTCCATCATCACCTACACCCCCCCTCCAAACAGAAGAAGCCAAGGGCTCATTTAATACCCTGAACCTAACACTCTATCATCTCACAAACGGTTAAAAGAGTTTTGGCGCCAAAATGGTTTAAACGGCTATGATCAATTGCAGTCATCCAAGGGTCATTTTTAGTGCTGGGATATGTCCAAGAAAGTGAGAGAAGCAGGCCTGGGTGTATAAAAAGCCAAGAGAAAGCATCAAGGAAGACTTAGCTTTTATTTTTCTTTCATAAATGTCGTTTTTAGTTTAACTTATCTTAAACTAGTTCTCATATGTACTTGTAAGCTTATTTGTATTCAAAAAAGATATTTAAGTGTTTTACAACTTAGTTCAAGCACCAATTTTAGTTAATGTTCAATATTTACATTTCATGTCCACTGTTAAGATTTTCATCTTCAAACTCCTGTTCTTAAACCTCTAAAAGTGTAGTTTCAGTATCAAACTAGTTTATAGAAGCTTATTAAAGCTTTGTACAAGCTTGAACTTCAGTTTCAGTCATTTTTGGACCTTGGTCAATATAAGTCAACACAAGCAGAAAATGGTGCAGAAATGGTACAGGGTTGATGCAGGTTTGGAAATGGGGTGATTTACAGTGATTTGGGTTGGTTTAATAGATTAGTGGTTCTTGTTTCAAATTTGGCTAGCCATAGTGGCTTGGACATGTTGTAAGTGTTATTTAAGGTTTCATGCATAATATGTATTTGTAGTATAAATCTGTTAAAACCTGGTCAAATAGTAATATTTAGGTTAATATAAGTTAGTTTGATTATTAAATAAGTAGGTTTCTGGTTTAATTCTGTTTTGAGATCAAATCAGTGAGCTAAAGGGTTGTTTGGTTTTACTGTACTATCTGCCCTTAAGGCTTATTCAGTAGTTAGGTTTTAGTGGATCATGCTTATTCAGTGTGTTTGAGCTCAATTGAGTCATAGATTTGGTGTTTGCTTGGCCAAAAGTCAAAATTGATCTTAAAATCCTTTTAACTGCCCACTGTTGAGAATTGAGATTAGCAGGCCATTAGTTTGTGTTTAGAAACCCATAATCTTGCTTCCATTATACTTAATACATCTTATAACATCCATCTCAGCCATAAAATTTGATCTAAAGTTCGAATTAGTCAACATTCTTCATTTCATCAAAAGTCAAAAGTGGTTAAAAGCTGTTTTGGGCTCAGTTAGTAGGAATTGTTTTGAGTTCATAATTGAGTCTTATCAAATGAGATTTGCAGTTTCATAAAGCTCAGCAGGTCTTCTTTCTTATAAGCATTTTTGTGGAATTTTGTGATTTCTTTAAAAGCTCCATATAAGCTCTTATTTTGGGTACAAAATCCCCTGCACCAAAAGTCAGTGAACACTGACTTTTCCACAGAAAGTGTAGCTTGTGTACAGAGCTTATAAAAGCTCACCATGAGCTGATTTTTGGTACAAGTAATCTCAACCAGGTCTTCTTTGGATCCAAATTGGTAGTTTTCCATTTGAGCTTGTTTTCAAGCTTGTGCATGTGCTCAAATTAGCACTCAGATTCTGTTTTGGATTTTAATCTCATAGATATCAAATCCTTGTAGCTTGTTGTTTCTGTGGTTGTAGCTTGTTGAAATTAGTTGCTATTGGTTACTTTTAGTAGTTTAGAGCTTCTGTTAACAGTTGGTTCATTTTGGTACTCATTTGGCTTATTTTAGTGCTTATTAATAAGCACTTGATTAAGCAGCTTCATATTTCTCCAAACAAGTGCCTGTTTTTATAATTTTCTCATATTCCTAACATCATTTTAGACTTTTCCTGAAATTTTAAGATTTTTCCAAGTAGTTTTGCTATTTTTCTCATTTTAAATAGATTTTAATCAATTTTTAATTAGCTTTTAATATAAAAAATTCAGAAAAGGTTCCAAAAAATAATTTTTCAATTTTGTTAAGTTTAGATAAATATAAGAAGTGAAAAAAGTAATTTTCCAGATTTTTCTTAGTTTATTTGGTAATTTTTAATAATTTAATTAGTATTTAATAGTTTAAAATTCATAAAAAATAGAAAAATAGTCAGAAAAATACAAAAATAGTTTTGAAAATTCTAGTTTGATATTTTAGACTTTTTCATTTCATAATTTTATTTTTCTAGCTTTGTTTCCTCATTTCTTGTATTTTAGTTAATTATTAAATAGTTAAAAATAGTTTTTAATTAATAATAATTAGATAATTAGTGATAAAAATAATTTTATTTTTCTATAAATTTTCTTTTATCATTAGGATTGTAAAAATGTATTTTTCATATTTTTAGGACTTTTATTTCTCAGATTTCACTTTTTATTTTGTACGTTTACGTTGTTTTTAATTTAAACGTACGTTTTAGGTTTTAAACGTTCATCACTTTAAATATAGTGATAGCGTTTATTTAATAGATTTTATCTTTTTAATTTTCTTTAATTTGCATTTAAGCCGTTGTTATTTGTTGGCTTATTCCGTAGTTATAATCATAATCAAAATCCTTTTTCCGTTCAAACTCCTCGATCACTAAACGTTGATTGATCCATTGCACAGCTCGCTGGGACATAACGACCCGGGGAAACTCTATACTCCTCTGATCCTAATTGCATTAGTGTTTGAGCAGTTTTTAGTCTTTTAGACTTGACTGTTTAGCACCGATCAATATCTCATTTTGCGGATCGGGCCTCTTTAATAATCCTTTTCCAGGTCCAGACTGAGAATCTCATTTTGGAGGGGTTTTTACTCTTCATAGAATGATCATAAATCTGCATTTGAATAACATATTGTGTAACCATAGTATAATAACATATTATATTACAAAACATATTAACCATAGTATAATAACATAGTAATCAGAAATAAGATACACGTTCATTTTAAGAACCTTATATTATGTTCACTATTGGGCTTATTTAAGAACCTTACTTAAGTTCGCTAATCAGAAAAAATAAACACCTATATTAAGTATTTCACCAATTTGCACCTATATTACTTTCATCGATAAGTTCGTTATTGGGCTTCTCAAGCTTTGCCTTACATGTTTTCTAAATGTACAAATAAAAGAATAATGTCTAGATGATGCTATAGCAGATGTTTGGCGTGTGAACATTTTCATTGTCTAACTTCATTTGGCTAGCAAACATGAACCTAAGTGGTTATTAGCTGCTGATAACCATAATTGCATCAAATGATGCTATAGCAGATGCAAGGATAGAGTAATGCTATAGCAGATGCAATGACAGAGAAAGCTGTGCAGGAAGAAACAAAGGTAATGGAATCATAAGTAAATTTTTTTGCCTTAACTATATATTTTACAAATAAGTAAGAAACTTATGAAATCACAACGTAAAGATGTTTCTGATTTAGCTTAAACGTTTGGCTTGTACCACTAGTTCTTAACACAACTGTCCCAATAGTGTAGAGCATATTAAAATGTATAGGAGTAAATTTGATAACTAAACAATGCAATAAGATGTCTTACTAGTGTGATGTGTCTAGTTGTCACTTATTTTGTGATATGGAAGCAATATTCTGAAAGTCGATTTCTAAAACATATTGCTTAAATTGTTCACAAAATTCAGTTTCGCACATCAAATCTCACACATTTCAATTGCATTTAGCCTAGATTGAATTCATACTTACAAATTTGGGCTTAATTCCATATTAACAAACTAAAAAGCAATATACCTTAGTACCACGTTGTCGAATAATAATGGCAGTTGGCACCAGGCTTAGCAACCTGATCATCATAAATCTTAACACCAAGCCCGTGAAAGGACCAACTTATCATGGTCATCAGGTGACTCGAGCTTGGATTTCAACTTCTGGTAATCCTTCTCTTTAGCTATGGCAACCTGCAATAAACTCGAGCAAGCACACGAAAACCGATATAAATTTGTGGAGCTAATTCTCTAGAGATATTTTATTTTCTTATATCTAAGTAAACATATATAAATATTGATTTTGAAAATTTTAATTGTATGAAAGTAAAAAAGGTAAGTGAAAGTATCTGGATTCCCCTTTGACATAGAGCAAGAGCAAGGTAGGAAGCAACCTTATCGAAGTTGCCTTTAAAAACAACTTGAGTGCTTCCTTTTGGAATGCTGTTTAAGACCACTGCAACTGCTAAACTACTTCCATCCACTAGCTTCACTTTTAGTTGTGGATTTTTTCTTATGAATAGCTCCCCACTTCTGTTTAATTCCTCCCTCTAAAAATAGTTTCACAACCGATATTAATTTAAATGAGCCATTTATATTGTCACCTGCATTATATATCAAAATTCTGTGTAGTCACCTGGTTGAGTAGACCAAGGCTAAACACCTTCACCCCTTTAGCCTCGGCTTCTAGTATAGCTTGCTCAAACTCAATGGACTTGTCAACAATCCGGTTCTTGCCTTTTGCGGTCATGTACCAGGAGATGGAAATCCAAATTTGATTATGAAGCATTCTCGTCAAGAGAAACGGAAATATGAGGATTTGGAAAGAATATCGTTTGTTTGCATCTGTGATCATAAAGTCATAGATGCTCTTCACCACCCAGGGAGCCAATATCACATACTTGAATCGTTCCATGCAGTAGATGATAAAAGATACACAAGTTAGCTAATACATGCATTTAGTCAACAAATGGAGAATGTAAATGTGCAAGTCATTAAGCATATACGAGGAGAGAGAATATGCATGTAAAGTGTCCGCAAAACAGAATATGCATGTAAAGTGTTATATATTCTTAATACCCGAATCAGTTGTATTTCGGAAAATTTATTCCAAATTTGCAAAGAACATCAAGGCATGAACACTAGCAAATCATTCAAGGTGCCCGAATAACCTTGAAGTTTTGTTTTCTTTGGGTCTAAAAGTTATTTAGAAAGGCAACGACTCCCTCACTCATTATATGCACCCAGACTACACCAAATATGTCCACAGCGGAACTTAAACCGTCGATCTATGGGTTGAGGCACACCTTTATTAGTCGCCCTGAGCCTATTAACTGGATCTAAAAATTTCCGCTAGCCTTACCTTATTCCTACGACCAGTGCAAATTTTGGAACTACTGTCCTAACAATCAACCCAAAAACATCTAACAAAAACTTAAAAAAAAAACGCATTAGCCTAACTAACATAGCCGATATATAGATTCCTAAAATCTGCCATCACAATAGTGTATTTGACATACGAGGCACTAGTTAACCAATGTGTTTGCTAGACATTTTATCGAACACTTGGCATGCAATGCTTAAATATCTTATATTTTATCGAGCAACTAAACCTTATCAAATTCTAATCCGCTAAACTTACACATTCTAAACTCAAACCAGCCATCAAATAACCACAATTTTAGCCCTAAACCTTATCGGCAATAGGTCTGAATCAAAGAGGTAACCACAATTTTAGTCCTAAACCTTATTCTAAGCTAAACTTGTTGACTCAAACAAGTAGATGAAACACAAATATATACGAATTATACAACAAATTCATACAAGTAACATAATATTATCGAAATTAGATGAAATTAACTCGTAATAATTAGGATTTAAAGAAAACCTCTGAGCAAATTAGGGCAAAATAGTGAATGACGAGATTCGGTAGATGCTAGCCATGGTGGAATGATGAGATCGTAATGTGTGTTTTGCGTGAAATCAGGAAGAAAATGTGCAGGAACGAATGAGGGAGAATGAATTTGGTTTCAACTGATTTGTAGTTTTATTCTTTCGGGCTGGGTTGTAGATCCGCGTGTGTTTTATTCGGGTTATAGATCCATGACTTTTTTAAAACTTGATTTTGTGCGTGTTGATGTTTAGATACATGATTTTCTTACAAACAAATTTGGTTTCAACTGATTTGTAGTTTAAAATTTTAGATACATGACTTTTTTTTTTCATTTAAAACTTGAAAAGGAGAAAAAATCGAAAAATAAATTATTATTGATTTGAGTGTGATAAATATATTAATATTAGTGACACAACTTTTTCGTGACTACTAGTCCAAAGATGAGTGACGAAAATTTCGTGACTAATATATGCAAGTGACGATATATAATGACGACAATTCTATATCGTCACTAAATAGTGACGAAAAATATAAGTCGTCATTAAATTCTCGTCACTATAGCCCTTTTTTTTGTAGTGAATCCTGGCTACAAAATATATAACATCTAAGAGAAGGGGTGCAGTGGCGACTGGCGAGGCACCATCGCCAAGCCCACCTGGCAAACTCGCCAAGCCCATCTGGCAAACTCGCTAAGGCAAGCCACTGCACCGGTTGGTGCACTCGCCAAACTCTTCGCCAAGTTTTTGGCTTACGTAAAATGGGAGATTTTGTGTTATCTTTAATTGGTTTTTTCGTTTTAGTTGGGTATTGTGGGTTTTAAAAGTGGAGTTTTCTCTTAAGTTACGTAGAAGGTGTTTTTGGGTGTGTGAGTGAAAGGGAAGTGAAAAAGAGAAAAGTTGATGTGATGCTGAGGTGCCAGTTTGGCTTAAGCCACTGCACGTGATGCTCTAATTTTTTGTTTTTTTTATTATATATATTCTCACACATTTTATTTTATAGAAAGTCAACTAACTATCTCACATGTCCTAAGCATGACTTGAACTCACAACTATTTGATTGGAGATTATTCTCACACATGAGATACAATTGAGACACAAGCCCTTTGATTGCTGAGTATCTAAACATACACAGAATATTAGTCTGAATCTAGACAACAAAACCGTACATGAGCGTATGCGAGTTGTGTTCTCGTGCAAAGCATCCAAATTATACAAGCCTAAAAAATTCTATATAATACGGAGTATGTAGATATGTAGTGATATTTTATAAAACTACTACAACTATATGATTCAATAATTTGCATTGAAAATTATTGGTTGAAACACTTTTAAAATGACTATTATTTCTCATTTTATCCTTTTACAATACATTCAACATTTATTTATAGGCCACTTTTTCGTTGTTGAATTAAATTTTGCACAAAGATTTCTTAAAATCTAGACGCGGCCTACAAAACATGTAAATGCCATTAACATGTAGCAGGGCAGGTCCATAATGTATAGTGACTCCACCCAGCAACCCATGAAATAAGTGTTTGTAACACGGCTTTACATTTTATCAACACCTGACTTATGCTGATTTTTGACAAAATAATTAAAATTGCTAAAAATAAATCAAGTTGTTTGGTATCCGTCATAAATAATACTTATGATCAATACCTTTTCCTAAACACTTTAAGGAAGTTGATTCAGTTAAAACTTGTGTTTTTTAATGGATAGAAAACGGTTCAGCATTAACTGATAAGAAGTACTATTTTATTTCACTTTTAATTTGTAAAACTTGTGTCTAAAAATATGGGTAACAGTAAAAGTGGAACATGTATCAAATACTACTAGTTTTTAACTTTTTATCAAAAATTTAGGCTAGTATATCACTTTGGGCCTTTAGACACTGGGCTTCTTCTCACACATCATTTTAGGCTCGAGTAAAAAAAAAAAAAAAAAAATCTCAAGCCCAACTCGAGGAAGACTTGGTGCTAATCAGTAAGCACAACTATGTTCCAAACTTCCATGTAGGGGTGTTCATCCATTCGGTTATTGGTTTGTTTGGTTTATTCGATTCAATTAGTTTGGTTAAAATTTTTTTTTGGTATAACCAAGAACTGAACCAAACCGAATTAAAATTGATTAAATCGAATTGAAAATCGAACCGAATAACCAAAAAACGAACTCTCATAAACGAAAACCGAACCGAATAACCCGAATTACATAATTTAAAATTATGTATTCATTTATTTATATAGATTTTTTGCAAAAAAAAATAATTTTAAGCTTAAAAAATGTTATATTTATAATATGAAAGAGTTTAAATATATTTTTTAGACTAAAATACATCGTTGGTCCCTAAACTTGTTCATGCGCATCGCAATGGGACAAACTTGGGCATTATCATCGTGGGGAGTCCAAAACTTGGGTTTTATACCATAGACAAGTCCCTTGACCAATATTCTGTTAGTCAACGTCTGTTAATTTCCCCATGTGTCTTGCACATGAGGGCAAAATGGTCATTTCATCATTTTGGTGAACCTTAGAGACTAACGGTGTATTTAATCAATAAAATTATACTATCACCACCACCACCCTCCCTTTATCTTTTTTTTCTGCTTCTCTCTCTAAATTTCTGCTTCTCTCTCTAAAATTAACACCATCACTATTCTCAAATCTCATAAACTCCTCCACAAAAAAACACAATCTCAATCAAACACCATCACCATTCTCTCTCTCAAATTAACATCATCACCATTTTCAAATCATGTAGATTAGATTAAAGGCCCAAAAAATTAACTTCGATTAAAGTCAAAATAATTAAAGTTCAAACACAATTAATTGAAGGGCATCAAAGTTAGGGTCCATTTCCAATTAAGGTATTCTGCTTTTTTTCTTGCATAAAAAGGTACCCAACAAAAATTTTTGGCGGATTTGGGTTTTTTACTAACGTTCGTTAACGCACTTCGTTAGTATATTACATGTTTAGTCCTCGAATTTGTATAATCATTTCATGCAACATCCAAAAAAAATGTTTTATATCTGTTTCTCTCTTTCTTGAACGACAAAAAAAAAAAAAGGAAAACAGAGAAGAGACTATTTTCTCTCCTCCCTCTCCCTGGTGAACGACAGCAACACCACCACCCCCACCGCCTCACCTCCACTTCTGCCACACTACTTGATAGCATCACAACTATCACCATCATCAACACCAATAAGGGTTGCGTTTATTTGCTTCGGGTATGTTTTAATTTGAGTTAACCACAACCGCTCCATCACCACTTGATAACACCACCATCTTCATCTCCACACATTTGCTCGTCCTTGTGGTATGTCGAAACAAAACCACTATTGTTAATTGCTATCATATACAAATTGATTGCTAAACCAGTTAGTATGTTTTCGTGGATTAAAACTTCTTTAAAAAATGGTTTTGAATCTTTTCATATGGTTAAAGTTGGTTAAAAGTGATGCTTGTTTATTTTGATTTTTGGTTTGCGACAGAAAAACCCAAGAGGGTGTGTTGTGATTCAGCGCAGAAACAACCCACCAAGGTCTCGGGTTCGAGCCTTGGGGTTGTTGGGTTTTAAATTGTTGATGTTATCGTTGTTCGTTTTGTTGGTTTAAGAGACCCCGAAGGGTGTGCTTGTTTTTTGTTCTTCTTCTTATTTGAGCCTGGAGAAGCACCAAAGGGTGCGTTGGTTTTTGTGTTTTGGCCAACGCAACAGCCCCAAAAGGGGTGCTTGTTTGTGCGTAACAGCAGCCCCACAGGGTTTTGTTTGGTTTAGTCTCGGCTCGACCACGACACCCCAAGGATGTTTTGTTGTTCTCGGTTCACAGGTAAGACACCAAGAGGGTGTGAGTCGTGACCCGTATATGATCACAGGTTCGATTTATGTTTGGTTGCAATCGGTTTGACAAAGTGCTCATTTTGTTTTGTTTGGATTCGCGATTTAGATTTGCTTGTTTTGTTTGTAAGAAGTCATGACTTATTTGTATATGTTATAAATTTGATTTGCTTATTAGTGTGGGCTTTGATTTTCGATTCAAAAAGAGAAACAGCCAAGGGAGTGTTTAATTTCAAAAAAAAAAAATTTGAATTTTTTTTTTGGATGTTGAATGAAATATTATAAGAATTCGAGGACCAAACATGTAATATACTAACGAAGTGAGTTAACGAACGTTAGTAAAAAACCCAAATCCGCCAAATTTTTTTGTTGAGTACCTTTTTATGCAAGAAAAAAAGTAGAATACCTTAATTGGAAATGGAGCCTAACTTTGATGCCTTTTTGTGTCATTTGCCCTTAATTGAAATGTCCAAACACAATTAATTTTCAATTAAATCTCAACTACAGAAATAGTTCCATTTAGGCAAAAATGGAAAGAACCTATACAAGCAACCTATCTTCGCAACTCGCATACGACCAGAAATCTACACATTTACATATCCTATACACCTCCAATGATTGTGAATGTTCTGCATTATCAGAACCTGGTGAACTGGTATTAAATGTGTTCTTCTTAGGATCATTGGTTGCATTAGCTGTTTTGTTAGGGTTGCTTCTTACTTTAAGATCCATGAAATCTGAAATGAGTCATGGTTTTGTAATCCGAGTCTCATTGATTTTCATCTCACCCGAAAACATCTTGACCACAGTTGACATCATGGTGTTAATACAAATAAGCCGTAAAAACGTTTATTTATATTTTACGATCTTCTAATGTTTTGTCGATAACAAACGTAAAATCATTTTAACGAAACAAATAGAATACGTAAATAGTTTGAGTTAATAGTTTCCTAACACACTTACGTTTTCACATAAAACACTAAAACAAGTATAAGTGATTTTATGATTTAAATACATATGTACAACAACTAGTGTTTACATATTGGGTTAGCATATACTTAAACTAAGTATACTAAAATGGGTAAAAACATGTATATACTAAAATGGGTAAAAACTAGCAAATGGTATTGACCCATAACCTATGGTTTTATATATACCACTTAACCAAGTTCATTGTATACTTAAGATACATTGTATCTAGAAAGAAAACCATGGATCAACCCATAACCCATGACCCATGACCCATAACCAAAATACCCATGGGCAAAGAGGAGCGTTCCACGGATCCCTGGCTTTGTGCTAGCCGGATCCCAAGTGGAAGGGATCCGTGAGATCCGGGAACAGTAGAGAATTTTCTCTATAAATAGAGAGCCATTTCTTCCTTTCTACTTATCACTTCACATACATACTTCCCCAAGTATTATAACCCTCTAACCTCAGATCCAAGTGATCTATGTAGTTTGTCTTTTGTTTTTGTGTGATCTTCTAGGTTCCTCTTAAAGGCAAGATCACCACTTCTTGAAGACGTGCAAGCTCAAGTCCATGAGTTGCCATGCTTCGTCATCATCAAGACAACTAAGGTTCTCTTGTTGATAGTTCTTACTTTCCTCAGTAGATGTTGGGTTGAAGGCATTAGTGCAAGGATGCCGAAAGTGTCAAGACGAAAGGCATTAGTGAAAGATGCTTATCAGTCCGTGTCAAAGCATTAGTGAAGGATGCTAAAGGTGTCAAGACGAAGGCATTAGTGAAAGGTGCCAAGCGTTGTGTCTAAGGCATTAGTGAAGGATGCCTAAGATCTAATCGAGTCGGCATTTGGGAAGAATGCCTTAGGTCGTATAATCGATGAGGTGCATCGTTATACATATATGTATTTGTTATTTCCAAGGATGGTGATATCCTTGATGGTAGTTGTAACAAGGAGTGGATATCCTTTGACATTAGGTATTGTGTTGTGAGAGTAGTAGTTCCTCATAGTGCAATGGAACTAGGTGCTTAGCCTAGTACCTAATAAAGGGTAGGCGACGTTGTGATAGGATTAGTTCTCCTTGGTGTGAAAGAACTCGGTGGTTAGCCTAGCACCGTATAAAGGGTAGGCGACGTTGTGTTAGGTGTGGTTCGCCTTGGTGTGAAGGAACTCGGTATTTAGCTTTGTACCGGAAAAAGGTTAAGCGACGTTGTGAAAGCTTCTCCGCCATAAGGAGTTGGTGTAGTGTTTACGAACTCTCGAGTAGGTGACTCGGGGAGTGGAGTAGGGCAAGGAAGGTGTCATTGTAGCCGAACCACTATAAATACTTGTGTCGTGGTGATGTGCTTCTTACTCTTTATCTTTCATTACACGTTTATATATCTATCTATCAACGTCCAACATAAACAACCAAATAGATTGACATAAGTCGATCTAAATATTTAAAAGGAAGTTTTAAATTGGTAAAACTATTCAACCCCCTTCTAGTTTTCCACAATCTCGAGTCCCCTCTAATTGAGCTCTTTGGTTTTTGGTGTTCATCTATTCGACCTCGTTAAGGTTTTCATTGATTCCCTGTCCCATTGTAAAATTCTGTAATTTCTGTTAATGATATGATGTATAAATTGATTTACAAGATAACTTTTTCTTTTTTACCGATCGACATATTAATCTGTTGTTGCTGTTATTGAATTTGTGTGGCAAAATAAAAGATTAGAAACTAAATTAAAATTTGGCTCATATTGGAAGTGCTTGGTTCTAAGTTGATTTTAACTATGCGTCGATTTATTCAATTAAGGGTTTTGGTCATGCTTCTTTGAGGTATTCGACCCACTGTTGAACAGTGGGTACCTCTTCTGCTTATTCTTTTCCTTGTTAATTCCAAATAGTATGTTCAGTTTTGGTGTAAAACACTAATAGATATACTAATAAATTGTTGGATAAAATGAGAAATGTTGTGTTGACTACCGAGAACCCAACAGTGGGCAACTCGGGTTTTCATTAATCTCTTTTCACTCATATTGCTAACTCACTTTCAAAAGCTAAGTATAAACCGAGGTAATAAAAAAAACAAAAAAACAAAGAATGTGTCTTGAGTGGGTATTGTTTAGTAGGACATATGTTTTTGTTCGAGCGTGGTTGTGGGTTGAGACCCATAGTGAGTGTGTCACTTACTTATTCTCCTCAAACTCAACAGAAAGAGTCTCACTTTTTTTCCCCATGAGTTACAACTACAAAACATGTAGGTTTAAGTTAAAAACTATTGGAGTTGGGTTAAGTTAAAACTTGGTATTGGACTTTCATTTGGGTTGCCTTGTGTGTGCCAAAGTGGTTGTTGGGCCAAGTACAACCCAACCTACTAGAGGTCGAATCATGCCAATATGAGAGTGCTAAGGATTTACAGTAGGGCATACGCTAATTTCTTCATCGAGCCAACCATGAGGCGCTAGGTACTCACTGTTTTGTCGAAGGATATGATGAGCCAAGTGTTTAAAATAGAAAATCTTATTCAGATTGGTAATAAAACTTAATGCGTTAAAGGTGTCTTGTGCTTTATTTTTATTTCGAATCATTTCGGCGTATCATTTCTAGTCTTCTTTGATTTACTAGACTCGACTTCCATCCCATTTGCGTAAACATAATTTGTTGTGAAAGATAAAACTTTCTTAACATACAAAGCTATATTTTTTTTGAAACTTATTAAAACCAAACTAAAAATTAAAATATAAGTTTTAGACTCATTTTTAAGATTTTGATTAACATTACCTAACTCGTCATATTATCTAAGCTTGATATAACATGTTTTAACTCATAAAAACTTATTTGAGTTTGATAAAGAAAATAAAACTTTTTATTACCTACATATGAAAATAGCAACATTTAGTTATCTTGGGAAAACTAAAATGCATAGACAAGTCATGCCCAACTTTCGTCAAAATATAATTAACTTGTTATATTTTATAATAACCAATATTACTTATTATATTTTTATATAATAACCATCAATGAGGAGATTTATTCATAACTTGCACCATCAAATTATTTAAATACAAAGATATTAAGTAAGACCATTACTTAAAGTTTTGAATACTCCTATGTTAACCAATAAATGTGATACATAAAGATATTTGTACATGTATGTACGCTTAGTAAAGTATATACATTTGAGATAATGATTACATAATCCATTAACGTCTAAAATCATATGTAATTATTTCTGTAACACCCCAATCCGATAAGAGTAGAAGTATCATAGTATTATGTCATATCAAAGTATACACAATGGACATAAATCAAATAGCGGAAGTCTTAATTAAATAAACAAAAGAAAATCAAGTCAACATGACTTAACAATACATAAATTCAAAGAAAGAAAAATTCTAGAATAGAATATGATAGCCAAGTCTAATAATATCATAACATAATAAATTGAAGTCTAAGATGACTAGGCATGGTCTCTATATCAGCTCATCTCTTAACCCAAACAATTCCCAGCTCCTAGCTTATGTACCTGCCGCAGGAAAAGAAATGCGGCAGAGCTTAAAAAGCCCAGTGAACAGATATAACAGTACAATAGCAATGGTAATGAACTGAAGTCAAGATAAGATACAGATATAGAGTAGGAAAAAGGAAAAGGAAAGGGTCAGTAATCCACCACGAGCCAACAATACAGTAATATCAGTAGTAACAGTAGCAATAACAGTCAGTATCCAATAGTAACCATTGTATTCGGAGGAGTGACCTCGGAATACCAATCCAATAGGAGGGGAGACCTCAAGTTGCTAGTGGAGTGATCCGCTCCCAGTATGTGAGGGGGTGTAATGCACACACGCACCACATCACCAATACAGTATATATATCAGTAACAATAACAGTACAATACAAATCTAGGATGCATCCATACACCCCTGCAGAACAATAGTGGCCATAACAATAACAATGATGCGCGCATAATCAATACAATATAGGGACAGTGTGGAGCATCACTCAACCACACTAGAGTCATGCCATTGGTGCATCAATGACACGACCATGTTACCTTCATGGCTAGGATAACAATATTTGGCTCGGGTATCAAACTGACGGGTCAATGCAAAAGGTCCAAAGTATACAATATGTGAGTCATTATAATCAAAGGTTCATTAGTTCACAATTCAATAGCAATAGTCCAATATCAAGGTCCAATATCAGAGGTTCAATATCAAAAGTTCAATAGCAAGGATCAATATAAAAGGTTCAATAGCAGAGGGGTCAATAGCAAAGGTTCAATATCAATAGGTCAATAGCAAAGCAAAGGTTCAGTATCAAAATGGCAAGAGATCAAAGATGCAAAGAGATCATGACAAACCTTATGAGAAAGGTCAGAATATTTGTACCTTATTCGAAGCAAGCAAAATATGAAAGTAAAGTCACGAGATGAATCAATCCCGCCGCCCGAAACCTATATGGATTAGATAACGCTTATTAAGAATCAGATTACTCATTTTAGACGGCTTCCCATTTTAGCAGGTTTCCACTTTTAGTAACTTTCTATTTTAGGCAGATTTCCATAATTAGTAACTTTCCATAAAAAGCAGGTTTCTATATTTAGTAAGTTTAGCCATTTATGATGCATTTAAAGACGTATGAGGTTAAATGAGTGTTATTATACTTTAAGGATCATTTATGCCAAATTACACAAGTTTAGGGTCTAAAGTGTAAATATTATTAAATGTAGGGTCTTAAGTGTAAATATGCCATTTTTACCCATTTTACTAATTTAGCCCTTTTAGTCATTATATTTACAAAGCAACCCTTTAGTTTTAATAATGATAGTTCTACCCTTGAATTTTACATAAGTCGTATAACAAGTCCTAACTTTAGGTTACACATTCAATTCACGTTATAGATCATTTTATCTTAATTAGTACAAGTTTAGACACTCTTAGGTGGTTACTTATTTATTGTCGAGACATACAACTCCCTTAAACACCATACGACACAATGATTAAACCACAAGAAACCTAGATCATCATTTACTAGTCCCATTTACATTGTTAATCATTCAAGCACATTTTAAAGCAAGTTTACAAAACCCTTTTGTGTGACCTTAACCTTGTCGAGACCCTCACCCCAAAACAGAAAAAATACGCCCCATAAATCATCCAAAACAAGCCCTAGATGTGACCTCTTCGACACACATTAACACCAATCCAATACACAAGTTTCAATCCCGTTTAGCCGTGACAATAAACATGTACTTATCATGTCGAGAGGGTGTTTACAAAACAGATTCATGGACCAGATTTTATACACTTTGGTCGACATATATATAAAGGGTTGAGTCATGATTTTATGTGGTTTATTACTAGGTATTCCATAGCTTAAGTTTAGCATTAAAATGGGACATGTTTTAGAGTTCAAAAACAGATTAAATACCAATTCATGTAGAGCATTTTTAGTCGACACATATGGGTTAGTTTCATGAATTTATGACACTTATATCCTTAATTTACTTAGTCACCTTTTTACGATTTATGATACATGTTATAACCCATGCGCATAGAAGGAGCAGCATGACATGATCAGATTCAAGAAAACGGAAGGAAAAACGAAGTGATAGTGTTACCTTTGTAGCGTGTAAGGGAGAGGGAAAACAATGGACAAAACAACCAAACCAAGGCACCCTTTTGTGCTATAAACCCACGACAGCAGCAGGTAGTACAAACCAACGTCACAATCCAAGCAATGCCTCGTACCACTCTTCTTTGGACCCTACTCTTGTTGATAGAAATATGGAGATGGAGGGAGTGTTTGCCGTCAATATGGTTTAGAGGAGTTTAGGGTTTCTTTGAGTGTGTAATACGTTTAAGAAAATAAAGGGAGATATAAGGGGATAAGAATAAGTTAATTGTGGAAAAGATATGGTGAGTTAGTCATGTGTTTTTGGCTGATCAAAGAGGGGAGACAAAATACTAATTCCACATTTTATTTACCTTCCAATGTAATCTTGTACATTTTTTTTATTTGGTCTAGTATTGTGTACATGTGACATTTAAATGTGTAATATTCATTTATATTATAAGCTAATGTAAATTTTATTATCCAAAGTTCCAAGTAAATCATTTGCCATTTAGTAGTTAACGTAATTATCACATTTGCTTTATTTCATGGATTTTTAATTTAGGGGTATTACGGTCTTTTAACACGTTCATGATTTTAGGGTTTTACAATTTCCGTACATCACCTTCCAGTTGCCATCAAACCGAAGACTCATTCGTCTTTGATATCTTCCTATTCCCTACTTAAGCACTTCCAAGAGCCAATACTTACAAACATTTAGAAAACTATTTTAAACTTAAATAATGCCACACAAGCAACAACAACACAAACATTTAAAAATTTATAAAGTTAGTCTTAAACATAATTAAAGACTAAATTTTCCGTACTAAATTAGGTTGCGTGTCGGAGCCGTGCTCTACCACTAATTTGTTCATTTCCCTTTGGACTACTAATTGCCAAGGTGAGTTTCATAGCCTTTACTTTTAAACTGTTTTATACTTGTTTTGGGGGAAGATACATGCTCATTTTACTTAAATGATTTTATTTACTGAAATTGTGCATTTCCATGCATACTATGCTTTATGATTGATATGTTTACCTACTATACTATTGAATGTTATCTTGTTTAAAGTTACATCACACATAGATGTTTTATGGACCATACCAAAATGCTTGACTTAGAATATTACGCAGCTTAGCCTAAGTCCGTAGATCCCACATTGCCCTTTTCATGAACCTTCAATTCCTGCTGGGAAGCGCGAATGTTATAAATAGATCTATTGGGAGTGACTCCCCTGTTCAGTTGGCCCTGCATGGGTCAAGTCGAAACATATAGCATGTCGGAATCGAGTGTATTGGGATAAACACTCGCCATGGGCCCTTTATTTGTATGACTACATTTTGCATACAGAAACTGTCGTAGCTTCGGTTGCTTGAACTTAGTGCTAGCGTAATAGATATAGTATATGACATTATATTCGTTGTAATGTACATATACCCTACTTATGGTCCACTAATAAAAATCTTTTATCTAAGGTAAACATAAATTTTTATGACATTATGCAAGACGTAATGATCATCAAAACTAAATGTTAAATGGTATACTGAAATGCCATTTAAATAAACCTATGAACTCACCAACCTCGTGTTGACATTTTTTAGCATGTAACTTCAGGTTTTGAGGTGATAGCTTATCTTTGGAGGCGCAAGGCAAAGGCATGGCATGGTCATAGACGACTCTGATTTATGTATTGGGACCACATTTTTATAATGGGTCATTTTCCGCACAAATCAATAATGTAAACATTGTTTTAATAATGAATAAAAGTGTTGGAATCACTCCTAAACCTTAATTCAAGTGTTAGTGATTCATATGTAATAGTTAGCTTAATATGGCCTTTATGTTTGTTATTAAGTGATGAGTGTCTAAATACTCATCATTTTTGTACTATCTAGACTGCAAAATCATCTGAAAACACTCAGAAACACATCAAAATGATCAAAATATCACAAATCAGTGTTTTATGTGTTTTAAATGCAAAAATATCAAAATCAGATGAAAAACATATCAAATTTGCAAAAATTGCAGTTTTAGTCCCCCAAATTTCAAAAGTTGTCAAAAACAGTCCCTGAGTCAAAATTTCAAAAGAAAAGTCACCAAAGGTCCTTTTTAAAATCATAAGTTGTCAAATTTAGTCCTTTGGTGAAAAATGTCAAAAGTTTGAGAAAATTACAAAAATGGTCCTCCAAGTTTGAAATTTGGCAGAATTGGTCCCTTGAAAATGTGAAAATGGCAATTTTGGTCCTTGTACTTTGTGAGATTATCAATTTTAGTCCCTTGAAACAACTTTGCTTAATTGGCAGCCATGGTCCTTGCAATTTTCAGAATTACACATTAAGTCCCTATAGTTTAAAACCCTTTAAACTTAATTTTGGACCCCTGCCTATCTTTGGACCCCCAGTCCACAACTCCTTTTGAACCCCAGCCAAACCATTTTTGACCCCCCATGTTATTAAGCTGTGGTCAAAGAAAGTCAAACCCAAGGAAAAGCCGCCCAAAATACCAGACACTGTAGCACTCCCCTGCCTGAATACCAAAAACCAGAGTGGTTTCTTCACCACTTGCAACCACCTTTTCAGCCACCCTTATCCTACCTTGTCCCCTCCTCCAACACATCCCTCCAAACTTCATTAATGCTCAAAACCTGCTCAAATAACCTTTTGGCGCCAAAACTGCCATTTGTCAAAAATGATGAGCTGGATGATTTCAATGGTCAAGATGAAGTGGGATTCAATCAGAGGTCTTCATTGAGTGCAAAAAGTCTATAAAGTGGAGAGAAGATGCAATGTATCTTAGTATCTAGTGTAATTTAAGTTATTATTGTCGTTTTTAAGCATTTTCAAGTTTAAGTGTATGTTTTTGTCTTTAAACTCTGTATTTCAAGTTCTTTTGTTATAAGAAAGCTTTTGTGAAACTTTAATTCAAGTATCATATTGTATTTCAGTTTATGCAAATTCTCATATTTATGCAAAATCTCATGTTGGATCAAATGTTGTTTTCAGTTGTTTGTATGGACTAGAATAGGTCACTTAAGCTCCTAGAAAGCTATTTCAAGCTTTTAGAAACTCTAAAATTCAGTTTAGAAGAAAAAACAGAAAATTCACCAAAAATCCAAATAATTAGTGAAAAATAAAAAAAGGGTTCTATGGAAGTGTTCACAGCTGGAGCAGGGTATATAGTGGATGGCCTTGGGTTAGTAGCTTATTGGTAAGCTTATAGGGGTGTTCATTGGTCTTGGTCATCAGTTTTAAGCTTGGAAGCTTTTGTAAGCATTTTTAACTAATTTGGCATTTCACTGTTGTAGTGTTTATAAGCTTTAATTTCTGTTTCTGTTTGTTTATTAGATATA
>BPTQ01000002.1:146925986-146937351 GCA_019973895.1 Chrysanthemum seticuspe
GTGTTATTTTAATCTCTTCTTGTAGATGTTATTTGGTCAGTTGAACATGATTTGTAGCTAGTAATGGGTTAGATTCGAGTTTAGTTGCATCTAATCTCACAACAGCTAAGATTAAGGTGTGTTTGGAACTAGTGAGGAACTGGCATTGTAGATTGGTTTAGTGGTGTACTACTGCATTACAGTCTTATATAGGTGAATTTAAGATCATTATAGCCTTAAATCTCACTTGCATTTCCACAGAAGTCAAAATCCTTTGTAATCTGTTTTGAATTTCACAACAGTTTGAGTTTAGGAGGCTAATACTTGCATTTAGGCTTGGAATAACTTAGGGTGGCTCCATTTAGCTTCATTTCATTATAAAGCATCATTTCCAATCCATTTTGCAAGATCAAAAGTCACTTTAGTCAACACTTCAGTTTCATCCACAAAAGTCAAAAAGTGAAAAACTCAGTTTTCACCAACCTTTGTTAATTTTTCATAGCTTCAATTTTGGTTCAATTCAAGTGAAATTCTGGGATAAACAAGTTTAATTGGTCAAGTTTTGAAAACTGATTTTTGTCAAATTTTTGGAAAGTTCAATAAGCACTTAATCAGCTTCCATTTAAGCTACTGTTGCCCTGTTCACACTCAGCATACACTGAGTGTGAAACAGGCCCCTTGCAAGCTTTGCACAAGCTTCATATTAGCTTTTTAGTGGCTGAAACTTGGTCCTGAGATAGTTCAGCTGGTGGTCTTGAGATCCTCAGTTCTGTTTTTCACATAAGCTTTTTCAATAAGCTTGTGCTTAAGCTAGAAGTAGACAGAAAAACTGTTTTGGCACTCAAGCTTTTAAATCACCAAATCATTGTAGTTTATAATTCAGAGGTTAAGCTTAGTTACTTTAGGTGCACTTAAGTTGATTTTAGCTTATTATAGCTTCTGTTAGCTTCTGGTCCAGTATTATAGCCATTTGCTTATTGTAAGTGCTTATTTTCAAGTACCTTTCACTACAGCTTCATAATCCTTCACATAAGCCCTAGTTTTTATAATTTTCATAAATTTAGAATAATATTTTAGACTTTTCCTGAATGTTTCATAATTTTTCATCACTGTTTGCTATTTTTCTTATTTTAAATCAATTTTTAGGATTTTTTAAATAGCTTTTAATACAAATAAATCAGAAAAACTTCAAAAAAATAAGTTTTCAATTTTCATAGGTTAAGATAAATATAAAAAGCCAAAAAAATATTTTTCTAGATTTTTCTTAGTTTAAATAGTATTTTTTTAGCAATTTAATTAGTTTTAAATAGTTTTTAAATCATAGAAATTAGAATATAAATCAGAAAAATACAAAATTAGTTTTGAAAATTCTCTTTAGTTATTTTAGATTTTTGAAAAATAGTTTCACAATTTTCCTCTTTATTTTCATAATTTTTAGTATTTTAATTTAGTTTTAAAAGTTAAAATTAGTTTTTAATTTAAATTTATAAAAGAAAAATCAAGAAAATCAAAATTTAAAAATAGTGATAGCGTTTATTTAATATAATTTAGCTTTTTTAATTTTCTTTAATTTGTATTTAAGCCCCTGTAATTTACAAACTTTTTCTTTAGGTATAATTATTCAAAATCATAACCCCTTTCTTGTTCAATATCACCCGATCACTACACGTTTGGCTATTCAGTCGCACAGCTCGTTGGGACTTAACGACCTGGGGAAACACTAAACTCTCCTGGACTTAATTGCATTGGTCTCAAGCTGTTTGGCTTTTATTACGGTTGACCATTCACAAGTGGTTGACTTGTGTAATAAAAGATAGACCGTTTGGGAACCGATCAATAACGAAAAGCAAAACGGTCTTATGAACAATAGCCACTGCTTTTTTATTAATTTTTTCCACAAAACTAATGAAATCCCCAATCAAATAGTTGGGATGAATCATCATAATTTATTCAGTCATGTTGTTGGAATGATTCTTGAAAAAAAATTATTTTTTAAACATAATCTAAAACTAAGAACATGATAATATTTTTTTTGAATCACAAAAATTAAAACACCACAATCATACAAATTAAAATAAAGATTCAAATTAACAAAACCCTTTAAAAATGAATTATCACAACAAAACCCCTAATATGAACCATTAAAAAAAAAAAAAAAAAAAAAAAAAAAAAAAAAAACTAATAAGAATCGGGTAATAAAAAAAATTAATACAAATAAATTATTTACCTTTATCAAATGAATCGGTAATCAGAAACATCAACAAAACGCCACATGATTTTTAGAAACTTTGATTTTTGACAACCAGAGATAAAAGATGCATACCGAATATTGTTGATATCAAATGAATCAATATGTCAAGATTGATTTTTTAATAAGAGATTTATGTTTTGATTTAATTCTTGAATTAAAAGAATGTTGATGATATAGAAAAAAGTTTTGAATAGGAACAGTTAACAAAAGTAGGAGTTGATAGGATTTAACAAAAGTAGACGTAAGATTATGACGTCAGAATTGGGGGATGACATTCAAAAATGTTTTCTTTTATTATATATATAGATTAAAAATAATCAGGAAGGGCAATTGAGTAATTTGTATTTACCCCTAAAAAAGTGCAAGAAACTCATCAACCACGTATTTCTCTTCTTTTAGTTTAATAGTAACTGCCTATTTTATTTAAACCTAAACACCATCACCCAAAAACTATACGCCGCCTCATTCTCTAAATCTATTTTTCTATCAGATCGCATGTTATTTTTGAACCAATTCATGGCCATGTTCATAGATCCACAACCCAAGTTACTTTTCACAGCCGAAACCTTTTACTTTTCATAAGATCCATTGTTGATTATTGGTGTTTTGAACATTATATATCCGAAATCGATTTCGGTTTCAGTTGACACATAAAAAAGGTAATCTTTAGTATCAAAATTTGTATTCTGTTGAAATCATTATTGTTGATCTATTTTTATAGGTAAATTAGTTGTAGATGTGTTGTAAGGTTATCATTATTGTTGATCTATTTTTAATTTTTATAGTTAAATTACGTAATATTTTTTTATTGTTCATGTTTGTGAATTGAAACCTTGACATGATATTGTGAATCGAAACCTTGGCATAATTTTCAAGTGAATCGAAACCTTGTTACTGTTTGTGAATTGAAAGTATTTGTGAATCGAAACCTTGACAGTAGTTACCTACCGTTAAAACGATTGGTGGGTTTGGGTTAGAACCCATTTTTTGAAGTGGGTTTGTGATGAATTGATGTTCGGTTTTGTTTTTCATGATGTTTGATAATGAATTAACCCCGACCTATTTTCTTGTACGTTTGTTTTCCTTTGTTAAATCGTTATTTAGATTTCTTGGCTAATTGGTAAAATTATTGGTAAAATGGTAAAACAACCGGAAGTTATTTCATATTGTACGTTAGAATTGGTAAAATGGTAAAAGAACTAAAGTTATTATAGTCATCTCTATGTTTACCAACAAAAATTACAATTCTTTATTAATTTGTATTGTGTTTGCAAGCTGTTCAAAGAAAGTGTATTCCCGTGTGACTGGTTACTAATTTCATACTTTATTAATTCGTATTGTGTTTGCAAGCTGTTCAAAGAAAGTGTTCGCATACTTTATTAATTAATTTGTATTGAGTTCGTCAATTTACTACTTAAGAAATTCATAGCAGATTGTTTAATTTTGTCGTAAAAAGATATAGATACAATAATCATTACTTTTTAAATGTAATAATCATGTATGTTCTTATCAATGTTTAGTTAAATCAGGTGATCACAAAAAAGTAGCGTGCACATATGTTTTCGAAAGACGGGCACATATGTTCTTGTCACAATTCTCAATTTCCGGTCATTTTTCAAATTTACTATTCATCTCGGGAATTTACTATTCATCGGTTACTATTCATCATTTACTATTCATCATTTTTGAAGTCGATTTGATATTCTGAGAACGTATTTCAAAATTTTACTATTCACGAAACACTATTCATTCCCGGAGAAAATCACTATTCATGATTCACTATTCATCATTTATCGTAAACTAGGTTTACGAGTATCAAATTCGCGTAACCTTAATGGTTTAGCTGCGAATTCATGGACATATCATCGAGGACATTTCATGTAGACTAGGTTTAGTCTACATATCATTAGCAATATCATTATCATATTAATTCATGCATGGTTTTGCATTTTTCATAAAACGTATATTTCCTATTAAATAAACGCTATCGCGTAATCATTTATTTTGAACATTTGATCCGACACTTCCAAAAATTATCCTGATATATTTTTATACTCATTTTAAGATTATAAAAATTATATTATTAGGTTACCCGATGTTTTCAATTTATTTTGTATATAAATTGTTATGTATAAATAATTACGATGGTTTTCGTAAATACTACTCGATAATTATTATTCCACTAAATTTTTGTAAGAAATGTATTTTTATAATTTTTATGACTTCGAAATATTTTATTTTGTTCCGTTAAAATTTATTTCTAGCTAACGCTACCCTGAATATTATTTTAACCAACCAATTACAAATTATACTTATACATTATAACACTTGCTCAAATAAATAAATACATTACCCTTTTATTTTATATGGGTGTCGACACATATAGATGACACAACATTTGAGTACAAAAATATCTAGCTACACTAACACTTACATGTTTTAATTATATTCTAATTTTAGCACATACACATATAATATCTAAAGGTGAAAAAATAGAACTCTTCTCCATTTTCTCCTCCATGAACCGGTCATGCTCAAGAAACATGAAGAAACCATAAATTTTCAAGCTACAAGTGATTATCAAGTATTATTAGTGATCTATGTTAAGGTTTTGAAATAAAAACCTATAGATTAATAAGGTTTTCATCATCTTTTTTTTTCACATAATCATTCAAGTAAGTATTTCATGATCATTTTCAATCTTTCATATTCATACTTTGGTCATATTATTGTGCTTGAAAGAAAACATGCAAGTTATATGAGTATTTATACCACTTTATTTGTTTTTAAGTACTATAAATGAATATATATCATCCTATAATTATCCATTGAAACATATCATTTTTGATGATGTCTAGGAACCCATGACACCCTAAGAAGGTGTATGGTAGGTTTATAATAGCTTTGGCGTTGGTTTGAAGTGGTTAGAATAAGTATTACGCGAGAAAAATCATTTTCGACAACAATAAATAGTGGTCTGATCTTATTTGTGAAATCTGGAAATTTCGACAGTTTGTAAAATATTTTGGGCTAGATATTCAGAAAATATACTTTAAAACGAAAACGTGGCCGCTTGAACGGGTTAAAATGGAGTTATAACGAAGAAGTTATGCTATTTTCAAATTTAACGACGAAAACTATATTTTCAGAAAATTCAGCATGTTGTCCCAAACTTTTACGAGTCAAAAATGAGTCTTAAGCGTTATTAAATGAGTCGATTTATCAAAAATATATTAGTGTACTTTAATACGAATCTAAGGACATATAAAACGTAGAAAACGGACTTGTAACGATTAAATTACACGCGTTTAAACAAGGTTGTCGTAACTATTTCATATAAGCATAATTAATATATTTTCTAATAGCCAAAGATATCGGCCGCAAATGACCATGTTGAGGGTCGTTTTTAACATTGATGGAGTACTTTTTATAAAATGAAGTCTCCCAGTAAAAGTAAGTTTGTCTAGCCTATTTTCCAAAACGTCCAACCGTTCGTCAAACGGAGTTGTAACGAGTAAAATACGGTCACTCAAACTTTGCCGAAAGTTACCCTTAAACAATATTTTTGGTACAAGTATCCTACTTTACCCATGTTTTTCTCCATGATCGAGACCTCTATGATGAAAATTTAAAAGCTAAAACTTTTAGATTATGCTACAAGCTTTCCAAAACCGTTGAGTTTGTTTTCTAACACTCGATATTCACTATTTTACGACTAGCTTTTCGAGGTCATTTAGTCACTTTCACAAATTATCAAAGTATATTATTTTGCGACGAAAAGCTATAAATTCTTGATAAATCACTAAACGACTATCGTAGGAGGTTGTTTCAACGTAAATACTTGTAAAGTATTTTATAATATGACGAGATGTCATAAACATATATTTCGACGATAAACATTATTTTCAAATGTACAAGTGGTATGGATATCATATGAGTTTGCATGCACGACATTGTTTCATGATTTACATTGGAACATATCATTCATAATAGGTCGCGGTTAGAGGTTGCGCCTCATTTCAGTATTGCCATTATATCATCATAAACAGTGCATCAGGTGAGTTCGTAGCCCCACTTTTACTCGTTTAATTATTTTATAAACTCTTTGGGGGAGATACATGCTCAACTACTTGTTTTTACTATACACT
Source organism: Chrysanthemum seticuspe (assembly GCA_019973895.1). Classification (NCBI taxonomy): domain Eukaryota; kingdom Viridiplantae; phylum Streptophyta; class Magnoliopsida; order Asterales; family Asteraceae; genus Chrysanthemum; species Chrysanthemum seticuspe. The sequence goes on from BPTQ01000002.1 coordinate 146,932,365, forward strand.
TATATGAACTTAAATAACTCTTGTTTCACTACTTATGCTAGTAAGTTGATTGTGCCCGAACTAAATTGATCACTATGTTATGAACACTATTATTTGAACCACTTTCCTTGATTTTGAGCCCTTCGACATATATATTTGAACTCTTTTAACTTGATAGGAACATATTGGCATAGATTTGAACACTTTAACTTGATTTAAAACATTTTGACATATAAGTAATCTCTTTTAACTTAATATTGAACCTTTGATTATTTTGAACATGTTTGACATAATATTGAACCCTTTAACTATTTAGAACCTTTTGATATATTTTGAGCTCTTTGACTGTTTTGAACTTTTGAACTCGACTTAAACGCTTGAACTTAATTACGAACTTTTGAATGAAACCCTTGAACTTAAATACGAACTTATGACTTGTTTGAACTTATTGAACCGTATGTGCTATGACCTTGACCTAAAGTCTCCCATGTTCGGAGCATCACTATAAAGTCTCCCTTGTTCGGAGCATCACTATAAAGTCTCCCTTGTTCGGAGCATCACTATAATTCTCGCCTTGTCGGTGGAGTGTTCACAATAATTCTCGCCTTGTCGGTGGAGTGTTCTCAATAATTCTCGCCTTAATGGTGGAGTGTTCTCAATAATTCTCGCCTAGGTGGTCGAGTGACAAAGGAGTCTCCCTTGTTGGAGCAGTGCAAAGTCTCCCATGTTCGGAGCATCCCTGAATTATTATATACGTGGTGCTATACTATGAGCTATTATGACAACGTATACTTGACTATTAGACATACTATTTTTGGCAGTGGGTTGTGAACACACAGGTTGCAAGTTTTGTATGGGCGAAACTTGGAAGTGAGTGGATTTACAATGCATTTGCTTTGTGAACTCATTTGACAACGTGTGCTTGAACATAAACTAGACATATTTTGGCAGTGGGTTGTGAACACACATGTTGCAAGTTTTGTATGGGCGGAACTTGGAACTGAGTGGATTTACAATGCCTTTGCTTTGTGGACTATTCTAAATGACCAAAAACTTTTCCTATGTTGCATGAACGCTCTTTAAAAACTTTACTTGTTAACCAAACTCTATGAACTCACTCAACCATTGTGTTGACACTTTTAGCATGTTTTATCTCAGGTATCTAAGGCATTCACTTCATGGCATGCATGTGGACTTATCATAGAGTCGCGGTGTCGACGTGTCTCACCTATATTTTATGCACTTAACTATCGTTTGATTGTAACAAACTTATTTTGGTACCTTGGAAATCTATTGGGACCTATGTTTTGTAAACTCTGATTATTTTACTGAATCAAACGATATTTTCAAAATGACACTTTAGGTCGTTCGATATAACTGTAACTTTGATGCTATGACAGTCCTCCCCAAGGTATTCCATTCCGCTGTAAAACAGGTAATTTGGGGGTGTGACAGTTCTAATGAACTTGACGAGAAAGTGAAGCGTGCATATATGTTTTCGGAAGATGGGCACATATGTTCTAATGAACTTGGCGAGAAACTGAAGCGTACACATATGTTTTTGGAAGTCGTGCATATATGTTATCGAAGCGTGCACATATGTTTTTTATATCAAATTTTGTGTATTGTATTTATGTTTTTTCTTCTTTATAAATGTAAAGATTACATGTATATGTTTATGATAAATTGTTAGAGGTTACATGTGTATTTTTATGTTTTTGGTCATAAATTTCGATAATCAAATAATGTACACTTGAAACATATATGTACTTACCATTTTAAGCAAATAAGTTTGACGTCTAAATGTAAGAAAGACATGTAAATTTACTATATTTAAGGGGAAAAAAACACGTATGCACTTGATTCTTTTAAAAACATGTCTATTGAAAAAAACATATATGCACTTGAGATTTTTTTGAAAACATGCATGCTGTAAAAAAAAAAAAAAAAAAAAAAAAAAAAAAAAAAAAAAAAAAAAACGTTTTTAATTAAAAAAATTCAAAAAGAAAGTAAATATAAGTTTTTACTATTATACCCTTTTCAATTAAATAAAAGTATTTAATAATACTAAATTCTTATTGGTCCAAAGTGGTTCTGTAAAGTTCTATACAAAATAATGGTTCTGCATTGAACGTGACCCTATATATATATATATATATATATATATATATATATATATATATATATATGTGAGAACCAAATAAATTGCAAGAATTGCGAGAACCAGCATCAACCAATCAGATTTTTTTTGATATTAAATTATATTTTATAATTCAAAAGGGTATAATAGTAAAAATACTTTTTTATTTTATTTTTGATTTTTTGTTTACAAAAAAACGTTTTTTAGTTCCCTAAATTCTAGTAGTTTTTTTTTTTTAAACATTATGTACACATGTGTTTTGCATGTATTTTTTGTTTATGCATAGATGTTTTGTATTTGCACATGTATTTTTTAAAAATATTACATAAATATGTATACAAACAGTAGAACTTTATTAATAGATTTATGCAATTTTATACAAACAAAACTTTATTAAAAAAATTACATAAATATGTTTTATTACAAAAATATGAAGCGTGCATATGTGTATAATATAATGTCTTTAACAGTTGGCTCATCTTTTAGGCATGCACATGTATTCCTCGCCTGGTTCAAGAATCTATACATGTGTTTTTAATCCTTGTGTACATGTGTTTTTATCGTCTCGCTCATCTTAAGGAAAAAAAAAAGAAAAAAAAAACATTTATGCATAAGTACATTCTTGGCCATAACATAAGTATACATATGTTATTCATCGACATGCATATGTATATTCGCGTCACTTGTCCTTCATCATCCTACACAATCATCTTTCGCTTAAAAGAATGCATATGTGCATTTGGGTTCATCCATATGCACGTTCATGTACGTATCTCCTTTCGCTTAGATGCACTTGTATCTCACGCTTACACTTGTGTACTTATACCTTTAGCATGATCAAATTCTCACTAGCAAGCAGTTACGTTGCACTTATATATCTTCATCATAATTTTTAAGACATTATCTATATCTTCATCTCTTCTCATAAAGATTGTTTCAAAATTTTCACACCAAAAAACAAAAGTCATAATCATATTAAATCCAAATTAGAACTAAAATGTTGACTTTGTATATAATTACAATTTATATATATACCAAAAAAAAGAGAAGAATAAAAGAAACAGTGACCACATCCATTCCAAATAGAAACTCACGAGCTACAAAATTTAAACGATCACTATTTTTTTAAACTTTGTTTTAAAGCACGATTCATAAATGCACCAACAGAAAAATATACATGTGCATTTCCTTAACAGGAACATTTAGAAAGGCCTAAACATAACCAATATTTGTTGAAGTAACCCGTGAGCAGTAACCTACGAGCCACATTCCAAAATCACTATCTCCATGAAAAGCTAAATAATATAAAATATATTTGTATGCAAATAAAATACTATGAAACATGAGTCATGAATCAAAACTTTGTCAACTCACAAAGAAACTTTTACAATACTAAAACAAGAAAACTCAGAAAAGAGAAGTGGTGTTACCTGATATAAAAACATGAAAAAGAAAAGGCAACATGATGTGAAAATAACTTTGTCTCAACAACAAGTCTTTTGTGTCTATCAGTTAGTTTATGATGAATAAATATAAACTAATTTCGGTTCCGACGTTAAGTCGATGTTGATTAGCATGAAAGAAAGCATTAAATCAATGGTGGCATGGGTAATGTTGTTAAGCACTTGGCGGCTAGGGTTTGTATCTTCAAAATTATGCATAATATTCGGTATTAATGTGCAAAACGGTTTTAAAATAAATATAATAAAATTACTTTACTACCCTTCTTTTCTTTATAGTATTTCCCCTAATCTTTCATCTAATTACCTTTATGCCATACCCACTTACAGCCCTTGATTAAACTAGATAGGTACCCGCGCAATGCAGCGACGGGGTACCCGGTTTTTATTTGGGAAGATGTTGATCTCGTGAGATGGGGAGTGAGATACTGAGTGTTTTGCTTGTGATTGTGTTGTTGATTGTAGGTTGTTTGTGGGTATTTATATCCCATAAGTTATAGTATAGATTAAAAGCATGAATTTAAAATGTATTAATGATTAGACGTTTTTTTTCTAAATTATATTGTAGTTTTCTTTTTTCATTAAACATGTTTAATGGAAGATATCTGTTACGAATTGGGCTCTTTAAGACATTCAAATGAAATTCAGACAATTCAAATCTCATTGACTAATGACTCTTTAATTTCCTATTAAGGAAATGTTTTTGGTCTTAATTTTTTTAAGACATCTTATATTAGAAAGTCCCAAATGTTTTATATAGTAGTATAGATAATGGATGGTGTAGATCGGTTCTCGCAGTTCTCGCAATTTATTTGGTTTTGAAAATAACCTCACAATATATATATATATATATATATATATATATATATATATATATATATATATATATATATATATATATATAGGGTGAAGTTAAAATAAAAAGACAAATATCCGTAAAAAGAATAAAAAGATTTTTTTTTCAAAAAAAGTTCACGAAAAATTTCCAAAAAATCCCACAAGATCGGGTATGTTGGTGCATAAAACTTTTGTGAAAACATTTTTTATAGTTTTGAGTTTTGATACGTTTTTTTTAATGCACAAAAAACGAATTTTGATGCGCAAAAAAATTTTGATGCACAAAATTTTTAACTTGTTTTAGTTTGATGCGCAATGTTATTTTGATGAAAAAAGTCAAAAGAAGTTGGGTGCAAAAACCAATTTTTGATGCACAAAAAAAAGATTTAATGCGCAAACGTATATATTCATAATTTTTTTTCGGAAAAAATATCCACTTTTAGAAAAAAGTTTTTCACAACTTTTTCATGCACCATCATACCCGATCTTGTGGGATTTTTTGGGAATTTTTTGTGAACTTTTTTTGAAAAAAAAATCTTTTTATCTTTTTACGGATATTTGTCTTTTTATT
>BPTQ01000002.1:146937872-147029376 GCA_019973895.1 Chrysanthemum seticuspe
ATCAAAATGGTTAAATTTTGAAGGAAAATTTATAAATCTAGCTGAATACAGTTAGATAAATCAACAAATACAACCTGCAACTATCTATCTATATATTTGCACATTACTTTCTATTTCCCATTCTTCGTGTAGTGGTGCTGTGTTCAATAAATATCACCAAGCCGATGTTCCTGTGGAAGGAACGGGATGATGTGAGTGGCTCAGTGGATGAGCTCTCAAGCATTTGTGATGTGGTTGAGGAATACCACCTCTTCGGAAGTGTTGCAGCGAATTGGAAAAAGGCCATGTTTCGATTTATGGCTCAAGGAAGTGTGGTTCCGCTTGGTGTGGATTGTGTTGCAGCGGATGGGAAATATGCCACGATCCGATTGGTGGCTCAAGAAAGTGTGGTTCCTCTTGATTAGGATAGTGTTGCATAGTTCTCCTTGGTGTGAAAGAACTCGGTGGTTAGCCTAGCACCGTATAAAGGGTAGGCGACGTTGTGTTAGGTGTGGTTCGCCTTGGTGTGAAGGAACTCGGTATTTAGCTTTGTACCGGAAAAAGGTTAAGCGACGTTGTGAAGGCTTCTCCACCATAAGGAGTTGGTGTAGTGTTTACGAACTCTCGAGTAGGTGACTCGGTGAGTGTAGTAGGGCAAGGAAGGTGTCCTTGTAGCCGAACCACTATAAATAACTTGTGTCGTGGTGATGTGCTTCTTACCCTTTATCTTTCATTACACGTTTATATATCTATCTATCAACGTCCAACATAAACAACTAAATAGATTGACATAAGTCGATCTAAATATTTAAAAGGAAGTTTTAAATTGGTAAAACTATTCAACCCCCCCCATCTAGTTTTCCACACACGGGTCTAAGCTTAGGATTGTCTTGGGTGCATAAAAGACGATCTTCAAGTATTTACAAGCCTCTTCTGCATCAAAATCACCGAACATTGCTGTGTCGACAAGCTCTACTAATTTGTTTCTTTCATAAAGATGCCACACCTGTTACAAATTAAACACAACCAAATCAATCTAAATTTTATATATTTTAGTACCAAAAAAAGGTACTTTGACTTTTGAAGTCAAACGTACTGCCTGTCATATTATTAACTGCCGTTAAAAAAGCTTGTTGCTCTAATAACATGAATTAACTGCTTACCCTCTCGAGAATATATTGTTCGTCGCTAGGCAATAGTGAGTTTGTGTTGCATCTCCCACTAACAATTTCTACTAGTAGTACACCAAAACTATAAACATCATCTCTACGCGTCGATTGGCCTCTAATTGCATACTCGGGTGCCAAATAACCACTGGTACATAAACCAACAGAATTTTAGTGAATCTATACAAAAGAAACTGAACAATGGTGAATTAAACAAAAACAATACACGGGTCTTACATTGTTCCAGCTACTCGTGTGCTAACATGTGTCATATTTGCGGGTATCAACTTTGCTAGACCAAAATCAGAAATCTTGGGAGTTAAATCTTTATCAAGAAGAATATTGCTTGCTTTAATATCCCGATGAACTATATGTGGGCGAACTTCCTCATGAAGAAAAGCAAGTCCTCGTGCAATTCCTATGCAAATCTTAGTTCTTGTTCTCCAACTGAACTGGATAGAACTATGACCACTACCTAAAATATACAAAAAATAAATTAGTAAAAATCGAAAGTATAAATAAAAATGTTTGTGAAAGAATGACAATTGAGGAAGAAAGATTGTGGATCTGTAATTTACCTAATAGGGTTTGAGCTAAGCTGTTGTTTTCAATATAATCGTATACCAAAACTCTATGATCCCCTTCAACACAACATCCAATAAGCTTAGCTAAGTTTTCATGCTCGATATCAGAAATCACTTTGATCTCCGTTAAGAACTCTACACAATTAAATTGTCCTAATTCGATAAACTAGAACCTTTATAACATCCAATAATCAACAGAAACAAACAATTAAATCATTATCATAAAATAAACAACCACTACCTGCAATGCAGGTGTTAACAAACCATCCGAAAGCGTCTTCAACGAGTCCGAAGAAGACGACTTAATCGCCGCTTCATAACCGGACTCACATCACTAGTCTCCACATCTCCATTAACTTTCCTATTCCACACCGGCTTCTTCATATCCTCCGGTGAACTAACCACCGCCGTCTTAATCGGAGACAAATCATGCTCCTTAACTGGCGTCGGCGCCGCCACCGGAGAAACCGGCTCAGGCTCTCCGGCGCCGCCTCGAACAACCTGATTCCACGACGATGGAACCATGACATCACCAGATTGATCGGTATTGGCGGCCATAAGGTTTAACTGAAGTTTAAGTTGATAATTAATAAGTTTAATTTGATGATTATGAAATGATTAAGATGAAAATTGGAAATGTAAGGGTTAGGGTTTCCAAAGATTAATTAGGGTTTGATGGATCAGTTAGGATCTGATCGTACACACACAAACAGCAGAGAAGCTGTGTTTGTTTAAGTTTGTTTGTTCACCAAAATAATGAAATGATCATTTTGCCCCTTGCACATGACTAACAGAATATTGGTTATGGGACTTGTCTAGAGTATAAAACCGGACTCCCCACGATGATAATGTCCAAGTTTGTCTTATTGCGATGCGCAGAATCAAGTATTATAGGGACCAACGGTGTATTTTAGTCTTTTTATATATATATCTTAACTACATATAAAAGCAAAATGATCAAATTTGAAAATGTTAAAATGTTGAAAATCTTAAAATAGTCAAAGGCGAGATAAAATAAAATGAATGGGGTTAGAATTTTATTTTGACAAGTTTTTAATAGATGTACGTAATCTATACTACTTAAAGCTTATCCCCCTTAATTTAATGCGCAAGGGGGGTTGTGCACAACCAAAAGTACGGTACATACATGTCTATGCATACCGAAATAACTACAACTCATTTGAAATATGCAAACCTCAATGAAGTCGTCATTAATCGGAAGTATACGAAGAGACATGAAGTTACATTGTGATCATTACTTGGAGGTATACAAAGAAACAATGCATTTAGTTGTTGCAACACTTCATATTCATCTTAAGGAGCCTATAAATAACACATGTATTTCTTAAACTTTCCACACCATTTCAGCTTAAAAAATATGGTTTGCATCACAGACGTCAAAAACTTATGCAATTGTTTCTTATAACAGGGATTTTATGGAACAACTACTGTCCTCAGCATCAAAGCCTAGAAAATTGATACATATTATACTGCTTTTTTAAAAAAGTATTGGAATGGATTAGTGAATGTTATGTTGAGATTGTGTATGTTTAAATAAATACTGTTTCATTGTATGTAGATGTAGGCTTGAAGTATTTACAAGGGTTGTTCTTATTGAAGTGTGACATGTTTATTGAACTATTTATAAAACTGTTCTTTTGATATTTATAGCCATTCGCTAATGTCTACTATTCATATTACAGGAGCAAATACCCATCTTAATAAAGCTCAACATGGTCAATGTGAAGCATTGCTTGCCGAGTTCATAGCATTGCATTATCAGGTACCTCACAATTTTGTATATCATCTAACATCTTAGAAAGAACTTGAAAAAGGTTTACAAACTTAAATATTCTTAATTTTTTTGCTATTTTTTACAAGCAAAAATGAAAAGTATTTTACCTTTGCTGCAAACCCAAATTTATAAGAAAGAAAAAAATACAATTGAAACTTATGTAAAGGCTATAACTGAATTTACCATATACTTGGATATCTAAAAAGTAGATTACAGTAGCTTTCACTGGGTGTGAAATGATTTGATTGTTGTTTCTAATGTTTGGATTAGCTTATAATAAATGATGCATTGATGATTGTCGTCTCAATACGAGTTTGTGAAACCTAGGTGGATTTTTTTGTCTGCCTTCAGTTCACACAATGCTTTTCAAATGTTTCAGCTTTTTGTGACTGCCTTCAGTTCACACAATCTTATGCAGGTGGATCTTTTTGTCTGAGTTTGCCAAGAAGTAAACCGGTGGTTAAATATAAGTTAACAGAGTGTCGAGTGTCGACGTGGTGTCATAGACCAAGGTCTCCATGATAATGGTACATCAGTCAGGTCTGTTGTTACTCTTGAAACAGAAGATGCAAACAGTCGACATCACCAGCAGTTGCCCTACGACATCTTAGTCAACTGCCATAATTTTATTGACAGATCACGTATGCACTCAAATGAACAAATGGTTAACAAGGTTTGCCTGCTTTTCGTTAAAATGTCTTAGTCTTTTATGATTGACTTTTTTTTTTTTTTTAATTATAGTTTTATTTCTTTGATGTGTGCAGTCATATGCATGGTGATTTTACATTATCTCAACCGTTAACAAAAGGAATCCGGTTATTTTATGATATAATATACATATGATAAAATTTATTGCTAATTGTATAATGAAACTAATAAGTGCCCCGCTCACTTTTTCCTGTTATCGTAGTCGTTTGGCTCCTTAATCTTGCCACCTCTGATGATTATGATATTCTTTACTATCAACATTATAAACTCCTCCTGTGTAGGGGTTTAACTTTGGCCACCGAGCTAATGGTTTCTGGAAGACAAGAAGAGGCACACAACCTAATTGTGATGTATATTTTTTTTGTTTTATGTCCTTATCATTTCTTATGAGCCGGTATTTTTTTGGTTGTTATAATATGAATCTCCACATCTAGGTGCAGTCGCGTCTGCTGCACCAATCAGTGCAATGACTGCCATGAGAACTGGTGCCAAGAACCTGGTATTTTCTCAGGGCATTGTTCCGCGGATCATGCGTTCAATCCCCTGTTTGCAAGAGAATCAGCTATGGAAATCCACCTTCCCCCATTATGAAAAAATTCAACAATGTTCAACCTTCACAAAATTTTGTTGCAGCAAATCCTCAGAAGTGTCGTGTTGTGAATAGTAACGAAAGATACTGTGGAGATATCCGAGTTGGTGTGACCTTTACCACAAGGGTACGTAGTCTCTGACTTTAAACCATTTAGAAAATTAACGTAAATATACAAATGACCATATCTTTGATAGTTTCACTTATATTTCATGAATACAGGTTGAAACCGAAACTTATGCATAAGAATCTGGAGGATGGAAAGAGAGCAAGTGGTAGTGTTTGGGTAATGTTGATTATGCTTATTTTGGGCTTTAATTATGTAATGTTACCTGCAAATACATGTTACAATTTATTTAGTGCTTGATTAAGGTTTGTTATTATGGGAATCGTTTACATCACTAATATTTGGTACATGTTCAAACATGTTAGGCTAAGTTGTTTTACAACGCTTTTGCTCCATTAATTTTTAGATACTATGTATATAATCATTGTCACAAACATTTTTACACGTCTGAGGTTTTATTCCATTTCAAATACACTGGGTAGGCTTTTCACGCACAATGCATTTTATTTGATTTTTTACGCTAATTTTTTTAAATCACAATGCATTATAGGCCTGTTGTAGCAGAAGAGCATAAAGTTCAGCCATCAAAGCATAATTCAGATCATAAAGTAATTTACACCTCAGTTACGCAGGTTACTTCATCAAACAAGTAATATCTTATATTTTTGTATCAGCACAATGAGACTAGGAAAACCTTCCTGTGAACCACAATCATTTTTGCATTGTGAGCTGCCGAAAAAATTCTATGAGCTGAAGCTTCTGAAAATTATAACTGTCGCATTTATGGTATATGATTTAGGCACTATTGTACCTAAAATCAGTCTAAAATCTCTTTTTCAGTTTTGCCTCTTGCAAAAGGTAGATTGGAGCTGGGTAAGTGCTCAAATACATTAAGAAAAAAAGAACGTGGGACGGATTGCAAAGTTAATATCTGATCTCCAGCCTTTAATTAAAGAAAGGGATCAAGTTGAGTTGGAGTTACACAGAACCAAGTTGGGCCACTTTCTGTAGTACAACAAAGAATGGCCAAAGCGGGTCATTGTAGTGATATTTGTAATGTGCATGGGATATAATATTATTTCTTTGTTAAAACTTTAAAATTGTCCCCTTTCTTATTATTTTTATGATATATAAAAGCATCATAAATGAAAATGATTGGAATCATAGAATATTAATCAAGGTAGAAGCAAAAGAGAATATTGATTTAATAAGCAGATTGTTGCATTTAGCAATAAAGAGAGTGTTAGTCCATTGATCTTTATCTTCATCACAGATAATGATAATATTAATTGGCAATTTGCTTCATATCATGTTTGACAATGAAGCTCGATTGATATCTCAATAGTCCATAACGGTCATATATTTTCCTTCCATTCAACTTATTCACATTAAATGGTTCATATTAATTTTAATGGTTCATTGATTGTTTGCTATTAGTGATTCGTACGAATGTTAATATATGATCGTTAAGTATTTAGTATGAGTTTCCATCCTTTGTTGATAATTCTAATTAAATGATCGTGTTGTTTTTGGCCATTACACGCCTCAAATGATGACAACAATCAAAAAGCAACTTTGATAATGCATCATCTTCACATGCCTGTTGCACAAACCACAAACGCATACAATCATGCAATTTAGATGATCCTGAAATATTCATCAAATTCTCTAACAACTCAAAATTTGCCATTGAAGAGTACAAATAGTTATATAATTCCTAATAACAAAAGTCACAAATAAATAAGAAACAAAACACTTATGTAACATACTCAAATTAAAATACTACATATGAAAAGACTATGTTAATAAAAACTTTTAATGGAAATAAAGTAATGTAAATACAAAAGTAATTATAACATTATTAGGCATCTAAGTATAGATTCCACAAAATTAATATAAACTAAACTAATAATAACATTATTAGCCATCTAAATAATATATAGAATGCAAATTCTCTAATAGGTATCTAAATACCATCATATACAACATTATGGATAAAAACATGACCCCTCAACCACTAGACCGGGCATCGCACGGGTTGAGGGAAGCCTCGTTTTACTTAATTCTTTAATCTTTAATCTTGAAACCTAATATAGGCAACTTTGAAAACACACGATTTGAGACATTTACTAATTAAAAGAGTTGAAAACATGGTATGATATTAGACACTTAATTTTGGCAAGATTGGTTATTTCGAATATTTGTTATTTTTATAGCAACTCGTTTATTATGATTGACCATCTTAAAAGGTAGCTATGTTAACCCATTTTTTTCTTTTCTTATTAATGATGTTTGAAATTTTGGAAAATACAATTAAATGGACAATAATGAAATTCTATAAATAATGAAAAATAAAAAAAATAAAAAATTCACAAACTTTACATTATTTTTAATGTATTTTTAGCTTCCTTAGTAAGCTCTTTCCATAACTTATTTATGGAGAATGATGAATATACAAGTTTTTTGTCACTTACAATATAAATTGGGCTTTCAAATTTTAAATCACAATGCAAAATTCATATTCTGCTATTGTTCATTATTATTCATCTTTTAATTTATGGATTTTCTCATAACTAAGAACAACTTGGTGAGTTTTTTTTTTGGCAAGTTACACAGGGTTACATACTGGGTGTTCCAGCCTGTGATTTAAAAAGAAGTTATAACGAGGATGCCACCTGGTGATGAACGTGGATTTTGGTCTTCATCACTCAAATTAGTTACTTAATTAATACTTCTTGGTGTTTTGTTTATGATGACTATCTGGATTTTTTATAACCATATCATCCGTATAGCTTTTTGCACAATCTTATGTGCTACAAGGAACAAAGAGAATGGGTTTTATTTATATTTATAAAGTTAAAAAGTCAAACGTAAGGTTATATATCAATTAATTTTTTGGTTCACATTTGTTCGATGCATTTTTCCATGTCATATCAGCCTTACTACGGAATCCGATTTTGATGTTTTTGAAGACGTTCCTGTCATATCAGTCTTATGATTGATGTTGCAAAGATAAAAGTGATTTTTTGAAAAATATAATTTTTTTTTGTTCATGACTATGATATTTTACCTTTGACGTCAACCTTATCATTTATAGTTATTTGTTCGTAAGATTGAACAATATAATTTGAGCCAAACTCTGCTGGGGCATTGGAGTGTCTTGACTCCACCAAAATTCTTATTTTTAAAATTTCTAGAACTCATCATTAGAGACATATTGTTTGTAAGATTTAGCAGTATAATTTGAGCCAAACTCTGCTGGGGCATTGGAGTGTCTTGGCTCCACCAAAATTCTTATTTTTAAAATTTCTACAACTCATCATTAGAGATATATGTATAGTGCGTATTACATTTTACTTGGTAAATACAATAGACATAATAGGTTAAATGTATTCAATAATTCACCAAATAATGTTTGACATATAAACTTCAGAATATCAATATGGTTTATAATCTTGCATTATGTTTCACGTAATCTGATATTTTTGTCCTCGCATTCTCAAGTTTGTAATTATGTCACTGACGACATGCTTGATTTATTTTAGTTCAAATTCACTCAAATGACTAATTGTGTGTTTATAATAGAAAATAATCAATGTCGTTAATAAGTCATTCACCATTAGTTTAGGAAAATATGTAATCAAGCAACCAATATCTATATAAATGAGAACACTTTATATTTTTGTTCATAATATTCATCATGCATGCTAAATGAAGACGCGTTGATATTGGGTCATAATTTTCTTCTATACATTAGCAATGATTTATACATACATGTGCTTTGGCAATGATTTATACATATCATGCAAATTTAAGTTAGACAATGATTTAATGAAAATGCATGTAAATATATCACTCTAAGTTAGGCAATTATTTATTCATATCATGCAAAACTTCTTATGTAAGATTAATATTCACATTGATTTGTAGGGGTGAGCATGAGGCGGGGTTGTTAACAGGTCTTGAATGGGAGTTTCCAGGATCGAAAGATCATAACAACATCATGAGAACATCATCAACAAATCACTAAAACGAAAAACATAGAAGATGGGTTTGAACCCTTTAAATAAGAATCTGATATAAATATACAGGAAGGGTTGTTGTATGATTACAGAAAGCCTATTCTATATATACTGATGAATCGATGTGTTGTGAAACAACACAACGTTTCATTATATAAAAAAAAAAAAAAAAAAAAAAAAAAAAAAAAAAAAAAAAAACGTTATAATGTTGTTGTAAACCTAATAATCGTTTCTCTATAACTGCTATCTAATGGGTTTGTTGTAGGCCCATCAATTTGCAGACTTTTCTTTTATTTTGGCATCCAAGACATTAAGTTGATCCAACAGTTCCTCCCTAATGTCGAGATGCCAAAACCTTCTTCTTTGTGGATCTTCTGATGCTTTTTTGAATCTTGCTTTCTTCTTGATGTCTTCAATCTGGTGTTGTCACTGATCTTAATGATCAATTTTGTGACTTCAATGCAAGTAAATCCCTTGGCCTTCTTCCTAGCACTTGAGTACATCTTCCTTAAAAAAAACATCCATTATTTCCATTCCCTTTTTCTTTTGAGATTTTAAAGTGCATCTTTGATCTTGAATGACGATTGTAAAACATGATTTGGGTGTTGCTTGATCCCCTTCGGCTCTGATACCAATGTTAACAGGTCTTGAATGGGAGTTTCCAGGATCAAAAAATCATAACAATATCATGAGAACATCATCAACAAATCAGTAAAACGAAAAACAAAGAAGATGGGTTTGAACCATTTAAATAAGAATCTGATATAAATATACATGAAGGGTTGTTTTATGATTACAGAAAGCCTATTCTATATATATTGATGAATCGATGTGTTGTGAAACAACACAACGTTTCATTATAAAAAAAAACTAAATGTTATAATGCTGTTGTAAACCTAATAACCGTTTCTCTATAACTGTTATCTAATGGGTTTGTTGTAGGCCCATCAATTTGCAGGCTTTTCTTTTATTTTGGCATCCAAGACATTAAGTTGATCCAACAGGGGTGGGGCGGTTTTACGGTAAAACCAAAAGCCAAACCGTATATTTCGGTTTTTTTGGAAACTACAAACCGTTTGGTTTCTGTTTTTTCGGTTTTGGTTTTTCGGTTTATGGCATTAAATCGGTTTGGTTTATGACCTTCAGCTTTTTTCTTCTTTTTTTTTTCAAATTTTTTTAACAACAAAAATAGATCTCATTATTAATATAAACCATTAAATAATAATTCAAATAAAATTAAAAACACTATAATAAAAACAAACTTCAAGGGCTTAAAATATTTCTTAATGTACCTTATTAATTAGAAACATAACTTATTAGTTATTTTAAATACCAATGAAATCAAACTAGGAAGGTATAAATTGTAAATTAATTATTTGTAAAATTTCTTTCTTTCAAAAATTAAAAAAATAAAAGAAAAAAAAACACTAAAAAGTGGAAGATTTTGTCCATATGTGTGCCTTCTAATCGATCGCCCAGACAATCGAAATAAAAAATAAAAATAAATAAATAACCGACGACCGACTCGCGACCGATAGCCCACATCAAGCTCGATCGGCACACGAGTCGGTCGACCGATTCATGACCGATACTTTTTCCATTGCTGCGCCCAGCCTAATAGCATGGTGTGAACGTGAAATTAAGATAACTGAGATAATCCCTTAAAATTTTGTCATTCAATAAATATGCATGTGAACGTGAATAAAATAAAAGGGGAATTACATACATCGTCACATACACACCAATATTTACATATTTCCCCAAATATAAGTTTTTAATGCATGATGTACAAGCCTATTAAAGAAAGGTTTGGGGAAATATGTAAATAGTGGTGTGTATGTGGGGATGTATGTAAATGCCCCTAAAATAAAATGATTAATATGTTCCCTCTAAAGAACACAATTCTTTGTGCGTCTTAGCTTTGCGATGACTATTAATAAAGCTCAGGGCAAACAATTTCAAATGTGGGTGTCTATATGTCCGACTTTGTTTTCTCACATGGCCAGCTTTATGTTGTTTTGTCTAGAGGATATCACGTAGAACTACAAAGGTATTAGTGAAGCCAGTTAAGGAGTTCGGTCAAGGAGGAGTCTACACCTCAAATGGCGTCTACCAATAAGTTTTACGCGACGAGTAATGTGCATTGTTAGTTAGTATCATATAATTGATGTAATGTTTTCTTTTTCAGTCTCACTAAATATTTTTATATGTCGTTTGATACATGTTAAGAATTTTTGATAGAGTTGAATTATCACTTGTTACAACCGTTTTCATTTTTATTTTTTCACGTTCTATTTTAAATGTTATATGAAACACTTACCACAAAATCGCATATCGTTAATTATCTGCCGCTAGGTGTGGGTACTCGCCTAGTAAATATATATATAAATATTATATTTATTTGAATTCGGTTTTTCAGTTTAAATTGCTAGAACCATAACCGAAACGAGAACCGAATATTTCATTCGGTTCGGTTTTGACAAATTCAGTTCGGTTACAAGTTTGATTCGGTTATCTTCGGTTCGGTTGGTTTCGGTTTATTTGGGTATTACCCAAACCATGAACACCCCTACTTCCATGGACACCATAATACTTGATTTAGCAAACTTGATTGGAGCTTCATTTGCGAGCTCACTAATATTAATCCTAGACGAGCTCAAGTTGAGTTAATGATTGAATAAGTAGATAAAAACTTGACTCTCGAGTATTAAATAGTATAAGTTAACTCGAAGAACTTAATAAGAATTCAAGTGAGTTAAACTTTACATTGGACTTGTTAATATGTTCCAAGCTCGTTTTTAGTACTCGAAGAGTTGAATAACTCCATGAATGCTCAACTTGTTTGCATCTATATGTTTCAAAACTTTGTCAGCCTGTCGCGCATTATAAATATAACTCACAGAACTTGATAAGAATTTGTGTCAATTCCTAATAAACTCGATCTCGCCTTGTAATATGTTCCACGTTTGTTTTTAGCACTTGCAGTTGCAGAGTCGAGATTAAGACGAATAACTCGATAAATATGCAACATGTTTGCAGCTATATATTTTTCGATATAAATAACCATAAACAAAGCAGCAGTTGCTGCATAACCAGTCATAGTTAACCATGAACATGGTATGAATAACACGTGGATGAATCGTATTAGGATATATAAGTTATCAATAAATAATAACGTTCAAAGTTCTCAATGATAACTTGTTAAGCTAAAAGAACAAATTCAGCAAAAGTGTACTTACAGTCGCCGTATTACAATAGGAAGACCATGGTAAAGACTTGTAATCTTCTGATTCTAATTCAAAGGCGATTGATCCATGCCATATACCCTCCTCCCAAGCCACTCCACGTAGCAACTAATACATTATACATAGCACATACACTTATTGCTATTTTAGTCTTGATGACAACCAGCGAGTCATGACATGCTCGCCAAATGAAAGCTCAAGAGGTTTTTCCATGGGCTTGAATGATCTTACTCATCACATATTTGGTGTTCATTAGCCATACACAATCTGCACAGACCAATCTAGGAGGATTGCCACTGAGAATAGACAGTAAAAGGGCACATTGAAAAGCCCCTGTATGTTCTACTGTCTCATGAATAATTGATTAACAACTCTTCACATCAAGTTTGATAGCAGTAGCACAAACAAACTTAAGTGCGGATGACCTCCAATACCATCATCCTTCTTTCTCTACCTCTAAGCATGTTTACATGACTCATGTTGATAAGCATGATTTTGAACCATTTTGAAGACCCATCATCAGTAGGTAAACTATAGGAGCATGGAAAGCAGCACAGAGCAATTGGCCCGTTTTAAAGCCGTGCACAGCAGAAAGGTCTCTATAATTATGAACGAGTAATGAGTAACATCTAGAAAAGATGCAAATATACTAATCCAAACAGCAAATAAGGTTTCTTAATACAAGGCAAATGAGCTAAATGAAACACAAATCATTGAATCATGAACAGATAAATCTTTCCACTTAGGTGTTGCCTGACAATGTCAGTATCTTGAGTTTCTACTTCTCCGCACTGAGGGAGGATATTTAAGATTTTTTTTTTTTCAAATGAATACATAAATCATGGAATATTTAACAGAACAAACAATTGGATTTCCTATCATGTCCTTTCCAAAGCAAATTTAGGCTTCAAGAGTCAAATGCCAACTGCAATATCTTACGAAACCCTAAACTGACCTATAAATATCGTTTATACCATATACTACAAGGCCCAAACCGAAGCATGAAGATATAATTAGAACTTCAAGAACCACAAACCACATTAATGTAATTAGATTTATGGAAAAGCAAATAAAATTTAGAAGCAAGTGACTAAGACGAACCTGATGCTGCACCATGTCCTTCAGTAACCAAACAGTACGAAGATGAAGGCTAAGGAGATTACGAACATTCTACCCATCCGCTTAAGATGCATAGTCGAGTATCTAACTCCTAAAGTGGTTGATCACCTCTTCTCATGATATTTAGTACTTTTAGCCAACCCTTCTACCAGCGAGATATAAGAAGCATAATCATGAATGAGTCCTTTTTCACCACGCAACTTCTCAAATGTGTCAGCATCGCCATAAGTACAATGACCTTCCAATAATATATTATACGTAATGTCATCTGGAACCACACCCAAATCAATCATGGACTTTAAAAGCTTGTCAGCATTTTTCATTTGTCCAACCTTACATAAACCGTTCATCAACACATTATACGTTATTATTCCTGGTATAAGTCCATCCCTCCGCATTTCCTTCAATAGCTGGAAACCCATCTTAACATCACCCTTCTTGCAGAACCCGTCAATGACCATTGTGTAAGTCGCGTCATCAGGTTTCAGACCCGATTTCATCATTTCCCTCAACAAATTTTCTGCATCTATAACTAGTCCTTCCCGGCATAAACCCGATATAAGAGCCGTGTACGCCACATTATCAAGCACAATACCTTCCCTAACCATTCTATCCCTAACTTCAAGAGCCAAACGCAGATCACCCTCTTTGCAACATCCATCAAGAAGAGACGTGTATGTAATCTTGTCAGCCTTAAATCCGACCCTAGCCATTTCGTTAATCAAATTCCTAGCTTCACTAATTCTACCACTCTTACAAAGACCATTAACAAGCGTGTTAAAAGTAATTAAATCAGCTTTAACACCTCTTGTCACCATTTTACCGTACATTTGCATAGCCTTACCAACCTTCCCGTTTCTACATAAACCATTAATCAAAGTCGTGAAAATAACCCCATTAGGCTCCAAACCCCTTCCACACATCTCACCAAACAACAAATACGCATCACGTAACCTACTTTCTCTACACAACCCATTAATCAAAACACTATACGTAAACACATCCGGAACAAAACCACTCTCTTCCATAACCCTCTTCAACCTAAACCCGTCCTCCAATCTACCCACCTTACAATACCCATTCACCAAAATATTAAAACTAACCAAACTCGGCCTTAAACCCCATTTCGCCATTTCATCAAAAACCTTATTAGCATCATCAATCCTACCCTCTTTACAAAACTTATGCATAAACTTATTAAAAACACGTACATCCGGCTTATACCCACATCCCAAAACATCCAAATAAAACCTTAAACCACTCGCATTATCACTCATTTTAACCAAACACTCCACAACGCGCCCACAAATATCATAAAAACGCGCAAAGTTCAAATCTTTACTACTTTTAGCCAATTTTAAACAGTTAACAGCATCAGAAACAAACGCGTAATCAAGATAACAATTAACAATAGAACTAAACACAAATTCACAATCTTTTCCATAAAGGGTATCTAAAAAAGCATTAAAAAGTGACCCAGAAGAGTGTTTTCCCTTTTTTTCGATAACGAAGCGCGTTAAAGACTCGGAATCTTGATACATTTGGTGATGGGAGAGGAATGTGATCATGGAGAAGTATGTTTGGATGGTGTGGCGAAATGGGGGGTGTTTGGAAATGTGGTTAAAGAAGGATAAGAGGGTGTTTGGGGGTATGTTTTGTGGGTTTGTGTTGATTAAAGTTGTTATGTGTGAGGGTTTGAGCTGTGGGATGAGTTTGTTGAGGTTTGTGTTGTGGATTATGGAGTGTGAGAGTGTGGTGATGAATGGGTCTGTGTGGTGGTTGTTGGCGGGTGATGGTGGTGGTGTGTACCATGGTGTAGTGGTGGTGGTGTGACAGCGGAGGTGGTGGTGGGAGGCTCTTCTTAATGGGTACATACTTTGGAAATGTTTTGAGTTACCATTTTTTCATTATTGTTTGTTATTATTATGTCGTGATAACTCGTGAGCTATTTGAAATCGACTCATAAGTCTAAGTTCATATGATGTTTTAGTGGACTCACGAGTCCGTATCGATGTTAAATTACTCGAGCTATGTGTAAGCTTTGTCGAACACAATTAGAATTTTACTCGCGAGCTTTATCGAACTTTATTAGATTTTTTTTTTCTTATATTATTACGTGCTAGTAGGGTATTCACGCACAGCGATGGAAAGAAAAGTTTTGTGTGTGTTAGGGTATGTTTTTACCTTTTCCAACGGCTCGGTCATAGTCCATAGTGATGTAGATGTGGTTCGGTGATAGTCTCATGGTGGTGTAACGATGGTTCAGCAATGTGTGTGTGAGTGTAGGTGCAAGGTAAATAAATGAAATGGAGGTGGTAATTTAAAATAATAATAATAATAATAAAATAAAAATAAATAAATAAAATATGATTAAACAATTGTTTTGTTTTGTTTTGTTTTTTTTTTTAAGCTGAAATATATTAACAAAAGCAAAAGAGAGCTCCGAAGAGAAGACAGAAAGAAAGGCCGAACGGCCCGACCCACGCCACAAACGGCTCACCAACTGAAACTAAAGACTATACATATGCCCAAAAAAAACTATATACTAGCTAGAATGTCAAATGGACGTTGGGTCTAGCAGATCCAGTTAGCGCGGCTAGCCTTGAACCAAGCCGAGATCCAAACCTTAGAAAGCCTTTGAATGGTGGGGAACAAGTCTTCATCCAAAATTCTATCAACCTCGCTTTGCTCCGCGTTGACAATTTTATTTCTCCGTTTCCAAATAATCCAAATCGCACAACAAAAAACACCGTGCATAATTTTCTTTATCTTTGGACAGCCGTGCGAGAGGATAGAACATGACGCCAAGTCAGTAATACAAAACGAAGGAATGATCAGAAGAATATCAATGTTCCACCATCCCCATATTTTTCTCCACACACGAGTGATGCGAGGGCAAAGAATGATGCTGTGATGAATGTTCTCCATCTTTAAATTACAGATAGGGCACACGCAAATATTGACCTTTTTAGGAATCCATGAGTTCCAATTGTGCGAATTAATCATGGCAGCATCGTAGTTCTTTGTATCCTGAATATACTTACAAAGAGCTTTAGTTTTAAACAAACCTGAATCGTCATACCCATCTGTCCGGATCATTCGAAGACAGGTCCAAACTACCAATACAATTAATTATAACATGAAGATCATCACTAGTTCTACCTCGTGGGGGGGGGGGGGGGGGAACGCCAGGCCCAATTCCCTGCCCACACATTATTGGAGAGGTGCCATCTATCAGCAATCTTGCAGCCCTTGAATTGTTCAAGCGCATACAACCTAGGGAACGCATCCGACAACCTCACACCATTGTTACACCAAGGGTCTAGCCAAAACCGAGTGTCCAGCCCATTTGAAACTTTAATTCTGAAGGAATTCTTAAACGAGCTAACCAAGTCATTGGATTTATTAAAAGCCTTAACAACATTATACCAAATACCACCAGTACCTAAGGAGCTAGCCGAAGAATCAAAGCCCCCATCCTCACCATAAAATTCCTTAATAACATTACGCCAGAGAGCGTTTTTTTCCACAAGAAACCTCCATTTCCATTTACAAAGAAGGATAAGATTTTTTGAATGAAGGCTACCGACCCCAAGACCCCCTTTGTCCTTGTCAAGAAGAATGCAGTTCCATTTGACCCAACTTATACCTTTTTGAGACGGCTTGAAGCCCCAAAAAAGCGACTTCGAATAGATTCTAAAGTATTAATGACCTTTTGGGGCGCTTTAAACAATGAGAAGTAGTAAATTGGGAGGCTACCAAGGACGGCCTTAACAAGAGTTAGTCTACCACCAATCGATAACGAGTTAGCTTTCCAAGAGGAAAGCTTGACTCTAAACCTGTTTATGACATCGTTCCATCCAACACAAGTATTCATCCTTTTCCCCACCGGAAGCCCGAGGTAGAAAAAAGGAAGATTATCATGAGTGCAACCAAGAGAGGCGGCCATGGAAACGACCTCATTAACCGGGACACCCACACCAATCACTCTACTTTTATCAATATTCACTTTAAGGCCCGATGCAAGTTCAAAACACTTAAGGATATGAATGAGATTCAGAGCATTGGCCCTCGACCATTCACCAAAGAATAGAGCATCGTCCGCATATTGCAAGAGAGAAAGATTGGCACCACTATTTGCGAGAAAAATCCCTTTATAAGTCCTGTTATCATAAGCTTCTAAAATAGATACTTGAAGAGCTTCGGCCACAATAAGAAATAAGAAAGGTGATAGAGGGTCACCTTGACGAAGGCCCCTCTCGAGTTTGAATTCCTTTGAAGGGGAACCATTGACAAGGACCGAAATCGAGGCCGACGAGAGACATGAGGATATCCAACTTCTCCATTTGGATCTGAACCCCATTTGCCTCATGGTGTCGAGAAGAAATGACCAATTCACACTATCAAACGCTTTCTCGAAATCCACCTTAAAAAGAAGAAGTTTGGAGCCTTCAATAGATGTCATTCGAATAATCTCGTTAGCGACCAGGATACCATCGAGGATTTGTCTACCTGAGATGAAAGCCGCCTGGTTCGGAGATATGACCGAGGCAATGACTTTAGCCAGACGATTCGATAAAATCTTAGATATAACCTTATATACACATCCGATTAAACTTATGGGCCGATAGTCCCCAAGGCCAAGGGGGTCATTGTGTTTGGGGATTAGGACGATGAAGGACGGATTGCACCCATTTGCAAGACTACCAGTTGGTTCGAAGAATTTTATGCATTCCAAAAAGTCAACCTTGATTATATCCGAGAAGGTTTTGATGAATTTAAAATTAAAACCATCCGGTCCCGGGGATTTAGTACTAGCACACCCCCAAACAGCCTCCTTAATCTCCATCGCGGACATAGGAGATTCAAGATAACAAGCATCGAAGTCATAGAGTTTTTGAAAACGGTTACTTGAAAAACAAGGACGATTCAAGTTCATTTCCTTAAACCTGGAGGAAAAGTGATCATATGAGATTTGGTTCAATATATTGACTCTTTGTATATATGTATATAAATAATTAGTATGCTATCTAATCAAGTCGATTCCAACTAAGATCGGAAGCATCGAGTGGAATAACATCAACATTTGGATTCTATTTTTAAAGGTTTAAAACATAAAGTAGAATGAAGTTGAGTAGTGGGTTAATTCATCCAAATCGATCTTAAGATTAAGACGTCATAGAGAGCGATTAGAGTTTCGAGCTTCAATTTTTCTTGTCTAAGTGGATCGCAAGTATGTTTATTTGTTATCAACTATACCTTACTATTAAATTTTGTTCCTTTTTATTTACTGTGCTGTTTTTGTTAGTTTTTATGTTAATAAGTTTAGTGATTTTGAAAAATAAAATAAATAACTAAATAAAAATTTATTTTAATTATTGTATAAATTCTGTTATATTAAAATTATGAGCGTTGATTGAAATGTTTAAAAATATGACTAACTTATATGTTTAATTCATTCAACATTTGACACATATTTTGATCATTTTCTCACTCTACATGTTAACCATTGATTTTGACACATTACACAATCTCCTCTTTAAGAATATAATTAAGGGTCGTTTGGTTTGTAAATAAGTTTATGATTTGGATTTGGATTTAGATTTGAGAAAATATCCATAACAAACGTATAGATAATAGTGTTACGAAAAACAATCATTGAAATATGTGTTATAAAAAACTACTATACGCGCAAAAAATGTTAGTGTGCCACGAAAATTTGCACGCCCTTGTTTAGATGATTAGACGTATATTTTTATCCAAATAAAAACACATCAACAACTGACACGTGTACAGGAGCGCAAATATGTTTGCACTCCGGGACTTTTTGTGCGCCACATATTATTAAACGAAAGGCTAGAAATGTGCCACGTGTACACAGAGAGCAAATATGTTTGCTCTCTTTAATATTTTGCGTGCCACCTTATTTTAAAAGAAATGCTAGGGAAGTGACACGCACACATGGAGCGCAAAATATGTTTGCTCTCCCTCACATTTTGCACACCGAGTCCACAGGGAGCGCAATTTTGTTTGCTCTCTGTGACAACTGGCAATTTATGGAGTCTATTTTAGGTAACCGCATTACGCTAAATTAAACTGAGATTCGCCTTTAACACTATTTTATAAACCATGACTTGATTTTATATCATCGATTGGTTTTTACGGTTTATTTCATCATTAAATGAGTTATCGTATGTGTTTTAACTCTATTTGGTAGGCATTATTCGATTCGGCACTAGAAAAACCTAAAACAAGAGTTATTGTAACTTTTAGACCGTAACTCGAAAATTGACAAATAAATAGTCAAAACTCGTGGAAAAACGTAAATAACGATGTTAGAAAGTTGAATGAACGTTGTGGGACACTCGGGGGACAATTTATGAGCTCGGGAATGGGTAAACGGGGAAGTTACGAAAAATGGCGACCACGGCCCCTCTACTTCACCTAGGTCGGCCACCCTCCTCCACCATTTCTATTTATTTTTCAAGTCCTTGTGTCCAAGTATAAAAGGGTCTCACCACCCCTCATTTGCTAGCTTCTTTCTCTCACTAGAAAAACGCACACAATACACTTTCTCTCACTACCTTCTCTCTAAAAACCCTAATTCACCACCACCACCGCCGGCCATAAATCCGGCCACCACCACCTCCACCACCAAAAGCAAGATCTCTTTCTCCTCTTTCCAACCATATATCATACACTCAATTTGGACTTCATTAACACCTCCAAATTCAAGAATTAAAATTCGTACTATTAGGGTTTCTAAAGATTTCATAGGGCTTTTGCAATTGGTGATTAGATAAGGTAAAACGAACATGTATTGAGCTTGATTGGGTGATAAAAAGCCACGAATTGGTTTCTAGGGTTTCGACCCATGAACAATTTTTGAGGCTTTTGGGTAGAACATGAAATTAAAGCTAATTAGTGACTAAGTAAACAAGTAATCAGTGTTTGGTACATGTGTGATGCATTAATTTGATGGGTTTTGCATTTTAGGGTTTATGTTCATGTTGTTGGTCTAGATAGTTGATGGGTTTTGTGTTTGGATTGTGTTTGGAGCTTGAATGATTGGATTTGAGTGTTGTAGAATTGGTTTTGATGTGTTTGGTTGTGACATATGGGGCGTACGCACCAAGAAGCCCACGTTGGGGTCTTGGTTGGTGTCGCACGTGGCCTATGATTGGTCATGGGTTGAGTCGGGTCGATTTGGTAGCTTATTGATTGGTTTAGTTGAGGTTTGGATGAGACGCGTGGAGCCGAAAAGCTTTTAGAAGCTTGTTTGGTTCACGTGGTCTTGACCGCGACCGTGTCATGACCATTAGGGTCATAACATTGGTTTCGAGTCTATTTGGTTGATTGATTGGTTGGCGAGATTGTTTTGAGTTAGTTTTGGATTGAATTGCGACGTTATGACTATTAATTATGGACTTGATATATATATTGTTGACTTTGAGCTACGTCGGCGTCACTTTGACTTTTTAGTCAATAGTTGATTCCGACAAAGCCGTAACATGGACTTTAGTATAATTTGGAAAATTGATTGATTAAAAGCCGAGAAGTTATGACTCGTGCTAGTGGACTCGAAACGAATAACGTTATGAGATTTATAATGGGATTTGACGAAAAATATATTATATATGAAAATGATAATAAAACTATGAAATGTAAATAATAATGGGCTTTTGTACCAAAAATATCAATAACAAGATTTATCTTGTTATTTACTAGTTTTAAACGGAAACTAACGACTAAATTGGAAAGGTTTTGTAATAAATAAGTAATTATGGTTTTGAGTACACGTTTATCAATAAATGTCAAATGTGGACATTTAATAGTGGATAAATAATTATTTATTTGCGTTATGTGTGCATGGGTTACGGATAACCTAGCATTAATGTTGTTGATCCACGTGGGTAGCGGACTTATTAGGTTGACGAATCTAATAAGAGCCCGCTAGGTACGTTGGGTAACCTTATTAATGGGTGACTTATCCTTATGACTCTTTAGGATACGATCGATTTATGGGATACTAAGCGACACAAATAAATGAATGAGTTTATCGAGTTGATGAATTCGATAAGGTCTACTATTTATTCCGAAACTTATTGAACTATGGAGCTTTTCGTTTAGAGGTCTCATTGTGTCACATTGAGTTATATATTGGTTGTTTGAGTGCATTCATGGCATCATATTGAGTCGATACACCCACACATGAGGATACCAAACACTAGGATTGTAACACCCCAACCCGACAAGGGTAGAAGTGTCACATTTTGGTGTCATATCAGAACATACAATTAAAAGCGGAAGTCTTAAGAATAAAGTATCAAGTCATTTAAACAATGATTTACACGGAAAATTACAAAACCCAAAATGTCTAAGATAAAATGAAATCTCAAAACAAAAGCCCGCCAAAATAAGTCCAAATAATAAGGTAACTAGGGTTGGTCCACTCAGATAATCCAACTCTCAGCCCATCAAAGCCCATCTTCAAACCTAAAACCTGCCGCAGGAAAAGAAATGCGGCTGAGCTTAAAAAGCCCAGTGAACAGATATAACAAAACGAAAGCTAAATAAAATCTGAAATGCAAAATGAAACAAGGGAAACGGATAACAAAGTCGCAGCGGAATGAGAATAATGAGTCAAAGAGGATCCTGCAGAACACAATTATACAGATATCTAAAACGAACAGATAACAAGGAGAATGAAGCAAAGCAAAGCATCGACGACCTATAAACATGCACATACAAACCAGGCATACAAAGACTGAAACATAAGCAAACATAGCAGGCGTCACATCTATACAACATATATGTCATAAAATAAATTCAGGAATTCGGGAGACATACAAGCCAAACAGATGTCTACAGGAAAGCGGAAGCAAGTAATTAATAAGTGAGCATGCAATTCACACAGGTCAAAACCCTTAGTTGAAGACATAATCAGTATCATAACGGTAGTCAAAACATGGCAGTCACACGTAACAAGTAGGAATACAATATGAACACTATAATTAAATGAATTAAATACATAGTAGGGCAATTAAACAAGTTAACCAGCTAGACTTCATAAGTTGAACCATTTACCCAATCAAACCGTAGCATAAACAGAAATGCAAACATGGCAGGTCAACAACAAGCAGATAAGGACACCACGGATAGTCATAGTCCACGAGATTAATTGAACGAGGTACAAAAGATAATCAGATCAACAATCGATTTCACACAAGCACGGTTACCAGACAAATCAAAGGATCACATAACAGTAAGATAGCATATCATCAGATGACAACAGGTAAATCTTATATCGCATACATACATATCATACAGAGTAATCAGTAGTCATATAAACATGAATATCATAATCAAATCCAATAATATATAATAACCCGGTACGTGAATGGAACCATAGTCTGAAGTAACGGAATGAAAGTGTGACAGATCAATGTAATGGAGTATCTATATCTTGGTAAAAGTGAATCATATAAGGGTATTGAGTAATGAACAAGTAATACAGATTATCGTGCGTTGGGGAATACGGAAGGTACAATATAGGTATATCAAAAGTGTAAGGGTTATCAGAAATCTACCCGATCCCGAAAACATATCATATCATATCATATCATAAGTAGCCATTGTATTCGGAGGGGTGGCCTCGGAATACCATACATAATAGGAGGGGAGACCTCAGTAACAAATGGAGTAGCTAGCTCCCAGAATTGTGAAGACGCGGATTGCACCCGACATCATTCACCATATATATCTCCAAACGGATCAAATCCCTCGAAACATATCATATCTAGGATGCATCCATACGCCCCCCGGAACATAGTGGCCAAATCATATACATATAGTGAGCTCATAATCATATCATAATGGGGACGGTGTGGAACATCACTCAACCACACTAAAGTCATGCCATTGGTGCATCAATGACACGGTCAGGTTACCTTCCTGACTAGGAAACATATTTGGCTCGGGTATCAGACCGAAGGGTCAAAGCATAATCATATCATATCATAAGGGTTCATATCAAAGGTTCAGAAGTAAAAGGTTCATATCAGGTTTCCATAACATAAGTTCATAATCAGAGGTTCATAATTAGATGGTTCATAATCATAAGGTTCATAATCAGAAGTTCATAATCATAACAAACGAATATCATAGCGAACAGAATCATATCAAAGGATTATGTCGGAATCATATCAGAAGGATCATAGCATAAGGAAATCATAGCAAAGGAATATCATAAGTAAAGTAAAGTCGAGGATCGAAAAGTCATGAGAGATCCCTACTGAAAAGGGATAGAATATTTGTACCTTATTCGAAGCAAGCAAAATAGGAAAGTACGATCACACGATGAATCAATCCCGCCGTCCGAAACCTATATGAATTTGATAACGCTTATTAAAGTCGGATTACTCATTTTAGACGGCTTTCCATTTTTAGCAGGTTTCCATATTTAGTAACTTTCCATTTTTAGGTAACTTTCTATTTTAGGCAGGTTCCCATAATTAGCAAGTTTCCGTATTTAGTACGTTTTGCCATTTATGATGAATTTAAAGACATATTAGGTTAAGTGAGTATTATTATACTTTAAGGATCATTTATGCCAAATTATACAAGTTTAGGGTCTATAGTGTAAATATTATAAAGTGTAGGGTTCTATTTGTAAATACCTTATATATATCTATTTTACTCATTTTATGTTGAGGCATTTAACTCCCTTAGACAAACCATACGACTAGCCCTTTAACCAACGAAACCTTAGATCAATATTTACAAGTTCCCTTTATCATTTAAATACGTTAAGTACAAGTTCATATAATCTTTTTGTGTGACCCTTTATGTGTCGACCCATACCTCCCCAAAACAGATTTATGTACGCCCCTTGAAACCAACAAATGAAACCCTAGACCTAGTTCCAAGTCGACACAATCAATAACAAATATGACTACATGCTTGAATCCATTTAAGCTTGATAATAACAAAAGAAGCATGTACTAAATGAGGTTAAAAATTAGACTCCAAGACCATGTCCCATGCACTCTCACACGACATACAATAATAACCATAACACATGTTTTAAATTTCCATTTAGCCTTGAAAAGGAAAAAGCATAACGTGAGGACAAGATCAGGTTCATAACTTATACCATATATATATATATATATATATATATATATATATATATATATATATATATATATATATATGCTGTACGACAACCATATACCACAATCATGGATTTTATGTAGTTTCTCCTTTGGTCATATCACTGCATCCTTTAAACATTTATGTGCTAGGCTTTAGGTTCAAATACACATGCGCATGGCAGCCTAACCCCACGACACACCATCCAGAACATGATTTTTTTGTCGAAAAAAGAAAAAAGGGCCAAAACAGGATCTCAAAGAAGCATGCACATGGTGAATGAGTTATATATTCATGCATAATATATAAGTTAATTTCATGCTACTCTTTGTGATTTCATGCAACCATTCACGTATTTAACTCTAGACTTGTTTATCATTTTAAGTAGCATATTAAATGGGTACAAGGCAAGCGTATGGTGCCATAACTACACGACCAGAATCAGAGACTAAAATGGAAATGACGAGATCACGAGGTTGTTACCTGTAGCGAGAGAAAGAGCAATGAAACAAAGATCAAAAGCAGCCAACCAAGCACTATCTTGTGCTTCTTAACCCACGACAGCAGCAATGCACCACCCACGACCAGAAACCCAAGAAATCTGTGTGCTACGTACGTGATTTCAGCCTTCCAACGAAGCCTACGGATCCCTTTCTTGGACTGCTTGTCGACAGGAGAAGATGGAGGAGAGAATATTTTTTCTGGCCGTCACTTAAGTTTAGAGAACCAGGGTTTTATTATTTTTTTTCTTTTTGGAGTTGTCTTGGGTAACAAATATAGGAGATATTCGGTTGTGATTTGACCGAGTAGAGGGGAGGCAAAAAAAACGGGAAACACAAATCAATCCATTAGGATAATTGGAGCTTGCCATATATATAACAATCACGAATCCGGTCAATATCCTCGCCTCGATACGTTTTTCTTACTACAAAAAGTCGACTAGGGAAACACTTCAAGGGAAAGAAAATGTGACGAAACTTAAACGTGTACAAATTTATTTAGCGTAAGTTTTATATTCAACGATTCAATGAAAATCATTTACCAATTAATAGTTAGCGAAGTTATCGATCTTGCTTTATTTTTTTTACGGATTATCACTCGAGGGGTATAATAGTCTTTTAATGCGTTTTAGATTTTTTTTTTGTGTTTTACAAGGATTAATGGTGAAACGAGACGTTTTTGGAAATAAAGAAATGGAATATATTGGGGTAGATAACATTGATTTTGAGGAATATATATTAAGTTGGTCTACATTAATAGGTTGTGCCGAGTCGATAGTTGCTGTGCTGTGATTTCTGTTATCTTCTGCTAGTGATATTTGTGCGTTGATTGTGCGTTGATTGCTTGAGGTGAGTTTCATAGCCCCACTTTTATATACATTTGAACTACGTTTTGAACTATTTTGGGGTGAGAATCATGCTACTGTTTTTGGACCGTTAAAACTATTTGGATTTGCTTATATGCTTGACTGAGTAGATAGATGTGCGATAGTTGTTGCCTTAGTCCAGGTTTAACCGTGCCTAACTAAGAATAGACTTCTATCTCGACCTAGCCCGGGGTTGGCAACTGTTCTAGAGGTTGCCACGACAGTGCTGGACTAGAGTCGCAGGGGCCCGAGTAAGTGATTATATGGTTGGTGATCCAGGTAGGATATGTGCGTGTGCAAACGGTATTATTCTATCTAGGTCTTGCATAGCAAATCAACTCTTACAGGTCCACTATGATTTTGTTGAACTTAAACCTATGAACTCACCAGCGTAAGCTGACCTTTTAGCATGATTTATCAGGTATTTGAGAGATGTTTGGATTACTTGATGTGTGGAAGCTTGGCATGGAGGCGTGGTTTAAGGATCATTTTCTGACTCTGATAAACTTTGGGGACCTATTTTGTTAAACTATGTTTTGGGCCTAAAATTTATATCTTCGGATTAAATGTTTGAATATTTGATTTGAGATTGGTTTTAAATGGTTAAATGGTTATCTTTTATTTTACTTGTGTGCGATACCAATCTGTAAAAGTAACGCCCCAAAAACTTGATTAAGTCTTCCGCTGTACCGAGATTTGGGGGTGTTACACTCTCTCTCACATTTTGCTCTTTCTCTACCATTTTGCAGGCTCTCTTAATTTATTTGATCTCAATGTACTTTTTAACTTTATATTCAAAAAATCTTCATTTTCTCTTAAAAAATCCACTTTTTATCCGATAGAAATCTAATTTTATAATTCTATAAATAATAGATTTATTGATCGAAATAAATTTAGAAAAAAAATTTAAAAAAAACAGCAATAAAAAATAAGTTTTTTTTGGGATATGGTAGTCGTGGTAGTAACGTTCTTTTGTCAAAAATGATTAGTTACAAAATTTTGAAAGAATATGTTTGCACAAGGCTCGGTTTAGATGTCACCGGATTGATCCGTTTAGAGCACCAGGTACGCTCGTGCCGTTGGCAAAAAGTGCTGCTACGTCAGCAAAACTCTATATGGCAACATAAATCCTTTGACACTACATTTTGTGTCGTTATCCTTGACATCAGAAAATGTGGTGCCATAGGACATTTTGCTTTTCATTTACATAAAATAAAATAAAACCCACACAATATTAACTAACATAAACTTCATTAAATTCAAATTCAATTTCAAAATGACAATTCAAATTCAAATTTCAAAGGCATGTTTTGAGTAATGCGGTACCTACACTTTTAAAGCTTACATTATGTGATATGTGTTTTGGTTAAGTTGTTGCGCTTATTAAAACTAGTTGTTTCGAACACTTATACCTACCCTATGCCGTTGTCACAGACTATGCCTTCACTAGCTTTTGATGTGTCTGAGGAGGTCCTTGCTGTTGCTAGTTCGCCAGCATTGACTCTCATGACGGTTGCGCAGGGTGATCCTTATGAGATCGCCCGTCACTCTAGTTCATCATCAGATCGCCCTAGCTCATCTAGGCAGCTCACTTTACATCAGGTTTTAGCGAGAGCACAGACTCCTAGGCTTGCTTATAGCACTGCCCGCATGTCCGTGCGACCACCATCATCACCTATCCGTTTAGCAGCATCACCATGTCTTAGGAGGCCTAGATCTCCTAGTGTACCACCTCAGGATTTACCTGCACAGAGACTCCGACTCATGGACTCTCCCCCTATGGATGAGGGTGAGGAGGAGCATGAGGTCGAGGAGGAGGATGAGATTGAGGAACAGTATGTTGATGAGGATGAGGATCCTCAGGAGGAAGATGATGAGGATATCCTAGAAGGGGGTACTCCTCCCTTGCAGAGTCCTGCACATTCTCCTGGACCAGGTTCTCCATTGCATGAGCCTGAGTCCCCTGGATAGCCTTTAGACATCGATTCACCACCTTACTCACCTTATATAGGTAGCCCGTTAGGATCGGAGATACCATCAGAGATTGCTTCAGAGCCCGAGGCGTATGGTGAGACGGGTCTGATGTGGGAGAGGATTACCTCTCAGGGTACTAGACTTAGTCAGTTGACGGAGCGTTTGGTTGGAGTGTCTAGAGCTAGTATTGAGGATCTTAGAGCTGATATGGGTACTGTAGTCAGAAGGATTAGGGTTTTGCATGATGGTATGTCGGAGCTCCAGGAGCAGGTTGGGGACCTCCTTAGAGGGTTCGCGACAACACGTGATGCTGATAGAGCGATTTGGCGTAGGATTGGTGAGTTGGAGAGAGAGGTCGCAGAGCTTAAGAGCGATCGCGACGCTCGACATGTTGAGTTAGCCTTTTTGTGGAGAGAGGTTGACGATGTTAGGAGATCAGTGAGTGATATTCGTAGACGTGGCTAGATAGTATTAGATTTATGGTTTTGTGCCATCTTGAAACTAAGTAGTACATGGTTCGAGATGTAGGATTATCCTAGTTGTTTATAGTTATCGTTATTAGGATCGTTTTTGATTTCTTCGAATCTTTCCATGTATTCCACTTTTGAAACCTATGAGTTATGGTTATGGGAACATGCATCATTTAGCAATGATGCGGTATCTGATTGTTTTGCTTTGGTATAGCGTTATCCTTGTTAGCCTTGAGTATGTATTCAGGCGTTATGTAGTGACCCTTGGAACCCAACTCTAATTTAGGGCGTAAATTTTGAACTTATGAAACTGTTCTTCTTGCCCCCAGAATGGTGGCAACAAGACGAAACTCGCTTAGGAACAACCGAGCAGCTCCTACTGCTGTTGTTGCCCCTGGTCGTCGAGGTCGTTGCCCGACCCCGACCACACCACCTGTTGAGAACCCGAACGCTGAAAACCCAGCTGTAGGAAACCCGAATGTGGATGACCGTGCTGAGAATGGTCCTGTTCCACAAAACCCTCCACCTATGAACCCAACCCACATTGATCAGCTAGTGTCGCAGCGTGTCGCTGAACTGCTAGCTGAGGCTAATCTCTCTAACACTTCTAGTGGGACCCCAATGCTGAATCAGACCCGAGGTTGTACCTATAAGGAGTTCCGATTCTGTGGTCCCATTGAGTTTGGAGGAACTGAGGGAGTAGTTTACCTAACTAGGTGGTTGGAGAAAACTGAATCTGTGTTTGCTGTGAGTAACTGTGATGAGGATTGTAAGGTTAAGTATGCAACCTTCACTTTGAAGGACGAGGCATTGACCTGGTGGAATAACTACCACAGAGCAGTAGGAATTGATGTAGCTTATAGTATGTCTTGGACTCAATTTAAGGCTCTCCTGATTAAGACTTACTGTCCTAGGAATGAAGTTAAGAAGTTAGAAAGTGAGTTCTGGAACCATAAGGTTAAGGGTACTGACATGACGACTTACACTCGTCGTTTCCAAGAGTTATCCTTGCTTTGCCCTGAGATGGTTCGTACCGAAGAACTTAAGATTGAAAGGTATACTGATAGATTGCCTTTAGCTACTCGAAATGATGTCATCGCTGCAAAGCCAGTCAATTTACATGAGGCAATTGCTGTGGCTCAGAGTCTGATGGACTCTTGTGTGTTAGAATTATGAGATAAGGGTAAGAGTGATATGAACGATAAGAGGAAGAGGAACGAAGTTGTTAAAGGGAATGGAAACAAACGACATGAGACAGCCAGAGTGTTTGCCATAGGAAATGGAGATAAGAAAGGTTATGAAGGTAGTAAGCCTGTGTGTGGTCGTTGTAACCGACACCATCATGGACCGTGCCCGATTGTGCGTAGGAAGTGCTCCAAGGTAGGACACATGGCCAAAGACTGTAGGTCTCGTCCACTTGCTGCAGCTCAAACTGCACAAGGAGCGGACTGGAAGGCCACTGTCACCTGTTTTGGATGTGGAAAGAATGGACACTTTAAGAATGAGTGCCGAGAGCCATGGATGAGAGGAAATCCCGATAATGTAGGAGGATTTGCTAACCGAGGTGTAGGAGGTAATGGCTTAAACCCTGTAAAGCGTGAGGTTGTGGAAAACCAGGGAAACAATGGTGTTAGGAATCAGCAGAGGGACATGGGAACAGCGCGTGTTTATGCTATTGGGAAGGAAGCTGGTGAGGACCCTAACGTAGTTACGGGTACGTTCCTTCTTAATAACTGCTATGCTTCCATACTGTTTGATACTGGTGCGGATATGAGTTTCGTATCCATCAACTTTATGCCATTACTAGGAATCTCCCAAACACCTCTAGGGTTTAGTTACGATGTGGAATTAGCGAATGGGAATATAGAGAAGATAGACACCGTAGTTCGAGGTTGTACCTTAAGTTTTCTAGACCGCCCGTTTAGTATAGATCTGTTGCCAGTAACCTTAGGAAGTTTCGACGCCATTATCAGAATAGATTGGTTATCGAAGAACGGTGCACACATCATCTGTGATGAGAAGGTTATGCGTTTACCGTATGGCAGAAAAGTTCTGAGCATACAAGGAGATCGTAGCAACTGTGGAAGTCCTTCCCGGTTGAGCATCATCTCTTGTATT
Source organism: Chrysanthemum seticuspe (assembly GCA_019973895.1). Taxonomy (NCBI): domain Eukaryota; kingdom Viridiplantae; phylum Streptophyta; class Magnoliopsida; order Asterales; family Asteraceae; genus Chrysanthemum; species Chrysanthemum seticuspe. The sequence continues at coordinate 146,968,229 of BPTQ01000002.1, forward strand.
AAGGCCCAGAAGTACATCGATAGAGGAGGTTGTCTTTTCTTGGCTCGAATTTCTGAAAAGAAAAGTGAGGAGAAGAGTGAAAGAAACCTCAATGATGTACCCGTCGTTAGAGGATTTCCGGATGTGTTTCCCGACGATCTGCCAGGGATTCCACCTGTTCGACAAGTGGAATTCCAAATAGAGTTGATACCCGGTGCGACACCTGTAGCCCGGGCACCTTATCGACTTGCTCCAAGAGAATTGGAGGAACTGTCTAAACAGTTGGCTGAATTGTTAGAGAAGGGATTCATTCGACCAAGTTCGTCGTCGTGGGGAGCACCAGTGTTGTTTGTGAAGAAGAAGGATGGATCGTTTAGGATGTGTATTGATTATAGGGAATTGAATAAGTTGACCGTGAAGAACCGATATCCGTTACCTAGAATAGATGATCTATTCGACCAACTCCAAGGAGCTAGTGTATTTTCTAAGATCGATTTATGATCTGGTTATCACCAGCTTAGAGTTCGAGAAGAGGATATCCCTAAGACTGCGTTTAGGACTCGTTATGGACACTATGAATTCCAAGTGATGTCGTTTGGTTTGACCAACGCGCCAGCGGTTTTCATGGATCTCATGAACCGAGTGTGTAAGCCGTACCTAGATAAGTTTGTGATAGTATTCATAGACGACATCTTGATATACTCTAAGAGTAGTGAGGAGCACGAAGAGCATTTGAGGCTCATTTTAGGATTGCTAAGAGAGGAGAAGCTGTATGCCAAATTCTCTAAGTGTGAATTTTGGATTCCGTTTGTACAATTCTTAGGTCATGTGATAGATAGTCGAGGTGTTCATGTTGACCCAGCTAAGATTAAGGCCATTAAGGATTGGGCAGCTCCTAAGAACCCATCAGAAATCCGACAGTTTCTAGGTTTAGCAGGCTATTATAGGAGATTCATTGAGGGATTTTCCAAGATAGCTAAACCGCTGACCAAACTAACCCAGAAGGATGTTAAGTATGAATGGGGAAAAAAGGAGGAAGAAGCATTCCAACTTCTGACGGAGAAGTTGTGTAGTGCACCCATCCTAGCTTTGCCTGAAGGAAGCGAAGACTTTGTCGTGTACTGCGACGCTTCGCATAAAGGCTTGGTGCTGTTTTGATGCAGCGTGAAAAGGTGATTGCTTACGCATCCCGACAACTTAAGAAGCATGAGAAAAACTACACCACCCATGACCTTGAGTTAGGTGTTGTAGTGTTTGCTTTTAGGATATGGAGACATTACTTGTATGGAACCAAGTGTGTAGTATTTACTGACCATAAGAGTTTGAAGCATATCTTAGATCAGAAGGAACTGAACATGAGACAACGTCGTTGGTTAGAATTGCTTAGTGATTATGACTGTGAGATTCGTTATCATCCAGGTAAGGCTAACGTTGTGGCTGATGCCATTAGTCGTAAGGAGGACATTCCACCCTTACTTGTTAGATCCTTAGGAATGATCATTGTTTCGCCCTTACCATCTCATATTTTAGCAGCCAAAGCAGAGGCATTGACGGAAGAGAACCGTTGTAAAACCCTAAAATCGTGAACGCGTTAAAAGACTATTATACCCCTCGAGTAAAAATCCGTAAAATAAAATCAGCTCGATAAATGACGTTAAGTACTTATGATAACCAAAATAATGGAAGAAATAAAACTTATTGTGACTCACAAATAAGTATATAATACATAAAGATGTTACATGGACCCTTTAAATGACAAAATAATTAAAATACACAAGTAAATGGGGAAAGTGAATTAAATGTGTTAATTGTTTGTGATTGCTCCATATTCGGTTCCAAGGAAAACGCATAACCCCTATTTTATAGCCATTCACATGCTCCACCATTTAAAGAATTTCCATATCTCTTCTATTATACATTCAAAATAAAGAAAACAAAAACCCTAGTTTTCTCCCCAAATAAAGTGACGGCAACTCAAGGCTCCATCTCCAATTTTCTTTTTCCTTCTGTCGACCTCAACTCAGCCAAGGACTCAAAGGGGTGATTGGTTTGGTTTAATTGGTTCGTTATTCTTCTCCTTCGGTTCACGTTACAAGATTCATTGAAGAAAGGGTGACGTTTTTTTGGCCTAAAGTGAACTGTAATTCTGAGCATTCAGGTGAGTTTTCATGTGCTTTTTAAATTGGGTTGCACTTTATTCGAAATAGTATCATGCAAACTTGTTTAAACGATCGTTATTTGCTACGTGTTTGGATTCTTCGATAATAAGCGAATGTTGAGAAATATGCTATATGTACATGATGAGATATATAAATGTTGGATTATAAATCGTGAACCGTATAAATGTTTAATTGTGAATCGTGGAAATAAAGAAAGTTGGAACCGTTGAACCGAACGGAAATAAAGAAAGTTGGAACCGTTGAACCGAACGAAAAATAATGAATAGTTGGTATATATGGTTTTGGTGATATGTGTTGAATCGTTGATTTTGTTGACTGTTGATAAGTATTGGTATATGTGAAAACATATACTTTTTCTTTATCGAAACCGGACCAAAAAGACCAAAAACTAACCTCTAAATCCATAAATATTTGTGTTTTTGTGTTTATGTATGTGCAGGTGACGGATATTGCAAAATGGACAAAAAGAAGACAAAATGGACAAAAAACGAGCACGAGATTGGAAAGAGTATGAAGTTACGGGACCAATGATAATTTAATTTGGAGCATCGAGGCAAGAGAATAAAAATTTAAAGACCAAACGAAGATTGCAATTAATTATGATAATTAAAAAAAGGAAAAATGGATCAGCAGAAAAAGGAAGGTTAAAAGGAAATTAAATGCAATATTTAGCACAAAAAGACTCTTGGTCTAATGATTGGGTACATGTTTGTCAAGCAAGAGGTCATGGGTTCAATTCCCACTTGCGGCATTATTTTTGTTATATATTGCAGCAGGCCCAAAACGAGATCCAGGCAGCCCAAAGTGAAGCCCATTCAAGTTCCAAGCCCAGCTGCTGTCCATCCTGAAGCCCAGTCCAATATAATGGATGAATTAACATTTGATACATGTTGCAAGTCCTAGCTGCTGTCCAAGTATCCACGTGGCCAAGTGATGAAATTGCATTTGATGGAAATCCACGTGGCTAGTAAATGAAATTGCAACTTTGCAAGTAGTGCTAGCGTTTGGGCATCAATCACTCAAATTAATTCAAGTTAAGCGCGTGATTTCTTTTGCCTCTGCCATCCATCTCACTCGTCCACAACAATGATCCAGCCATCCACAGTTCTCCACGTGGCATTCATGAAGTAGGATCCGAGGTTTTTCTTGGGGAACAATCGAGAAATCATTTGGCTATAAATATCATGGCATCAGAGGATGATCAGTCACAATTTATTTTTATTTTTACACACACTATTTTTTTTATGGTTATGGTACACAAAAGTCACTTAAGTTTCCAAAAAATTTGTCCTAAGTTACTATAGTTTCATTTTGGTCATCCAGGTTACCAATGTTATCGGGTTTGTTAATTAGGTGTGTATACGTTTAAAAGTGTTATGCTAAGGTTATTGAGTGGAGTGGCAACCGGATACCAGCCAGTTACCTATGCCACATGGGCCGACATACTTTCCACATAGATTACACATTGGATTTCCACTTCCCAAAATAATTTTTATAAACCGGTTATAAATTATATGGTATACATATTTTCCCCCAAATCAAAATTAGGGTTTCACAAACCCTTTCTTCCACAAACCCTTTCTACCACAAACCATTTCTTCCATAATGAATGTGCTTTGTGGCTGTGGCGAAGTTGCAAGGCTGCGAACATCGTGGACACAAAATAACCCCGCAAGAAGATTTCTTGGTTGCCCAAACTTTTTGGATCCAACAACAAATTGTAACTTTTTTAGATGGGTTGATCCCCCATTACCAAACCGTTGGTATCAAACAAGGATGGTTGAGCTGAATGCGAGTGTGGTTAATTATCGACAAGAGCTTCTTCAAGTAAACAATCAACTTTCTCGATCTACCTTCTACAATCGGGTGTTGATTGTGTTGATTGTTAGCATTTTAGTCATTAGTTTTCTTTAGGTTTGTTTATCTAGTATGGCAGGTTAGGATTTAGGTTGTTTTGGTTTGTGATGGTAGTTTGGTAAGATATGGTTTTATGTTTGTTGTATGACAGTATATGATGGTTCTTTTGTTAGTTTGGTAAGTAGAGTATGATGGTCTTTTGGTTTGTGTAAGGTTTGTTGTATGTAATGCAATGAAATGTTGGTTTACTCTTGTATTTTAGATTTGATGTAATCTTGGTTTGAGTACTCATGATATGTAAAGAAAAACTTTTGCAGCTTAATAACATAAAATGGATACCATTAAGTGGATAACATAACATGGATAGCATAAAGTGGTTAGATGGATACGATAAAGTGGATAACATAATATGGATAGCATAAACAACATCAACTACATACCATAAACTGGATTACACAAAATAACTGTAAGATGGCAGATGTACAAAATTGCCTAACATTTGGCAAGCCATTCTTAGTCAGTTATACCAAGTAATCAAGCATCATCCTATGTCAGTTTTACCCAGCATCCTACATTACTTACCAAGCATCCTACAATACTTACATAACAAAGTTTGACCAAATTACTTAATTGGCATATGAACAAAAGTGCCTAACAAGTGGCATGCCAATATACATCCATCCTAAAACCTATTCAACATCAATAGCATCATCTGGATCCAATCCAGGTCCAGGTGTTGGTGGCTTGTTGAAAAGAAGTTGCTTGATCCTTTCAGACCTTCTAGCATGTGGTGGTGTAACTGGTTCTTCATCAGATAATCCTGTTTGTTTTGGAGAATGAACTGGTGGTTCTTGGGAGGGAAGTGGTTGTGACTGGCTTAAAGGAATCTCAGACTGAGACTGGGCATGCTTAATGCAATCTTCTGGTGTAATTCCTGGTGGCCATGCATATTTAGGAAGACCCATGTTGTCCTGCTAAGAAAGAAACATAAAGTTACATTAGTATAATGATTGAAGTGTGATTAGTTTAATGTTTGAGATGTTTACTTACCCCTAACATAGTCTCTCCATCAACTGGATCCCAAGACACACCAAATCCTTTAGGGGCAATTCCACCAAGATACTTTCTTGCTCTTGATCCATCACCTCTTCCTCTACTTCTAACAACCTTGCCGTTGATGGTCCTAAGTTTGCTAGGGCTGCTAATACTCTCATAATATGGATCTTTTACCCTATACTTGACACCACCTCCTCTCATCCTTACACCACCACTTCTCATCCTAACACCACATTCTTTCATCCTCACATCAGCATCCGGTGCAACCATCTCAAAACCAGGAGGTGGAGTTGAAGGGGTTGAACTCACAGAAGGCACTTTACCACCTTTAGAGGGCACTTTCCCACCTCTAGAAGCCACTTTACCACCTCTAGGTGGTGTACGCAACTCTCGTGTAGTCTCACTAGGGGGTGTAGGCAAGTCTTGTGTAGACAGACTAGAGGGTGTAGCCAACTCACTTGCAGACACTTTCCCACCACTACCAGAACCTTTCCCACCCCTACCAGAACCTTTACCACCCCTTGCAGACACTTTACCACCCCTTGCAGACACTTTACCACCCCTGCCAGAACCTTTCCCACCACTTGCAGACCCTTCACCATATGTAATAGGCTTTGTTGGACAAGATCTTTGATTGTGGCCATTTTGGTAACATAGCTTGCAGTGGTTGAGTTGTCCCTTCCTGCTAATCCTAGTCCTATTTTTCCCATCATCTTCTGTTGGATCTCTTTTTCTCTTGTGTGGTGGTCTTCCAGGCATCCTTCTTTTAATAGGAGGCAATGGCTTTTGATAATCAGTAGATGGCCATTGATCCATACCATTCATCCCCTCAATGTAATGTCTATATGCTGACACAAACACATCTTTCCTGTACCATCTTGACACATACTGCTCAGGTTCTAAGTGTAAGAAGTAGAGGGCAGATATACCATGCTCGCAAGGAATACCTGATAATTGCCAACCCCTACAACTACAAGTCCTTAATCTAACATCAACCTTAAACCCTTCATACCCATTTCTAACTTCAAATCTAGTCTCACCACTGGCTATGACTTTCCAAGATCTACAAGTATTTAAAGACATATAATCATTACTTGTATTTAAAGACAGATAATCATTATTATAAGTATCACAAAGAAAGATAATGTATATAAGTAAGGATTTACCTATGTAGATCCTTCAACACTTCAAGCTTTTTCTTGATGTTAGGACATATATCATCAGTCCACTTTTCATGCTTCTCCCTCATCTTTTGCAATCTTTCCATACATAAAACCCTGATGTCTTCAAGCATGTTGATGATTGGTTTCCTTCTTGAATCTACTATAAGTGCATTGAAACACTCAGATATCCCATTCTCTACAGCATCACAATCCTTATCAGTCTTGAAAAAGGCTCTACTCCAAGTTTCAGGATGCCTGTCCATCAAGTGCTTGTGGGCATCCTTGTTGATGCTTTGTATTTCTCTCATGATCTTCTCAAATTTTGTGGGATATGTTGCCTTTGCTGCTTTCCAAAAGAGATTCCTATATTGCACCCCAGTGTATTTCTTTCTAAAGTTAGCGTAGATGTGTCGTGCACACTGTCGATGCTCAGCCAAAGGCATAACTTCTTTTGCAGCTTCAACAATACCCTTCAAGACATACAAGTTGACAGATATAGTTACTACACAAGATATTAATCAAAGACTACAGAAATAAAAGTAAGATGATAGTACCTTATGTTGATCAGAGATGATAGTTAATCCTTCACCAGCAACTATTCCCAAATCATTCAACAAACATTGCATGAACCAGGTCCAATTATCCTTATTCTCAACACTAACCACAGCCCATGCAATTGGATAAATTTGATTATTCCCATCTCGTCCTACGGCTGACAACAGTTCCCCTTTGCATATGGTTTTCAGAAAGCAACCATCAATACCTATGAGCCTCCTACATCCTTCCAACCAACCATCCTTTAACCCCTTAAAGCATACATAAAACCTACTGAAATAGTTCTTACCATCAGGCATTGCATCAACACTCATTAAACAAGTAGAACCTGGATTAGAATCTAATATCTCCCTAGCATATGACCATAACATTCCATAATGATCCTCTAAACAAGTCTCATACTGGCTTAAAGCTTTCTGCTTTCCCCTTCTAGCTTGACTGACAGTGACCTTGCATTTATATTTCTTTAGAATCATTTCAATTAAGTCCTTTACTTTCATACAAGGATTGACCATTATCTTTTTTGCATAGTTTCTAGCAATCCAATTACTAGTGATTAATGTCCCATATTCATAAGTCCTAGAACATGCATGCTCATCATTCAATGTTTTTATTTGAAAAGTCTTCTCATTTTGCATCCAAGATGCCCACAATCTGAATGGACACTTCCTATCCTTACTATCTCTACAACATTTAGCCAGAAGTCTCCTAGGGTTATTGACTTGGTAATATAACTTATAACCATTGGCTAAAGCATAGTAAGTCAATGCTCTTTTAAGTTGATCTGGTGACTCATACTTTTCTCCTAACTGAGGTCTAACTAACTTCCATTTGATAGTAGGATCATGTACTGGCCAGTGATCACCTAACTTATCGTTATCCTCTTGACTATCACCACTAGCAGCTACCTCATCTTCCTCAGCATATGCATCCCTAGGTAACCCACTGTATAACCTACTCAGAAAGTTAGCATCAAACATTTTTTTACTTTTTGCTTTAGGTGCAGGGTCTGATTTGTTAGTCCTAGCATCATAAACTTCCTCTTCACCTTCAGATAAATGATCCACTGATGCAGTGTCACTCTCATCAGAGCTATCATACTCAAATACATTATAATCACCCTCTAAGTCACTATTACTATCATCGTTTTGAACATTTTTTGCACGTTGTTGTTGACTAGGGGAAGTGGCATCATGTAAATCAAATGCAGAGTGAGATACATATATATCTACCACATTATCATGTTGTGCACCTAATTCAACACATTGAGCTAAGTCACTATCATTTTTTAAGTTTTTCAAACCTAACTCTAAGTCTAAACCAGGCACAACATAAAAAATCTGTTGGATGTCACTAGAGCATTCACTTACTAACAATTTAACTAAACCAACAAACCCCAATTCAAGCAGGTTCACATTTGGTATTTCAGACAACATTTCATAGTCATAAGAAAACGGATCCCTTACAAAAACACCTCCACGATGAAATTTTATTAGAAAATTTGAAGATGATGAGGAACATGCCATCTGAAACAACAACAATTCATTAAAAAATGTTAATTTCAAAAAACCCTAATTTGTTAGACGAACCCTAATTTTTTAAAGCTTAATCAAACTTAAAGAACATGTAAAAATGAATAACCAGGGATTGAAATTTACCTTGTTATGGGATAGACAGCCCTCAAATGAAGTTAATTTAAACAAACGCGAAGATCAAGAAATGGGGATTGAGATCATTGTGTGTGAGTGTGTGTTTTAGGGTTTCGAAATATAAAAAGTGATATGGGGATTGACCCGTTCGATTATAATAACCCAGTTGGAATTTTTAATTCTAAAATATTAAAATGTCTTCCACGTAGGATTCTAACCGGCAATAATAAGTAGTATACACCGTGGTAACCTAAAGAACCGGTCATTATAACATTGGTAACCTGGATGACCAAAATGAAACTATAATAACTTAGGACAAATTTTTTGGAAACTTAAGTGACTTTTGTGTACCATAACCTTTTTTTTTTATTAGTTTGAATGTTTTTCTTTAATGCTTATTGTAGCTTATTTCTTTAGTTTATTGCTTATTTGTATTCTTCTATCTTATTTACAAGTGCTTATTTGTATTAAACCTCTTTTGCTTATTAATGAAAGTTATGTTTATGGTTTACTTAAGTGCTTATTTCTTCTTCTCATTTCTTTCTTTATTTTCTTTTTCTTTTCTTACCTATTAAGTTATATTAACTTATTAGCTTATTATAACTTATTTAGGTTTTGCTTTTTGGGTTAGCTTTTTCTATAAGCTTATCCATTAAGCTCTTTTATTTGTTTTTCTTCTATAAAACTTTCTTTAATACTTTTCATAAATAGTTTTTATTTCACTTATTTTATAAAAAGTTTACATTTTTATAAGTTTTAGCTTATTATGACTTATTATCTCTTCTCTTCTTCATCCTCTAGCTCGATTCAAACAACAAAAGAGATGCATGAGCTTGTTAAGCTCGGCTTATTTTGCAAATAAGTCTTGACATCTCTTAAGTTTGAGAGCACTTTTCTTTATTTTTAGTTTTTTTATATAGCTTATTAATTAGATCTATTAGTTTTATCAAGTTTTTTTTTATAAAAAGTTTGCAACTTTTTGAGTTTTTATTGAACAATAAGCTATTTAATAGCTTGTTCATGTAGATCTAGTCCTTAAATATACCCGATTCGCGTTTAATCTTCGGATGGAACAACTTAGCTTCGGGTGGACTTAGATCTAATAGTTTTTAGTTATAAAGTTTAAATCTTTTTAATTTTTAGATCACTTTTAGCTTATTTACATTTAGCAGTAGTGCTTATTATTACTTATTATTGCTAACCTCTAATAAATTCTTGTTTTTCTTTGATTTCTTATCACAATCTACCGCTAAGGGCGGAGCTTAAGGGTATTTAAGCAATTTTAATACATAAAGTTTTAAACTTTAGTAATTTTTAAGCTTGTTGGTGAATAAAGTTTTTAACTTTACTTACTAATTAGTGGATAAGATTAATAAAGTTGTAAACTTTTGTGTTAATTTGTGCTTATTTGATCGGGTGGTTTTATTCCTCTCGTTTTGTCACCCGGGTTCTACTTTCTTTACTTTTTGAATCTTTACTAGTTATTAATTTTAGTGTAGTAGTTATGTTTATTTTTATTGAATTAATTGCTATGTGTTGGTTTGCTATGCTTAGTGAGTAGACTTTTTATATACTTGTTGAGTAGATTATTCCGTGAATTAGGTGTGGTTTTATAAAAGTTAGAAAATATATTGGTTAGTAATTTTAAGTTACTTAGATTGAAATGTTGGTTGTTTAAGCGGGCAAAAGCCGTGAAAATAATTGGGTTTTAATCTAGATATTGATATCTCTTTATGAAAATTATTGTGACAAAATAATTATTTGTAAAAGATATTAATTCATCAATAAAGGACTTAATTGAAATAATAAACCACACTTAAGGATCTTGATAATTTGCTTAACAAGTATATATCTTTTCATCATATATTTCTTATTAGCTTGCTTAGCATAATTTAGTTCATTATTTTTAGTTATTATCATTTATCGTTAACTTTAGTTTATTTACTTTCTATTAGTTTTATTATTGTCTTTACTTTAACCATTATCATTTTAATTAGTCAAAAACCCATAAACTTATATGTTTTTAGTTTAATTTGCATAATTGCTTATTTGTGTTTAGCTTTCTTGTTTTACATGCTTAATTGTTTCTTTCTTATTAAGTTCCAAAACCCCAAAATATTTTTATCCTATTCAAATCACTCGACCTTTAAACAACGAATTGATTTTCCATTACACCCTCGTTGGGAGAACGACCCGGGAGTTCCGTACCTCCGGTAAATTATATGTACGGAAACGATGAAATCAAGTATTGAGAATATGTGATCATTGAATAGTAATTAAATGATATTTGAACAAATTGCATGATTGTTTTGCAAGTTTGATATTATTGGAAAAGTGTTTGATATTATAAGAATTGTTTTATACGTGAAAACCATGAATTCTCACTAGGCCTTTGGCTGATCCAAAACTCTTTTAAAATTTGTGCAACCCAGATGAGCTGCTTAGGAATCAGGAGATTATTTGAGATCGAGTAAGAGTAGACGCTTCCACTGATATAAGGTAAATAAGAGGATTTAACGCTCCGAAAAGGCGGGGTGTTACAACCGTCCTTATGAGAATCTTCATGGAATGGTAGAAAGTGAAAACGGCTTCTTGAAGCATTCCGATGGGACATTATGCTTCAGAGACAAAAGCTGGATACCATTTCATGGTGGAATCCGTGAGTTGATTATGCACGAGTCACATAAATCAAAATACTCTATTCATCCCGGAGCCGATAAGATGTATCAGGATCTTAAGAAACTTTATTGGTGGCCCAATATGAAAGCCGATATAGCTCAGTATGTTAGTAGGTGCTTGACTTGTTCTAAAGTTAAGGCCGAACACCAGAAACCATCAGGACTTTTAGTTCAACCTGAACTCCCGGAATGGAAATGGGAGCGAATAACCATTGACTTTATCACTAAATTACCGAGAACAGTTAGCGGCAATGACGCTATCTGGGTAATAGTTGATCGTTTAACTGAGTCTGCTCACTTCTTAGCTATTAGTGAAACCGATAGCCTTGATAAGCTTGCCCGATTGTATCTTAAGGAGATAGTATTGCGGCATGGAGTACCGATATCTATTATTTCTGATAGGGATAGTCGTTTTACATCCCACTTTTGGAAGTCTTTACAGACAACTTTAGGAACGAATTTGGATATGAGTACTGCTTACCATCCACAGACCGATGGTCAAAGCGAGAGAACCATTCAGACTTTAGAGGATATGCTTAGAGCGTGTGTCATTGATTTCGGCAAAGGCTGGGAGAGACACCTCCCTTTGGCCGAATTCTCTTACAACAATAGTTATCACTCTAGCATTAAGGCCGCTCCATTTGAGGCACTGTATGGCCGAAAATGTCGTTCTCCTGTTTGTTGGGCTGAAGTTGGCGAAAGTCAACTTACAGGTCCCGAACTTGTCCTAGAAACCACTGAGAAGATAGTACATATTAGAAACCGGTTGCAAACCGCTCGTGAAAGACAAAAGAGTTATGCCGATAAGAGGCGGAAACCTTTAGAATTTCAGGTTAGAGATCATGTTATGTTGAAGGTTTCTCCTTGGAAAGGAGTGATTCGTTTTGGAAAGCGTGGAAAACTCAATCCCCTATATATTGGTCCCTTTCCAATCCTGGAAAGAATCGGACCGGTAGCATATCGCTTGGAGCTACCATCGGAACTGAGTAGTGTACACAATGTCTTTCATGTTAGTAATCTTAAGAAATGTCTTTCGGAGGAAAACATAGTTGTGCCCTTAAGAGATATTCGTATTGATGAGAAATTGAATTTTGTTTAGGAACCGATTGAGATTATGGATTGTGAGATTTAGAGGCTGAAGAATAGCCGTATTCCGATTGTTAAAGTCCGTTGAAACTCCCGGCATGGACCAGAGTTCACTTGGGAACATGAGGACGTTTTCCGTAGGAAGTATCCTAAACTGTTTATGACACCAAGCAACTCGGAGTGAAACCCGGGACGGGTTCTTCTGAGGCTAGGAGGCTGTGACAACTGGCAATTTAGGGAGTCTATTTTAGGTAACCGCATTACGCTAAATTAAACTGAGATTCGCCTTTAACACTATTTTATAAACAGTGATTTGATTTTATATCGTCGATTGGTTTTTACGGTTTATTTCATCATTAAATGAGTTATCGTATGCGTTTTAACTCTATTTGGTAGGCACTATTCGATTCGGCACTAGAAAAGCCTAAAACAAGAGTTATTGTAACTTTTAGACCGTAACTCGAAAATTGACAAATAAATAGTCAAAACTCGTGGAAAAACATAAATAACGATGTTAGAAAGTTGAATGAATGTTGTGGGACACTCGGGGGACAATTTATGAGCTCGGGAATGGGTAAACGGGGAAGTTACGAAAAATGGCGACCACGACCCCTCTACTTCACCTAGGTCGGCCACCCCCTCCACTATTTCTATTTATTTTCAAGTCCTTGTGTCCAAGTATAAAAGGGCCTCACCACCCCTCATTTGCTAGCTTCTTTCTCTCACTAGAAAAACACACACAATACACTTTCTCTCGCTACCTTCTCTTTAAAAACCCTAATTTACCACCACCACCACCGCCGGCCATAAATCCGGCCACCACCGTCGTACGGAGGCGCGTCCACCACCACCTCCACCACCAAAAGCAAGATCTCTTTCTCTTATTTCCAACTATATATCATACACTCAATTTGGACTTCATTAACACCTCCAAATTCAAGAATTAAAATTCGTACTATTAGGGTTTCTAAAGATTTCATAGGGCTTTTGCAATTGGTGATTAGATAAGGTAAAACGAACATGTATTGAGCTTGATTGGGTGATAAAAAGCCACGAATTGGTTTCTAGGGTTTCGACCCATGAACAATTTTTGGGGCTTTTGGGTGGAACATGAAATTAAAGCTAATTAGTGACTAAGTAAACAAGTAATCAGTGTTTGGTACATGTGTGATGCATTAATTTGATGGGTTTTGCATTTTAGGGTTTATGTTCATGTTGTTGGTCTAGATAGTTGATGGGTTTTGTGTTTGGATTGTGTTTGGAGCTTGAATGATTGGATTTGAGTGTTGTAGAATTGGTTTGGATGTGTTTGGTTGTGACATATGGGGCGTACGCACCAAGAAGCCCACGTTGGGGTCTTGGTTGGTGTCGCACGTGGCCTATGATTGGTCATGGGTTGAGTCGGGTCGATTTGGTAGCTTATTGATTGGTTTAGTTGAGGTTTGGATGAGACGCGTGGAGCCGAAAAGCTTTTAGAAGCTTGTTTGGTTCACGTGGTCTTGACCGCGACCGTGTCATGACCATTAGGGTCATAACATTGGTTTCGAGTCTATTTGGTTGATTGATTGGTTGGCGAGATTGTTTTGAGTTAGTTTTGGATTGAATTGCGACGTTATGACTATTAATTATGGACTTGATATATATATATATATATTGTTGACTTTGAGCTACGTCGGCGTCATTTTGACTTTTTAGTCAATAGTTGACTCCGACAAAGCCGTAACATGGACTTTAGTATAATTTGGACAATTGATTGATTAAAAGCCGAGAAGTTATAACTCGTGCTAGTGGACTCGAAACGAATAACGTTATGAGATTTATAATGGGATTTGACGAAAAATATATTATATATGAAAATGATAATAAAACTATGAAATGTAAATAATAATGGGCTTTTGTACCAAAAATATCAATAACAAGATTTATCTTGTTATTTACTAGTTTTAAACGGAAACTAACGACTAAATTGGAAAGGTTTTGTAATAAATAAGTAATTATGGTTTTGAGTACACGTTTATCAATAAATGTCAAATGTGGACATTTAATAGTGGATAAGTAATTATTTATTTGCGTTATGTGTGCATGGGTTACGGATAACCTAGCATTAATATTGTTGATCCACATGGGTAGCGGACTTATTAGGTTGACGAATCTAATAAGAGCCCGCTAGGTACGTTAGGTAACCTTATTAATGGGTGACTTATCCTTATGACTCTTTAGGATACGATCGATTTATGGGATACTAAGCGACACGAATAAATGAATGATTTTATCGACTTGACAAATTCGATAAGGTCTACTATTTATTCCGAAACTTATTGAACTATGGAGCTTATCGTTTAGAGGTCTCATTGTGTCACATTGAGTTATATATTGGTTGTTTAAGTGCATTCATGGCATCATATTGAGTCGATACACCCACACATGAGGATAACAAACACTAGGATTAATGGTGAAACGAGACGTTTTTGGAAATAAAGAAATGGAATATATTGGGGTAGATAACATTGATTTTGAGGAATATATATTAAGTTGGTCTACATTAATAGGTTGTGCCGAGTCGATAGTTGCTGTGCTGTGATTTCTGTTATCTTCTGCTAGTGATATTTGTGCGTTGATTGCTTGAGGTGAGTTTCATAGCCCCACTTTTATATACATTTTAACTACGTTTTGAACTATTTTGGGGTGAGAATCATGCTACTGTTTTTGGACCGTTAAAACTATTTGGATTTGCTTATATGCTTGACTGAGTAGATTGATGTGCGATAGTTGTTGCCTTAGTCTAGGTTTAACCGTGCCTAACTAAGAATAGACTTCTATCTCGACCTAGCCCGGGGTTGGCAACTGTTCTAGAGGTTGCCACGACAGTGCTGGACTAGAGTCGCAGGGGCCCGAGTAAGTGATTATATGGTTGGTGATCCGGGTAGGATCTGTTGTGACAACTCGCAATTTCAGGTCATTCCTCAAGTTTCACAATTTCATCATTTATAGTAAACTAGGTTTACGTATTCCAAATTCGCGTAACCTTAAGGGTTTAGCGGCGAATTCATGATCATATCATCACGGACATTTCATATAGACTAAGTTTAGTCTACATTTCATTAACATCATTTGTATCATGTTAGTTCATTCATGATTTTGCATTTCACCATAAACGCGTAAATTTCATATTAAATAAACGTTATCGCGTGAGTTATTATTTTGAATATTTAATCCGTTACTTTCAAAAATGATCCCGATATATTTTTATACTTACAATTAGTTTATAAAAACTATATTTTGAGTTTACCTAGTGTTCTAAATTTATTTTGTACATAATCGTTTAATTTATATTATTACGACGTTTTTCTTAAAAACTACACGATAATTATTTTATCACTCAATTCTTACAAGGAATGTATTTTTACAATTTTTATGATCTCATTATACTCTACTTTGATCTATAAAAAAATTTCTTTTACCTAAAATTTCCCTAAATACACTAATGTATATTAAATCTTACAAGTTACATTTTACTTATACATATTCCTACACTTATTACAATACTTTTACACAATTTAAAAAAAAAAAAAAAAAGATATTTTTGTTGACAAAAATCCCTAAAATCCGGTCCAAGGGGGAGGAGTAGTCAATGTGGATAGATTTTCTTTATAGCTAGATCTATACTCAATATAATTCACTTCACTCTTCATTCATCTCAATCATTCTAGTTAGCAAAAACTTTTCTCTCCTTGTTTTCCACTCTCTAAAAACCGGTCATACTAAGGTGTAGCAAGGGATCATCAAATTTTTCAAGCTCAAGTGTTAAAACAATCTAGATTACACTCTTATATAAGGTTTTGAAATAAAAACCTAGGGTGTTTAGGCTAAACCTTTGTTCTTTGCACCTCATCATAGTAGCTTGTAAGCATATTTCTTTCATTTTATATCTTTCACTTTCATTTCATATTTATTTCTTCATATTTGGAGCATACATGCAAGACTTGTGTTTATTTATACCATTTTTACATGATTTTTAGAGTTTTATATATATAAAGTCATCCTATAATTATTCCCTTGTTATATATTGGTCTTGATGATGATTAGGAACCCATGACACCCTAAGAAGGTGTATGGTAGGATTAGATTAGCTTTGGAGTTGATTTGAAGGGATTGGAATAGGTTTAGTACGAGAAAAACTATTTTCGATAAGTATAAAAAGTGTTCTGTCCTTATTTTGTTTTTCTGGAAAATCCGACAGTAGGCACGAAATTTTGGTCTTGATATTTAGAAAATATACTTTAAAACGAATCCGTGGCCGCTTGAACGGATTAAAACGGAGTTATAACGAAGAAGTTATGGATTTTACAAGTTTGACGACGAAATATATATTTTTCAGAAAATTCAGCAACCTATTTTGGTTTGTACGAGTCAAAAACGAGTCCTAAGCTTTACAAATTATTTCGACTTATCAAAAATATATTAGTATACTTTGATACGAAGCTAAGGACATATAATACGTAAAAAACGGATTTGAAACGACTAAGATATACACGTTTTCATAAAATTGCCGTAACTATTATTTTTAGAAAAACTATATTATTTTTACGAGATAAGTATTACGGTAACTAAAATGACCATGTTGAAGACTGTTTTTAACGTGGATGTGGAACTTTTTGGAACGAAATATCTTCTAATAAAATCGAGATCACCAAGCATATTTTTCAAAACGACCAACCGTTTGTATAGCGGAGTTGTAATAACTTACTTACGGATGCTTAAACTTTGCCGAAACTCATTTTTAAACAACATTTTAAGCAAAATCACCATCTTTAACCTTTATTATCTTTATGTTCGAGACCTCTATGACGAAAACTCATGAACTGAAACTTCTAGATTTTGATACAAACTTTCCAAAACCGTCGAATTCGTTTTCTAACGATCGACGTGCACCATTTTACGACTAGTTTTTCGAAGCCATTTTTGTCACTTTCATGGTATTTCCGACGACATTATTTTACAACGAAAAGTGATAATTTCACAATAAATTATTACGAAACCATTGTAGGATGACATTTTGACGTAAATACTTGTAAAGTAATTTTTGAAGGGTCAAGACGTCAAAAGAGTATTTTTCGACGATAAATATTAATTTCAAAACTCACAAATGGTATAAATAACATACGAAATGCATGCATATCATAACATCATAACTCATTACATATCATATCATTCGTAATAGGTCCAGATTAAAGTTTTCCGCTATACCTCAGTGTACTCACTCTTGTCATCATACCAGTTTACCAAGTGAGTTTCATAGCCCCTACTTTTACTTGCTTTCATAACTGTTTTGGGGGAGATACATGCTCAACTATTTTCATTTACTTTCATAGTTACTCTAAACATTTAAGGATTACTGTGAGTCATAGCCCCTACTCTTTTAATTGTTTTGAATTACTTTTGGGGGAGATACATGCTCAACTATTTTTATAACTATCATGATTATTTGAAACTACATGTTTAACTGAACTGAATGTTTAGTCATATCCTATATCATAAATCATGGAACTGAATGTCTTGGGATTATCCTGGAACTGAATGTCTTGGGATTATCATTGAGCTGAATGTCTTGGGATTATCATTGAGCTGAATGTCTTGGGAACATCATTGAGCTGGATGTCTTGGGATTTTCATTGAACTGAATGTCTTGGTATAATTATGTCAAGTAAACATTGATACATTAAGTCATGCACTATTATGTGAATTCATTTGACATCATGCGCTTGAACATAAACTATATACATTTTGGCAATGGGTTGTGAATACACAGGTTGCAAGTTTTGTATGGGCGGAACTTGGAACTGAGTGGATTTACGATGCCTTTGCTGCATAAACGATTTTGAAAGGCTTTACATTTCAACACAAACCCTATGAACTCACTCAACCTTTGTGTTGACACTTTTAGCATGTTTTATCTCAGGTATCTAAAGCATATACTTCATGGCATGCATGTGGACACATCTTAGAGTCGCGGAGACGACGCGTCTCACTTGGGTTTTACTCACTTTAAACATCGTTTGAATTGTAACAAACTTATTTCCGCAAACCTTATAAACTTTTGGGACCTATGTTGTAACTCTAATTATTTTATTAAATCAAGCGATGTATTTTCCAAACGACACTTTAGGTCGTTCAATATAACTGTGATTGTGATGCTATGACAGTCAATCCCCAGGAATTCCATTCCGCTGCAAAACAGGTAATTTGGGGGTGTGACAGATTGGCATCAGAGCTTCGGTTATAGAGAACTAGGTTGCATCATTGACCCTAGCTATAACTACATTATCATAGCATCTCATTATTTCATCATAAGTGCATGTTCACTTTGCATGCGATTTATACGAACATTTTTTCGAGTTATTTACCTTCATTTCAAATCGATTGTCACATGGATGCTCTTAAATTCCCATTCCATTATTCTTTCTTCATACTCTAATGTGGAGAATTCCTTGTCATTCCCTATCATAATTTTTATATCAGTTGACTCATCACCGATAACGTCGAATGCTGAGATAAACCTTTAAGTACGGCAAAGTCACTCTCACTCCTTTGTTTCACCACTAACATGTCGAGTTACACGCTATTCACACATTAAGCCACTAAACCACCATACATTTGAAACATTTACAACACCTCATAACCCATTTCTTAGGAAACCGTCGATTATTTTGAAAAATAACCTCAAACGTATCATTTCTTATCACCTCTCTTTAGAGCGCATATTTTTAACATGGGATTTTGCTACGTCTCACATTTCCTCTTGTTTTGAAGAAGATATGGCACCGAAGAAAGCTACACCTGAAATGACTCAAGCGGCTATTCAAAAGTTGGTAAGGGATAGTGTAGCAGAGGCATTAAGGATTGAAAGGGAAACGGTGGCTGCTGCTGCTGCTGAGGCCGCGGCTGCTGCTGAAGCCGCTAGGCTTGCTGCTGCTGCAGGAAATGCAGGAGGGTCCGGAGTTAAAAGCTGTTCGTATAAGGATTTCAAAAGTGGAGATCCCACGAAGTTTAGAGGTACCGAAGGAGCCACTGCCATGGTTCGATGGTTCGAGAAATTGGAGTCCGTGTTTTTGCTGTGTAATTGCCCGGATGATAGTAAGGTCAAGTTTGCTACAAGTACACTACTGGACGGAGCATTGTCGTGGTGGAACTCATATGCTCAGCCGATTGGAATGGAGAATGCTTTCAAGCTCACTTGGGAGCAATTTAAAGGTTTGGTAACAAAGAAGTTTTGTCCGCGTACGGAGGTGAAGAAGTTGGAGACCGAATTCTATGAGTTGGTAACTATTGGGTATGACATTGATACTTACATTCGAAGGTTTCAAGAATTGGCCGTGTTATGCCCATCTATGGTTTCGGATAATGAGAAGCTACTGGAGGCTTTCATTGAAGGACTTCATGAGATTATTCAAGGCGATGTGACTTCCTTTGATCCGCAAACGATTGAGGAATCTATTCGATTGTCTCAAAAGCTTATGGCACAAGTAGTAGAAAAGGGACAACATCACCAACACCAACCGTAACAACAATACCAACAACCGCACCAACTACAACAATAACCACGACAACAATAACAATAATCACACCATCAACAACAACACCAACAACCAAACTAACCACAATAAAAGGAAATGGGAAAACGACCGAGGAGGTTATAACAACAACAACCAAAACCGTAACACTAACCATCATCAACAACAGAATAGAGGGCAAGAAACTGCAATGGTTTATGTTGCTGCACCAATAGAAGGCAGAGGTTATGCTGGAACCTACCCGCTATGTAATCGATGTAAGTATCATCACACGGGTCTTTGTCCTGTTAAGTGCTAGAAGTGTCAAAAACTAGGACACCATGCTAGGAATTGTAGAGGCAAGACCATAGTTACGTGCTTCGGATGTGGGGAGCAAGGACACTATCGAAGTCAATGTCCTCAAAACCAAGGTCAACAAGTCGAAGGTGCTCATGGGAATGTATACATGTTAGGAGGAGGAGGAGCTCGTCAAGGTATCAACAACGCGGAAGACTGAAGAAGTTCGGAAACTAACAGTCTAAATTTTCCCTATGTATTATGTCGTACTAAGTTTATGTCTTCCATCGTATCCGAAACTTTATAACTTAAAGATGTACTACTTTTGATAAACCACTCGTTGTAAAATATTCTCATCTATCGTACTTTATTTTCTTTCCGATTTGTTATTACTTACGAGAATCTTACTTCCTTTTACTTTAATTATCATTTTAACGACACGGTTTAAATCCTTGTAAACATTGAGAGTTATAACAACTAAACCGAACGTCACGTCATCGTTCCTTAATTATACATAGCCTAGCTAACTATGTCTAATTCTGGAGGGATCACGTTATGTTGGGAGCAGTTATTTATAAATCTTAGTGCAAGCAAAATTTTCACATGTTCCGATTCAAAGTGTTACTTGTGAGAGTTTCATCCGATATTTTCCTTACTATGATGTTTTAGACACTCTCAATCATCGATAACCGTAACGACACTTCTCCATGTCTTCTCTCCTCGATAATCACCACAAACTCAACAATTCGATAGACTAACACGAACTGAATTCAGGGACTGAATTCCTTTTTGGATGGGCGAATGTGACAACTCGCAATTTCAGGTCATTCCTCAAGTTTCACAATTTCATCATTTATAGTAAACTAGGTTTACGTATTCCAAATTCGCGTAACCTTAAGGGTTTAGCGGCGAATTCTTGATCATATCATCACGGACATTTCATATAGACTAAGTTTAGTCTACATTTCATTAACATCATTTGTATCATGTTAGTTCATTCATGATTTTGCATTTCACCATAAACGCGTAAATTTCATATTAAATAAACGTTATCGCGTGAGTTATTATTTTGAATATTTAATCCGTTACTTTCAAAAATGATCCCGATATATTTTTATACTTACAATTAGTTTATAAAAACTATATTTTGAGTTTACCTAGTGTTCTAAATTTATTTTGTACATAAATCGTTAAATTTATATTATTACGACGTTTTTCTTAAAAACTACACGATAATTATTTTATCACTCAAATCTTACAAGGAATGTATTTTTATAATTTTTATGATCTCATTATACTCTACTTTGATCTATTAAAAAATTTCTTTTACCTAAAATTTCCCTAAATACACTAATGTATATTAAATCTTACAAGTTACATTTTACTTATACATATTCCTACACTTATTACAATACTTTTACACAATTTAAAAAAAAAAAAAAAAGATATTTTTGTTGACAAAAATCCCTAAAATCCGGTCCAAGGGGGAGGAGTAGTCAATGTGGATAGATTTTCTTTATAGCTAGATCTATACTCAATATAATTCACTTCACTCTTCATTCATCTCAATCATTCTAGTTAGCAAAAACTTTTCTCTCCTTGTTTTCCACTCTCTAAAAACCGGTCATACTAAGGTGTAGCAAGGGATCATCAAATTTTTCAAGCTCAAGTGTTAAAACAATTTAGATTACACTCTTATATAAGGTTTTGAAATAAAAACCTAGGGTGTTTAGGCTAAACCTTTGTTCTTTGCACCTCATCATAGTAGCTTGTAAGCATATTTCTTTCATTTTATATCTTTCACTTTCATTTCATATTTATTTCTTCATATTTGGAGCATACATGCAAGACTTGTGTTTATTTATACCATTTTTACATGATTTTTAGAGTTTTATATATATAAAGTCATCCTATAATTATTCCCTTGTTATATATTGGTCTTGATGATGATTAGGAACCCATGACACCCTAAGAAGGTGTATGGTAGGATTAGATTAGCTTTGGAGTTGATTTGAAGGGATTGGAATAGGTTTAGTACGAGAAAAACTATTTTCGATAAGTATAAAAAGTGTTCTGTCCTTATTTTGTTTTTCTGGAAAATCCGACAGTAGGCACGAAATTTTGGTCTTGATATTTAGAAAATATACTTTAAAACGAATCCGTGGCCGCTTGAACGGATTAAAACGGAGTTATAACGAAGAAGTTATGGATTTTACAAGTTTGACGACGAAATATATATTTTTCAGAAAATTCAGCAACCTATTTTGGTTTGTACGAGTCAAAAACGAGTCCTAAGCTTTACAAATTATTTCAACTTATCAAAAATATATTAGTATACTTTGATACGAAGCTAAGGACATATAATACGTAGAAAACGGATTTGAAACGACTAAGATATACACGTTTTCATAAAATTGCCGTAACTATTATTTTTAGAAAAACTATATTATTTTTACGAGATAAGTATTACGGTAACTAAAATGACCATGTTGAAGACTGTTTTTAACGTGGATGTGGAACTTTTTGGAACGAAATGTCTTCTAATAAAATCGAGATCACCAAGCATATTTTTCAAAACGACCAACCGTTTGTATAGCGGAGTTGTAATAACTTACTTACGGATGCTTAAACTTTGCCGAAACTCATTTTTAAACAACATTTTAAGCAAAATCACCATCTTTAACCTTTATTATCTTTATGTTCGAGACCTCTATGACGAAAACTCATGAACTGAAACTTCTAGATTTTGATACAAACTTTCCAAAACCGTCGAATTCGTTTCCTAACGATCGACGTACACCATTTTACGACTAGTTTTTCGAAGCCATTTTTGTCACTTTCATGATATTTCCGACGACATTATTTTACAACGAAAAGTGATAATTTCACAATAAATTATTACGAAACCATTGTAGGATGACATTTTGACGTAAATACTTGTAAAGTAATTTTTGAAGGGTCAAGACGTCAAAAGAGTATTTTTCGACGATAAATATTAATTTCAAAACTCACAAATGGTATAAATAACATACGAAATGCATGCATATGATAACATCATAACTCATTACATATCATATCATTCGTAATAGGTCCAGATTAAAGTTTCCCGCTATACCTCAGTGTACTCACTCTTGTCATCATACCAGTTTACCAAGTGAGTTTCATAGCCCCTACTTTTACTTGCTTTCATAACTGTTTTGGGGGAGATACATGCTCAACTATTTTCATTTACTTTCATAGTTACTCTAAACATTTAAGGATTACTGTGAGTCATAGCCCCTACTCTTTTAATTGTTTTGAATTACTTTTGGGGGAGATACATGCTCAACTATTTTTATAACTATCATGATTATTTGAAACTACATGTTTAACTGAACTGAATGTTTAGTCATATCCTATATCATAAATCATGGAACTGAATGTCTTGGGATTATCCTGGAACTGAATGTCTTGGGATTATCATTGAGCTGAATGTCTTGGGATTATCATTGAGCTGAATGTCTTGGGAACATCATTGAGCTGGATGTCTTGGGATTTTCATTGAACTGAATGTCTTGGTATAATTATGTCAAGTAAACATTGATACATTAAGTCATGCACTATTATGTGAATTCATTTGACATCATGCGCTTGAACATAAACTATATACATTTTGGCAATGGGTTGTGAATACACAGGTTGCAAGTTTTGTATGGGCGGAACTTGGAACTGAGTGGATTTACGATGCCTTTGCTGCATAAACGATTTTGAAAGGCTTTACATTTCAACACAAACCCTATGAACTCACTCAACCTTTGTGTTGACACTTTTAGCATGTTTTATCTCAGGTATCTAAAGCATATACTTCATGGCATGCATGTGGACACATCTTAGAGTCGCGGAGACGACGCGTCTCACTTGGGTTTTACTCACTTTAAACATCGTTTGAATTGTAACAAACTTATTTCCGCAAACCTTATAAACTTTTGGGACCTATGTTGTAACTCTAATTATTTTATTAAATCAAGCGATGTATTTTCCAAACGACACTTTAGGTCGTTCAATATAACTGTGATTGTGATGCTATGACAGTCAATCCCCAGGAATTCCATTCCGCTGCAAAACAGGTAATTTGGGGGTGTGACATCTGTGTGTGTGCAAACGGTATTATTCTATCTAGGTCTTGCATAGCAAATCAACTCTTACAGGTCCACTATGATTTTGTTAAACTTAAACCTATGAACTCACCAGCGTAAGCTGACCTTTTAGCATGATTTCTCAGGTATTTGAGAGATGTTTGGATTACTTGATGTGTGGAAGCTTGGCATGGAGGCGTGGTTTAAAGATCATTTTCCGACTCTGATAAACTTTGGGGACCTATTTTGTTAAACTATGTTTTGGGCCTAAAATTTATATCTTCGGATTAAATGTTTGAATATTTGATTTGGGATTGGTTTTAAATGGTTAAATGGTTATCTTTTATTTTACTTGTGTGCGATACCAATCTGTAAAAGTAACACCCCGAAAACTTGATTAAGTCTTCCGCTGTACCGAGATTTGGGGGTGTTACACTCTCTCTCACATTTTGCTCTTTCTCTACCATTTTGCACGCTCTCTTAATTTATTTGATCTCAATGTACTTTTTAACTTTATATTCAAAAAATCTTCATTTTCTCTTAAAAAATCCACTTTTTATCCGATAGAAATCTAATTTTATAATTCTATAAATAATAGATATATTGATCGAAATAAATTTAGAAAAAGAATTAAAAAAAAAAAACAGCAAAAAAAAAATAAGTTTTTTTTGGGATATGGTAGTCGTGGTAGTAACGTTCTTTTGTCAAAAATGATTAGTTACAAAATTTTGAAAGAATATGTTTGCACAAGGCTCGGTTTAGATGTCACCGGATTGATCCGTTTAGAGCACCAGGTACGCTCGTGCCGTTGGCAAAAAGTGCTGCCACGTCAGCAAAACTCTATATGGCAACATAAATCCTTTGACACTACATTTTGTGCCGTTATCCTTGACATCAGAAAATGTGGTGCCATAGGACATTATGCTTTTCATTTACATAAAATAAAATAAAACCCACACAATATTAACTAACATAAACTTCATTAAATTCAAATTCAATTTCAAAATGACAATTCAAATTCAAAATTTCAAAGTACGAATTCGAATTCAAATTCAAAATTAAACAAACCTTATCTTTTTTCACTAGATATATCCACTATATTTTCAACCAAAAAACAATCTCACACACACAACTTCTTATCAAACTCTCTCAAGAATGTCTCAAGAAAACAATCTCAGAAACAATTCCCCCGTTGAGGAACCGGTTAATACTCCACCATCAGACATCATTCCATTTTCTACACCTGTTGAAAAACCAGAACACAATCCGTTTCTGCTTACTGAGGAAGAGGAACGACTATTTCTTCTGAATGAAGAAGCATTGAGAGCATTTGAAAAAGAAGAAGCAAGCGAAGAAGCAACTCGTAAGGAGCGTGAAGCAAGGGAAAAGAAGAGCGTAAGGAAAGCTGGTTTGACAAAGCGTATCAAGAGTGGCAAGAGGATTTTTGGGAGTACTCTGCTTACGACGATGGTTATTACACAGATTAATCTATAGCTGAAGAACTTATGTATTTTATTTTCTGTATCGCATATTTATTTTCATTTCATTGTAATACTCTGCTTTGCTTATGGATAAAACTTCATCATCTACATAAAATAAAATAAAACCCACACAATATTAACTAAAAGTCATTAAATTAAAAAAAACACATTACATAGAAATTAAAAAGAAAAATACGAAAAAGAAATCGGAAAAAGACATTAAAACGAAGAATGTGGAGATGAGGGTAGATAAGCAACTTATATGTGGGTGTACCGATTACAATAAAATAGGTAACAAATGCACACTTTTTGTTCAAAAATAAAAATTGCACGTTTCGTTATTATTATTGTTTTCTGTAACATGAGTTTGGGCCCACCTGGAGTGCAAAATTGGATTGAGAGCAAGAAAATTGCACGCCGGGATTTATTTAGCAAAATGAGTTGGGGCTCACCTGGAGCGCAATATTAGATGGAGAGGAAATGCATTTTGCGCTCTAAGTAAATTTTTGTAATTAGAAAATAAAATGTTGTTTTTGATAAATTGGTCTTAGGAAGGTAGCTTTTAGTAATTTATTTTTTAGCTTTAGATTTGGATTTGAATTAATGAAGAGAGAGAGAGAGAGAGAAAAATACAATAAAATAATATATTATTTATCTTTTAAATTAATGTAATTTATAAAATTTAAATATGATACAATTTAAAAATAAAACAAAAGTAATATAAGTGGTAGAGGTTGAAGAAGGGCCCACAAAAATGAAAAGATTCGATCAAAGTAGTCAAAAGAGTAGGGTGAGCAAAACCAACCAAGAACGAACCGACCAGACAAAACCGAAAAAAACCGAACCGAATCGAGTAACTTCGGTTTGGTTCTCGGTTTAGGTTTTACCAATTTTCGGTTTTCTGTTCGGGTCGAAAATCGACGAAAACCGAGAAAAACCGACTAAAACCGAGCCGACCCGACCGAACCGAACCGAACCGAAACGTGTAACTTCGGTTCGGTAATTTTTTCCTTTTTCGGTTTTCGGGTCAGGTTGGTTTTTGTCGGGTCGGGTTTGACCCGACGCTCACCCCTACAAAAGAGATAAGATTAGTAGATGGCTAAATATATAGTACTCACTACCATTTTTGGGTCCCACCAAAAAATACCAAACAAAAGATTTGAACATCATCCTTAAACCCTGACACTCTCTCTCAAACCAAACGAGCCCTAAACACTTTAGGAGTTCAAGTAGTCATCCATATCATTTTCCTAATTATTGTATCAAGACTTTCATACTTTGTACAATCAAAATATATTCATTTAGACACTTGTACTATTTTAAGGTTGGTAAACTTTGACATTTTTATGCTAATTTGATCCATTTGGTACACCGGTTTGGCCAAATTGCATGTTTCGTCTCTAATCTTTCGAAAGTGCAAGCACCGTCCCTTTGAGGAACTATGGGTTGCAATTTTCGTCCCTGGGTTGCAGTTTTTGACAAGGACATTTTTAGTCATTTTACTTTGGATAGGGACTAAAACTGCAACCCAAAGTTCCTCACAAAGATGATGCCTGCATTTCAAAAAGTTATGGACGAAACCTGGAATTTGGCCAAACTACAAGGACAATTTTTGCAAATTACTCTAGAAAATAAATACACTAAATCAAATAAAGAATTTTTTACAAAACTAATGACAAACTAATACAATAGCCCTTTTTTTTTTTTTTTTTTTTTTTTTTTTTTTTTTTTTTTTTTTTTTTTATCTATTTAAGGCCTGTTTGGTTTGTAGATGGGTTTAGGGTCAGGATTTAGATTTGGATTTGAATTTGGATTGGAGTTCGAGATGGTTTTGTACTTTTAGATTTGATGTTTTGACTTATAAGTTGAGGGTTATGTAATGGCTTTTTCTACAGTATATAAAACGAAAAAAAAGCGAAAAATATATAAAAAAAGGAAATAGTGAGACCAAAAGAACAAAAAGTCAGACCAAATAGTGAGATTGTCAACATTAGACTATCCGGAGTCGGAGTGACCCACTCACCATTAGCCTTAGATCACGCGCCACCAACCAAAACGGAAGCCATGGTCACGGTCAAATGTTTGTGTTTATGGTGAGCCGGGCACCATAGTGAGTGTTACAAAAATGTGGGGCCCAGTTCCAAAAGTTATTTTTTTTATTTGTTTTGTGAGTGTGTGTAGGATATTTAGTTGGGTATATTTGTATAAAGTGGGTATTTTAATGAAAGGTGAAGGGAATGTGACCAAAGTGGGTGAAATGTGAGGAGTGAAAGGAAGTGAGAGAAGATAGAAAGCTGATGCGGCGCTGATGTAAATGGTGAGGGGGTGTGACCACTCCTTTTAGCCTTATTATCTCAACGTTGTGTTAGCAAATTGGGTAAAACTTTCTGCCAATATAACCAAGGTGTTTAATGATTTGGCCCATTCTACCCTTTGAATTCTTTCTCTTTTCTGGAATGATTCATTGTTTTTGTTGAAACATACATCCTTAATAATGTCAAACATTTTACTTTACTTGGATTTCTAATAGATTTAAGAAGTTTAATCTTAGTTGGTTAGACTAGCTATTTAATCCTTGTAATGCCCTATCTTCTTCACTCAAGGAATATATGGGTTCCTCCAACTATCTTCACTCTCGGAACCTTATCCCAAAGGATACGCTAAAATGCCAAATTGGTTGCGGCTCGTCTATTTGTTTTTGGGAAAGACTTATAGCTTGGAGATGAGCCTTTATGCTCTCATTTTAACAGGCAATAGAGGAGACCCGTAACTTCGGGCTGGACTGAGGCTACATGGAATTCTATTCTTTCAGAGATTCAACATCTCACGCTATCATCTTGCCCGGATACATGGAAATGGAGCATTGGTCAACTACTTCTATCTTCTTTTAATCTTGCTACAAGATGGAACACTTGCCTAGAAAGATAAATACTTTTATATGGGAATGCATTTGGATAGGCTTCCGCATTGGCTAAACCTCTCCAAGCATGGTTTAGAAATTGATTATATTCTTTGCCCGATTTGCAATAACAATGTCGAATCAAATGATCACGTATTCTTTTCTTGCAAAGTTGCCTCAAATGATTGGAGATTGATTAGTATATGGTTGTAGCATTTATGATTTGTTTATACCTTCGTACACCAATTGAATATCTTGCATTGACAATCTGTCGGGTTCAAACAATAAGAATGATCGTTTATTTGTTATTGTTTCCTTCTATGTTCTGCGTCTTTTGGAAGTATCGAAAAAACGTCACGTTCAACTCTCAAACCATGAGAAAATGTGATACATTTGATTACATTCATTTAATTTCATTTTTTTTAATTAAAATATATAGGTAGGAAAGTTTCTAGTTAGACAAATTAGCTGTGTAATCCTTTATAATTGTTTAGCAACTTGCTAGTTTTTTAATTTATTTTTTGCCATTAAATAAAAAGTGCCCTGTTCTTTTTATTGTAATTCGTCTAGCTCTTGCTAAGAGCTCTTTGCTAGTTTAATCTCATTTTGCCGTTAAAAGAAAATTATGTTTTCAAGATGCATTGTTTTGTCCATGTCTTTTTAAGATGTATTGTTTACATCATTTTAGAGTTAAAAAAAAAAAAAAAAAAAAAAAAAAAATCCCTGGCGTGACTATACTATATCAACAAGCCACTATTTAATCGATGATCATAACTCTTTTTGCTATATATGTGGTGTATTTTGAGAAGAGCAATGATACATCTACAAAAGATCTCTCACAAAAACAATCCACACGCTGAGATGTCAGCGAGGGATTGGTTTTTGTGGGATGTGAATCCCACAAAAAAACCAATCCTCCGCTGACACCTCAGCGTGTGGATTGTTTTTGTGGGAGATCCTTTGTGGGTCTAGCAAAATTCTTTTGAGAAAGTAATATTGCTATGCTATATATGAAGTGGTTGTTACATGGTCTTCATTTGAGTAAAATAACATATCCACTATAAAACCTTACTACCCTTAACCTCAATTCTCCAAACACATACACATAGAAAATGTCGACAGTAACAGATCTCATTAACCTTAATCTCTCAACTAACCATGACAAGCTCATTGCAGAGTACATCTGGTCAGTTGTTTTTGTTGGTCTTTTATCATTTTATTAGTTTTCGGATTATATTTTATGCAATGTGATTTACGTATTAATTTTGTTTCGACAATAGAACTAATATACATGTAATATGATTCTTGTGTTAACAAAAAAGATAGAGATGGATCTTTTTACTCGACTTTAGCCTTCAGGCTAAACATTGTCAAAGTCAAATAAACTGTTAAAAGCATAATCATGTTTCGTCGTTTAAGTTTGTTGACAACATTTAAATAGATGTTGGTTAACATGCATGTAATCATAGTCTCTGGCTGGATTTACTTTTTCTTCTTCTAATAATACCAAGCAAGTTATATTCTATTAATCAATCTATCATTATAAATTTGGCATTTCTTTTACACGCAATTTTTTTTCTTATATGATTAATCTCCTACAGTCCTACTGATAATTCGTAGATATGCACATTGATTAACTTAGGTATTTATATTTTTATTTTCCTTAACTATTTCCATGATGCGAAAATTGTAATTATAAGTTACAATAGATCTTTAACTTACTAACCGTAGCAATTTTATATGATAATGACACATTACAAAATATGAGAAAAGCTAGTAAAAGAGGCTAATATATAATGTGGTCATCTTTTTTCTTAAAGTTGGAAAACCTACCAACAATTAGCTAGTAGAAGCGTATATCACTACTGTTATGTTATTATTGTTGTCATCATTTTTGTAATTACTACTATGAGTTAAAAGTTATTTTGGAAAATGCATGTATGATTAGTGATGCTGTCATTCTATTCATTGTAATGCTACTCACCATTGACACTTGTTCCGGTTCATGCAAAGTTGTTGACATGTGTTTTTCAATATACAATTTAACACGGATCGATAATGGTGATGCATTGTCACTTAACTAGGGGATCTTTCTTTTATTTTTTGCATTAAGTGTGTGGGTCTGTTTCGGTTGTTTCCACTTATTGAGGAGAAGCTCTCTTTGCATTCTTTGGCCATATAGACCATTTAACAAATAAAGAAACATTAATATATGTGTGCCCTACCACTATCTAACACTAAGAATCATTAATATTAAAAAGAAACACCCCCTAATTTTATAAAATTTTCTACTTTTGTGCATACATATATAAAACCTATGCAACGTAACATAAGTAAACTAAGACAATTAATTACAATGTGATGCATCACCATTCCGACATTAGATGATATGTGATATACATCAAAAATGTATATTCTCGTGACAATACACGATACACGAAAAACAAAACGACGCACTATAAAGGACATCATAAAAAAAAGAAAAAAGAAAAAGAAGAAGAAGCATATTACGCCAATCTAATATGTGAATACTCGAAAAGTTCTACCTTGAGAAGATCAAGCTCAACAGTGACACAAGATAAAAACAGAGACGATAAAGGTACATCGACAAGCTACATGCACCTTGATAAGCTATTTTAAAACTTGCATACGACAAAGTAAAAACATACATATCCGAATTTGTAGCCATACTGTACAAGGAAAATCGGCTACGATTGAAAACTAACAACATTCATAGCAAGCACAATATCTCACTAACCACGCCTAGTATGGAGTCGAGTAATCTCTGAATCCAACACGCCGATATGAGCCCTCAACTCCCTGTTTTCACTCACAAGACGATCAATCTCTAGATGATATATAGCATTATCCCTATCACGAGCCTCTAACACACTGTTAAGTTCGTTACATCGACTTTCTGTAGCATTTCTTTCCCTCCTTAGGTATCCCACAATAATACTCAGCTCCTCATTTGCCGCAAGTAACGAGCGGTAACGCTCCTCGAATCAAGAAGATCGGTTCGTATTCACCTGAGGCTCGTAGTTAATGTTGGAATCAAAGGGCACCAATTGGCCATAGTTGTTAGCACCAGGGAATATACCAAGACCCAATAGTTGGCTCATACTCTCATGTGGCTCAACGACGCTTGGTGCGCATTGTGGCAACCAAGGTTAGGGCTCACACTTGCATCATCAACGACCTCCTATACTTTAACACCACCATCGAAAGACCTTATTTATAGTAGATAGCCTATGGGATCCTGAACCGAATAAACCTCCTCCGTTGCCAAGGTGAACCCCTTAGGTCGCCGAAAGCACTGTTGAGTGTTCGGTTACCACCTTGGCAATAAGGGAGGTTCATTCGGTTCAGGATACCGAAGGCTATTTACTATAAATAAGGTCTTTCGATGGTAGTGTTAAAGTTGACGAGGTCGTTGATGATACAAGTGTTGAGCCCCAACCTTGGTTGCCGCAATGAGCACCAAGCGTCGTTGAGCTATAGGAGTAGGAATGGCAATGGGGCGGGGCGGCCATCCCCATCTCCAAACCCGATTACGAAAATATTGAGGATCTCATCGGGGTGCCCGGTTAGGGCGAGATGCTTCTCCAAACCCGCCCTGTACTTCGCTGGGGGATCTTATCGGGTTGTCTTCTTTGGGCGCGATGCTCCACCAAACTCGTATCATTTCCCGTTTATTATTGTTTTTACACTATAAACGATATAACTTTATGCAATAACTTGAAAAATTGAGATGCCATTATTAATAATTGAAGCATTAGTGTAACACCCTAGGCAAATCTCATATCGGCTGTGGCCTGGAGAGATGCTGGGCTCATAAGATAACATTCGCCTTACAATGACACAACACGTTTTGTGGTCTACTGCAGGTGGAGTTTTAAAGAACTGGCAGTTAAGCGTACTGATGTGAGAGTAGTACTGGCTTGGGTGACCTGGCTGGAAGTCTTCACATAGGCCACAAAAATAAAGCCGTGAGCCTGCGGGCAAAGCGGACAATATTGTGGTCTGATAAGGCGGGGTGTTACAAGTGGTATCAGAGCCACTCCTGAGCCGTTCGGGATGGTGGGGGCAAACCTCATCGAGGACGATGAGTCCCTAAGGGGGTGATTATAACACCCTAGGCAAATCCCACATCGGCTGTGGCCTGGAGAGATGTTGGGCTCATAAGATAACATTCGCCTTACAATGACACAACTCGTTTTGTGGTCTACTGCAGGTGGAGTTCTTAGGAACTGGCAGTTAAGCGTGCTTATGTGAGAGTAGTAATGGCTTGGGTGACCTGGCGGGAAGTTTTCACATGAGGCCACAAAAACAAAGCCGTGAGCCTGCGGGCAAAGCGGACGATATTGTGGTCTGATAAGGCGGGGTGTTACAATTAGCCTTATTAAACTTTCAACAACAATATTAAATATAAAAAATGATAAGCGACTCATGTCTCAAATTAACTTTTTTAGAATATTATGACAAGAAACAAGCTTTCATGATCACAATTTTCAATCTTACAAATATTGAACATTGGGTAAATATCAACGTAATACTATATATTTATATATAGATATATTTGTGTGTGTGTGCGCGCGCATATATATATATATATATATATATATATATATATATATATATATATATATGAACGGGGATGTTAAGCCCCATCCTCGCAACAAACCAAATAAAAATCTCCTTTAATGCCTCGAAACGCGCCCCGTAACCCGATAAGCATGCCCCGTCCCGCCCCAAAAAGTTCCGGTTTCAGGTTTCTCCGTAGGGTTAGGGTTTTTTTCCATCCCTACGCAGGAGAGTATGAGCCAACTATTGGGTCTTGGTACGTTCCTTGGTGCTAACAACTATGGCCAATTGATACCCTTGATTCCAGCGATAACTACGAGGCATCTGGTGAATACGAAACGATCTTCTTGGTTCGAGGAGCGTTACCGCTCGTTACTTGCGGAAAATGACGAACTGAGTATTTTTGTGGGAGACCTAAGGAGGGAAATAAATGCTACGAAACATCGATGTAACGAACTTAACAGTATGTTAGAGGCTCGTGATAGGGATAATGCTCTATATCGTCTGGAGATCAATCGTCTTTTGGGTGAAAACAGGGAGTTGAGGGCTCATATCGGCGTGTTGGATTCCGAGATTACCCGAATCTGTACTAGGCGTGGTTACTAGTGAGATATTGTGCTTGCTATGAATGTTGTTAGTTTTCAATCGTAGCCGATTTTCCTTGTACAGTATGGCTACAAATTCAAATATGTATGTTTTTACTTCGTCGTATGCAAGTTTTCAAATAGCTTATTAAGGTGCATGTAGCTTTTCAATGTACCTTTATCATCTATGTACCTCTACTCATGAATAAAGATGTAGTTTTAAACTATTCGCATAACTAGTACAGTGTATGAATATAAAAGATGTGCTTGTTTATATACAGTGTTTATATGATTATAATTGCTTGCTATTAGTATCACGTAGTCGTACTTCAGTTCTTGGGATTGTTAAGTTTAATCCTAAAATTTAATTTAATTTAATTTAATGGACACCAACGTGAGACGCAATCTCACCTCCACCAAATTTGAAGTGATCATTATAATTGAACAAAAATTAAATATTGTTGCATATACTTGTTTAATTTTTATAATGCAACAAATATTAGGATTTAAATTACGCTTCAAACTTTATAAAATTTCTCTAAATGCTATAGACTTAGTATGTTGCATGTGTTTTAAGGATGTCTTGCATGCATGATAGGTTAGTTCCTTGTATAGCAACAAAACCTAAGTATAGACTTTAATATCATTTTATGATAAAAGTATTTTCAAATGTGTATAACTGTATGTGGTTTTGCAAGCTACAAGCACTATAAACTCATGTGGTATTATTTAGACAACATGTGTTCAAGTTGTTTTTGATGTAGTTCATGGTTGGTTTTAGCCAATCTCTTTAACCATATTCACTTGCTGAACATATACACTTTTGAGATTCCCTTTAGCCAATTTCTTTTGATAGTCTACTCATGCTGAGTTTATAAGCAATTCGAAAATTCTTCTTTTCTTGAATCAGTTGGAATGAGCAGTTGACCACAAACTATTTTGTATATATTATTCTTTTGTGTGAATATTTCACAATTTTCTTTGTTTGATCTTGTGCTACTTTTGATCTCGATTCTTCAGTGTGAGCATGTCATACTTTTGTACTTTTTATCTTGTGTCACTCTTGAGCTTGATCTTCTCAAGGTAGAACTTTTCGAGTATTCACATATTAGATTGACATAATATATCTTTTTTATAGTGCGTTGTTTGGTTTTTCATGTATCGTGACGGGAATATACATTTTGGATGTATATAATATATTCCTATAATATCGAAATGGTAATGCATCACATTGGTATTTTTATAGCCATAAGTACTTATTTATTATATCAATAATTTACAAATGAGTCGTACTTACATATTGAGGTTTACATTCATAGTAAGGGTGAGCATCGGGTTAAAACCGACCTGAATTGACAAAAACCGACCCGAATTGAAAACCGACAAAGGAAAAAAGTCGAACCAAGAACCGAACCAAGAAATACAAATCAAAATCGAAACCAAACCGAATAAATCAGTTCGGTATCGGTTTAGCTATTTCGAACCGAAAAACCGACAAAAACCGAATCGAACCGAAACCGACAAAAAATATACAAAACCGAACCGAATAAGGTCGAATTCGGTTCGGTTCGGTCCGGTCTCGGTCCGGTCTCGGTCGGTTTGTCAGTTCGGGTCCCTTTTTTTGGATTTGCTTAGCCCTAATTCATAGTACTATTATATTCAAGAGGTAATTTTCTTTATTGTCTTGGTAAATAAAGAGCATATATTTGCACGACAATTTATTTATACACATAAAGCAAATGTGCCGATTGAGGGTTTGCTTTGTTTGTTTTTCATAAAGGGATACGGCGACCTTTCATATCTTCCAAGACATACGTTCCGGTGCGTTTGATGTCCGTTACTTGGTACGACCCTTCCCAGTTTAGGTCTAGCTTCTTTTGTCCTTTTTTCCTGCTTGCCTTGTTTCTCCTTAAAACGAAGTCACGGATTTTAAGGTGGTTACGCTTCACTTTATTGTTGTAATATTTTTTTGTCTGTAATTTTTATCTTGCACTTCAAGTAAATCAAGGTTGAGGCAAAAGATTCATGTCATTCGTTGTAGGGTCAAAGTTGTTGATTCAGTAAGCTGACAAACCTATTTCTGGTGGTAAAACAACCTCTGAGCCATACACTAGGCTAAAAAGTGTGCATCCTGCACGAGCTGTTGTTCGATACGGCCAAATAACATTTGGCAATTCTTCGACCCATTGTCCTTTAGCTTTGTCGAGTCTTGTCTTAAAACCATGAAGTATGGTCCAATTAGTGACCTCAGTTTTTTCGTT
Source organism: Chrysanthemum seticuspe (assembly GCA_019973895.1). Taxonomy (NCBI): domain Eukaryota; kingdom Viridiplantae; phylum Streptophyta; class Magnoliopsida; order Asterales; family Asteraceae; genus Chrysanthemum; species Chrysanthemum seticuspe. Next base: position 147,004,203 of record BPTQ01000002.1, read on the forward strand.
TGCCTTTGGGTGGGCAACCGATGTGAAGTTTTGCTTGATCTTAAGTTCCTCACACTATTCTCGAAAAGGATTACTGGCAAATTGTTTCTCGTTATCGCTGATGATTTTTCTTGGAATACCAAAGCGACAAACAATGTTGAGCCACACGAACTGCGACATCTTTTGGCCAGTTATAGTTGCTATTGGCTCGACTTTAACCCATTTGGTAAATAGTCTATTGTGACTACCAAGATTTTGATTCGTACAGGAGCCTCCGGGAATGGTCTTACTATGTTGATTCCCCATTAGTAGAAAGGCTAGAGCTTGAGATTTTTTTGTGAGTTTACATTTCAGCTGGCGTATCAGAGCATGTTGTTGGCACTTGTGACATGTTTCTACAATTTTGTAGCATCCTGATACATTGTAGGCCAATAAATCCAAGTCTCACTGCCTTTTGAGCGATGCTTCGTGCTCCTACATGTGCACCACACGACCCGAAGTGGGCTTCGCGTAAGACATAGCTTGCTTATTCAGGTCCAACACATCTTAGGTATCCCTTTCTGTAAGCACATCTTGTTTGAGTGAATACTATGGTGCTTTGATCCTTATTTTCTTTGCTTCTATTGGGTCATACAGTAGAGTTCCAGTTATTAAGTAATTTACAATCAGATCCATCCAGGTAAGACATGTTTCATCGACCGAGCTAATGGCTTTGACCTCTATATACTTCTGTGTGGGACAATTTCAACCAAGATACTTTTTGTCAAGTGGGAAACAGACGAGGACGCTAATTCACTTAAAGCATCAGTGTGTTTATTGACCGAGGGATCTGTGTTATTGTGAAAACGTTTTTTCATTTATCGAACTTTAGATAAATATCTTTTAATTATCTCTTCCCTAGCCTCATATAGCCACTTCACTTGGTTTGCAATTAATAGAGAGTCGATTTATGCGGCCAACCTTGGAGCTTCCATCTGAATGGCGAGTTCTAGTCCTCCCACAAGGGCTTTATATTCATCTTCGTTATTAGAAGTTATGATGTTGAATTAGAGAACATAGGTTATCTCTTGGCAGTCCGGGTCAGTTAAGGTTAACCCAGCTCGAGATCCTTCTATGATGGATGCTCGATTAGTGAATAAGGTCCATGTAGGCGAGCTGTCTTTCTTTGATGTACTAACGACATCTTCCACATTAGGTTTGTAGATCATAGGAGATTCTGCCAAAAGTCTTGAAGGATATCACCTTTTATTACTGAACTAGGCTTATATATCATCTCATGCTTTCCCAGTTCGATGGACCGTTTAGCTAAACGTCATGAGTTTTCGGGCTTTAGTAGGACTTGCCTGATCGGTTGATCGGTTAAGACACATATCATGTGCGCTTGAAAGTAACGACGCAACCGTTGTGCCGCGTGTACTAAGGCGAGAGCTACTTTCTCGAGATTGGGGTAATTGACTTCTGCCCCTTGCAAAGCTCTGCTGACGAATTATATTGGCTTTTTGTACGTTCCCCTTGTCTGTTAAAAGAACTGCACTTAATGCTTCGGTAGCTGCTGCTAAATAGAGCATGAGTGTCTCCCTAGGATTTGGTACCGTTAGTGCTGGCAATGACTGTAAATGGTTCTTTAGATCCTGAAAGGCTGCCCCTGCTTCAGTGCTCCACTGGAAATATTTTTGTTAAGACAACCTCGCGAGTTTGCCGTTGAGTGCTTGAATCTCACGTAAAGCTCTTAGAGAGGCCATATTTATTATGTCTTGAACTTTTTCTAGGTTTTCTTGGATTCCTTCATAGGTTATCATGAACTACAGGAATTGTTCTGTTTCCACTCTGAATGTGCATTTCTTTGGATTGAGTTTCATGTTCGCCTTATGGAGCATGTCGAATGTTTCAGAAGTATCTGATATTAAGTTGTCTTCATTCTTGCTTTTAATTACTATATCATCAACATACATTTCAATGTTTCTATGCAGCTGACTAGCGAACAAGTTTTCCATTAGTCATTGACAGGTAGCTCCAACATTATTTAGCCCAAACGACATCTTCTTATAGTAAAATGTCCCTAACTATGTATGAAATAACATATTTTCTTTGTATTTATTGTTCATGTGTATTTGATGGTAGCCTTTGTACGCATCTAAGAAACATTTTAGTTTGAACCCCATCAAGTACTCTATCTTTTGGTCAATTTTGAGCCGTGGGTAACTGTCCTTAGGTCAAGCCTTGCTTAGGATGGTGAATTCGATGCATATGCGCCATGTTCCATCAGGTTTTTTTTACCCATTACGGGGTTGGAGACCCACCTGGGGAAGAAAACTGCTTTAAGGATTCGTGCCTCGACTAACTTGGATACTTCTATTGTAATCGACTCACTTCGTTCTTTTGCTGCGGCTCGCTTTTTTTTCTTTCCAAATAGGAAATGTTCATGGGTGGATGTTAAGTTTATGTTTCGCGAGATCTCGTGGGATGCCTGTCATATTTGCGGGCTTCCATGCAAATATATCTTTGTTAGAACGTAAGAGTTTGTAAAGTTGTTCCTTTAGCATCTTTATAAGGTTAGCTACGACTGCCAGTGTTTGGTCCGGATATGCATTATTGACAACTATACGCTCTACACCGTCAGCGTTATTGACTTCATCTTCGATTGAAATCTTTCACCTCTTATTATGGCGATGCCTCTTTGCGTTTGGAATTTCATTAAGGCTTGCAAGGTAGAGGTGACGGCGCCAAGTTGCATCATCCCTGGACGTCCTAGGATTATGATATAAGGTGAGGGGGCTCTTATGATCATAAAGTTTACCATTATCGTTTAGCTGATATGACTGCGGTAGTCATATAAGGTGACTTGTAAAGTGATAAGCCCTAAGGGCCATGTCATCTGACCAACGAATCCGATGAGTGGAGCTATCATCAGTCGTATTGTCTTTTTTCTTCTGATGTGAATTGCTCGAAGCAATGTTCGTACATGATTTCTACAGTGCTTCTTCCGTCTACGTAGATTATGTGGATTTGCGTAGCTCCTACATCTGCCGTGATAATCAAAGGTTTATCCCCAATGCAATGTTCCGGGTTTGAGTTGTCTTTAGAGAATATGGTGTTAGGAAATGAGACCTTTGATCTTATGTGTATGTGTTTTCAGCTCGGATCATGTGTATCTCATTTTCTGTCTGGCAGCGTCTGCCTTCTTGCTCCATTCTATTTGTGGGTCGCTTGGGTCGCGTGTGTATCCTGTTCCTGACGATTGATTACCTTGGCTGTTGTTATGAATTTTGGGTACTCTGTCCAAATGGGCCATGCGTTCCTTTCGAACACAAGCTTCGATCTCTTTTCGAAGATATATGCAATCGTTGGTGTCGGACCGTGATCTTTATGAAACTTACAGTATAGTATTTTGTCTGGTCCCTTTTGTTAGCGGGGGCGAACATTTTCGGTGGTCTTACTAATATTGACACGAGTACGAGTAAAATCACGGGTCGTACTAATAGTGACACAAGTAAAATGGAGAAAATAATTACCATATATATAGGACGTACCAATATTGATATGTAACATGTTTAAAAATTTACTAGTATAAGGTAACATCTGTTTGAGCTAGGGTAGATGTAATTGATAACGCATTTTGCAAAACCACAAAAGTTTTACTTCTCCTACGCAGTGCACCTAATCGTTGTAGTGTAGTATAGGTAGGACTCAAGGGATTGATCGTTCTGTTGGGGAATAGTGTTGTGAAGGCCGAAGTGTATGTCGAGATAGGTCTAAAGGTGAATGATGAGTCTTTTTGTATTTTTATAATTTTTAGAAAGCAAATTAAAATCTCGAGGTTTGAATAATGGGCGTTTTAACTACTAACTAGTTAAAACAAAACTAAATAAACTAAAAATAAACTACGTGCAAGAAAAGTAAATTGGTGGTAACCCTTATGATAGGAAAATGTGTTCACTTAGATTTCTTTACACCCTAGTTATGTCTCATTGATTAGTCGAATTGTCACATCCTTGTTTTAATTGAAGCATTGTATTCCTTGTTATTAGTCGTAACGTATAAGTCTCCCATAAGAAGCTTAAAGTCTATCAAGTCTCCTATGATCTACAAGCCGCAATTCAAGCAAAAAATATAACAAGAAAAACCACTAGTGCACTTTAGGGTTGCATTTAATAAGATGGACAAACTAGTTACATATAAGAATTAAGCTAGTTTTCTTACCCTAGCGCGAGGCAACCAATTAAACAAGAGACGACAATCAATAAATAATAACTAGGTTTCATTAGATCTAAGCAAACACTAATAAGTCTAGCCTTGCATGTTAAAGTGAAGAAAAGAAAATTATATAATCAAACAACACATAGACATATTGAATGACTAAAGAGGGATTACTTAACTTTAATTAAACATGAGCCAAAGTGGCTGAAAAGGCTTCACAAAAGCTGTGAAATTCGTCTAGGGTTTTGCCTCTCCAAAGTGTTATACAAATAATGGAAAACATGCAAAAATATATATAGTATTACAACTGTGACGACGTCACTTTATGATTGTGACACCATCAGCTCACCGCCATTAGGGTTTCGTCCTTTGCAATTTGTTGTGACATAGTAGCTTTGAGTCTATGACGCCATTGCTTATTAAAAGATCTGAGCCGTCACGTATAAGTTTTACTCTGAATTATGGTATTCAAATACAAGTGACGCCGTCAGGTGTTAAGGTCTTCAAAAGTCCTGAGTCGTCGCTTGTAAAATTTCCATCAAATCATCACGTTCAAATGCAAGTGACGGCGTCGCGTGTAAACTGTGACGCCGTTTGGATCCCTTTTCCAGACAGATTCGCGACTTTATCATTTTCTTCACTTTCTTATCCATTTTATCCAAAAACATGCCGGTTTTCATCTTTTGCGTCCCAAGTACCTAAAATGTGAAAAATAACGATTTAGGGTAATAACTTATCACAAATGTATGAGTTTAGAGCTTAATGACATCCTAAAACGCACTTTTTAAATCCTTATTAGTAATCATTACATATCTATGAGACTGATCAAGGCATTAGTAGACAAGTAAAAATGTCAAGAGCATGTTTAGTCTCATCTTATGCCTCGGGTCCAAGGTTTGACCAAGCATACTCGAAATAAGTCGACCAATTAAGAACATGAAAATATCGCCAAAAGTCTGACCAATGAGCAAAATTCGCCATGGGTTGGAATGGCCCTAAGGTCTGACCAAAGAGGTCAAGCCAAATGCACGTGTTCTTGGTTGGCTGGTATAGACTTAAAATTTACACATAGGTTACACATAAATGTAATAAAATTATGTACAAAGAAGCATGCAGAACAACTTTGTAACACTTATTTTAAAAACTTTTAGTAATGAAACTGTAATGATCATCATGGTTCACGGTAGCTCCAATCGAACTTGCAAGGAGGCGGAGGACCAGGCCAGCGCGAAGCAATAACCGGAAATCCTTTAGGTGTGACTGTGCGCACCGCCTTAAACCCCCCTTATAGTTTGTTCTAGTGGGTGAACCATACATCCCAAGTGTCCATAGCGTCCACTTTTTAATTTCAAGAAAACTTGTTTCAAATATTTAGGTCGCTTAATTTTACAAAAACAAATTTTCCACGAATCAAATAGCAGGTAACAATGAGCATGGTATTTAGGCGTGTAAATTAAGACGATATTAATGTTATGATTTCGATATGTATTTATTCCATATTGCATGCAATTAGGTGCGTAAAACATGTAACAAATATGCACATAAGGAATTAAACACATAAAACAAAGACATTAATATAAAAACATATTGATCCGAGTTATGTCGCGAGTCTTCCCAAAAGGAAAACCATAAGACCGTCACTAGGTGCAATAACTAGATCGCCCTATATATCACATAAAGCAATTGAGTGGGTCTTATGGCCGGAATACACACTAAAATTAATCATGGCAAACTAATTAACCTTTAATTATGAAATTTTATGTATCTAATTAACACTTAATTTAATTCATTTGTGTCTAGGTATTTTTTATTAATTAATGACAAGTATTGCATGATAGTTGTTAAAACAAAAATAAACCAAATAACTAAGTTAGATTCGCCTTTTCGCGTGTTAATTAAAACGTGTAACCCATAATCACAAAAATGAGTTGACTCGTGATGCCACTATTGGGATTAAAGAACATGTTAACCATTAACTCTAGGAGTACGCAGCGGATAATGAATATAGTTTAAATAATTACTATTAACACATTTAATAAACAAACTAAGGTAAAAGGGAATAAGAAAACTAACCCTCTTAGTCAGCCGCAAATAAAACAAAAAACTAGTGATTAAAATAATCACCTCTACGAGTGTTCACACAAACACGTCAAACGAATACACCCGGAGTGCTAGTTGTGTATCACGTATACCCAAACACCTAGTGTCAATAGCTCAATGTTGAACCAAAAGAAAACAACCCTCCTGCTGTGGTTATCCGAGAACCAAAAAAAACTGCCAAAGAACCACCAACTTGTTCTATCTGATATCGGGTATAACAACCAGATATGTTTCACCCTTTTCTACCCGAAAACACAGCAAAACAACTAGGTATTTTTGGCTTTCAGCTTCGACCAGAACCTTCAAAGAACACCAACTATAAACCTATAACAACGCCTTGGATCTATGATGCAAGTAAAGGTCTGAAGTGAAAAAACAAAACCAAAAAAACCCTAGATTGAATAAGGTTTTAATCGGCTGAAATAGATTGAGAGTTTCGGTATGTATATTCTCTGTATGTCGTGTGGAATGAGCAGGTTTGAGGGTGTTTAAATACCCTTCAAACCCTAGCAAGAGATAAGCTTCAATCTTGAAGATTAAGGTTTATCGTCTACACTCTCCAACCCTTACCACAACTCTTCTATTCCTTATCACTTCCCAATGGATCAAGACAGAATATTCCTTCCCAAATCCCCTCCATGTAACCGGCCATATGGGATTATGTGACAACTAGAAAATTCCTCGATGCGTCGTAATTGGAGAAATGTCGATTAGAGTGACCGTTTGATTTAATTTGAGATACGAGTCGTATTTTATATTGTTTTTATTGGAAATAATATTTTAAGAACATTGGCGTAACTGCCGTGTCATGAATCATTCGTCTACTAGGCTAAACGAGTCCCGAGCTTAATATTATTATAGTTTTATAAAGTTTCAACTAGGGTCCCTTTAATAATTTCACTTCCAACCCTAAGTTTATTCTAATTACATGTTGAGTCCCTCCATGGGTATAAATACCCCAACCCTCCCCATTTTCTCACTTTCCCTATCTACTTTCTCTCTCTATAAAAACACACATACACAAATGCTCTCCTTTCTCTCTCTACAATTTCCGGCCACCCATCTGGGGTTCCGGCGCCGTCACCTTTTCCGGCCAAAATTCCGGCGACCTTCAATAACTACACCACCCCTCCTAAAAGATAGATCGGGCAATTGTGGTTACGTTTTCGTAACCCACACGCCATGAAACATCACGACGCGCTCTAGATCTTAAATGTTAGATTCGGATTTTTAGGTTTTTGAATATTAACGAGTTTCAAAGGAGTCCAAGCTTGGTGGGTTACGAGTCTTACTCGTACAAGACACCACCAACAATGGAGGACGTGTGTTAGTAACACACGAACCTCGGTTCTTCTCTTCCTCTCTCGGTAATGCAAACCCTTGTTTGATATTGTTTCTTTTATCTTCTATTTTGAACCGATTGTATATCGTGGTTATTATTCATTTTTGTTGTTTTTCGTGGGTACAAGATTGATAAAACGAATTATTAAACATCAAAGATATAAAGTACGATATATAAAACGTTTGTGAAGATTTCGTGTGGTAAGAAAACTATGAAAACGGTATTTGATTCGTGGTCGGTTGAGAAACGGGTCAACTCGCTGAGTCAACTCGGTGAGTGATTCGACTCAGTGAGCCAGTCGTGTCAATAGTGAATAGTGCATTGCTGTGGTAAAGGTGAGTTTCATAGCCCCACTTTTATCTACGTTTTTAACTATATTGGGGTGAGAATCATGCTACCGTTTTTGGACCATTAAAACTATTTGGATTTGCTTATATGCTTGACTGTTTAGATAGATGTGCGGTAGTTGTTGCCTTAGTCTAGGTTTAACCGTGCCTAGCTAAGAATAGACTTCTACATCGACCTAGTCCGGGGTTGGAAACTGTTCTAGAGGTTGCCAAGACAGTGTTGGACTAGAGTCGCGGGGCCCGAGTAATCCCTGGATGCGGGATATGATTATGGTTGGTGATCGGTGTGCAAACGGTATTTATCTATCTTAGGTCTTGCATAGCAAATCAACTCTTAAAGGTCCACTATGATTTTGTTGAACTTAAACCTATGAACTCACCAGCGTAAGCTGACCTTTTAGCATGATTTCTCAGGTATTTGAGAGATATTTGAAATATGTGATCGGTGGAAGCTTGGCAAGAAGGCGGGGTTCAAAGATCATTTCTGACTCTGATAAACTTTGGGGACCTATTTTATCAAACCATGTTTTGGGCCTAATATTTACACTTTTGGATTAAATGTTTTGAATGACTAAATTTGGGATTGGTTTTGAATGTTGAATGACTATCTTTTGCTATACTTGTGTGCGATACCAATCCAATAGTAACGCCCCGAAAACTTGATTAAGTCTTCCGTTGTACCAAGATTTGGGGGTGTTACAGATTAGGACAAGAGGATATCATGTCTTGTTCCTTTCGTGTCCAAACGAGTCATTTTGAGCTTAACGTGAAAACGCATTCTAATGTTTTAGTGTGTGTGCCCTCAATAGGCTCACGTACACCTCTAGTCGTATCGGCTAATCCGACTCATACATTCCAACACATATACATTCCTTGATTTGCTATAAAAACATATCGGCAAACTTAGGAAAATATAGAAATCACATATAAGAGTTCTCATAAGCGTAAGGAAAATATCCCAAGGAGGCTATTGCCCTTTCAAACGAAGTCTTTCGATTCCAACTCGGAAATGTGACGTAAAACTACATATATAATATGAAGTTACCCGAGGGGAATTGTCACCCGAACAATTAACAACCTTACGTATCCCTTGGGATAATATTTAAAGTACATTCTTTTCATACTAATCGCCTACGCATTAAATGATGGTGGATTCATGGTACACTAGGAATAAGGTCTAAATGACTGAAGTCCACAAGTAAGACCCGTGATTTTACGAATCATCAATCATGCATTTCATTTTTTTTTTTAGTTTGGATTGTGTATAGTCTTTTGAAACATAGAGATGAATTACTATCATTGAATCCTCTTTATATATTTATAGGATTGGTGGATCTGGCCTGGACCTCAGAAGCAAAGCTAGAGTAAGCTCTTATTTTGAAGGCAATTTACGTAAATGATTGAGATGCTTAATTTACTTGTGTGCGTAAATATATGCTTTATTAGAAAGAGATTGAGAGTTATGACATGATAAAATCTAAATACAAAGACATGTTTCAAGAGTTGAATGAATCAGACACGCAAGTTATACGTATTTTTTGGCATTTCAATCACTTCTGTAATTCTTATTACATAAACGCAACCACCATTTTGATCAGAATTTAATTATTATCGAAACAAACATGATAAAACCTAACTACCACGTTCTTAGACTCTTTCTGGACCCGTGGATGATGCACGGAAACTTCCGAAATGGAATTACGATGGAAGTAGCACCGGTCAATCTCATGGCAAAGACACTGAAGTTATCTTATAGTGAGTAATGAGTTCAGTACATGTTTTGCATCAAAGCAACATTGTTTCGCTATTTGCATATTATCTAAATCAAAAAAGAGATTTGTTTTGTTTAACATTTTAGAAGTTTAATTATCGAATTTGTAATGCAATGAATAGTCCCCAAGCTATTTTCAAGGATCCTTTCCGTAGAGGCAACAATATTTTGGTGAGTAATGTGAGATATCATATTTTAATTTAACCGATATATCAGTAACTAGTTTACTAATGTATGATCAATGACTATAAACTGTTATGTGAAGGTGATGTGTGATACATACAACCCATCCGATGATCCTATCTATACAAACAAGAGGTTTGATGCAGCCAAAATATTTGGCCATCCTGACGTCATTGCTGAAGCTCCGTGGTAAGTAGTCATTTTGCCTCTGTAAATGTTGCACTACACATATTTTCTTATCACAAAGTTACTTGAAGAAGAAAAATTGTTGCTTAAACATCTATATCACAAAATTCATGAGATTTTTGTCAATTTTGTATAGGTTTGGACTTGAGCAAGAATATACCTTGATGGAAAAGGATACCAAGTGGCCTTTGGGATGGCCTCAAGGAGGCTTCCCAAAACCCCAAGTAATTAACTAATCTTTTTAACTTATTATAATTTATCGTATAATAAATTTTATCCCTTTTTTATATTGCTGTTTGATATCTAACATTTAGGGTCCTTATTATTGTGGGGTTGGAGCTGAAAAAGCGTTTGGGCGCGACATTGTTGATGCACACTACAAGGCTTGTCTTTATGCAGGGATCAATATAGGTGGTGTTAATGCTGAGGTTATGCCTGGTCAGGTAAACTTGTATTGTTTCATATTCTAATGACGAAATATTAGTTAGTGGCGTCTTCTTGCCTAATCCAAATACTTATATCTAAATCAAAGCATTTTCACTTTTTGTGCACTTTTTGGCGTACTTTAAGTGGGAGTTTCAAGTGGGACCTTCAGTCGGTATTACTGCTGCAGACGAGTTGTGGGTCGCTCGTTATATTCTTGAGGTAATTTTATTTATAATTTCTAGCCGATGTTCATTCACATGACATCTTAAAAGTCATGAATTGATTTTGAGGTATATGTAATAATGATTATGAATTGACAGCGGGTAGCTGAAATTTCTGGAGTGGTGGTCTCATTTGATCCTAAACCAATTCCGGTTAGCTTTTTGTTTCTAAAAGACTACTTCGGCACATTATTTTTTGAACCATTGTACTGTTTTTGACACATTTCTAACAGGGTGACTGGAATGGAGCAGGTGCTCACACTAACTTTAGGTATGACTTACATCTTGCTTACTTTTACTAAACACTTGCTTCCTTTAGCTAATATCCTCCGTTAAAATTTTAGTACCAAAACAATGAGAGAAGAGGGCGGATATGAGGACATTCAAAAGGCTATCGAAAAGCTTAAGCTTAGGCATGAAGATCACATTGCTAACTATGGCAAAGGCAATGAGCGTCGCCTCACCGGTCATCATGAAACCGGAGACATGAATACATTCTCATGGGTACAAGAAACCAGAAATCTCACTCACATGAAGCTCTTATTTTATATGTTTTAGTTCCATAAAGATCTATTGTGGTTTACTCGTTTTTTAGGGAGTTGGGAAGCGTGATGCATCAATTCGAGTGGGGAGAGACACTGCAAAAGAAGGGAAAGGATATTTTGAGGACAGAAGGCCCGGGTCGAATATGGATCCATATGTGGTTACATCTATGATTGCTGAAACCACCATCTTGTGGAAGCCTTGAACTTGTTTGATGGTCTGGACTGATAAATGGTGTGTTTCTAGTTATAAATAAAGCAGACTTTGTTCATCATTTGCTACCATTTCCTAATTCGATCTGAGGTACAAACAAATCGGAAATGAGGTTTTCTTTGACATTTGAGAAGATAAATCATATTTTAAATTCCTGTTATTGCCTTTTCTGAGTAATATGATCGAGTCTTTTTATAGATTCCGAAACCATACTGACTGTACGTTTGGTTTCGATAACGTATGTGTTACTGAGAGCGCAAGGTGCCATGAATAACCAAAACTCTTCATTCGGAGTCCACGGGTGCCACATCACTATAATAAACCTTCACATCATTATAACAAACCTTCACAACTAACCCCCTTACTCACAACAAACCTCAACTTACTCATTTTAGGTCCACCACTTACAACTTTATGTTTTTTTTCAAATTTCCAAATAAACTAAATTTATTTCATTAAAAATTAAAATACATTAACATAATAATATTACACGCAACTTAAAATAACGGTACGCAAAAAATACGATACAAAAAAAAATGATACGGGGAAAAAAATACAACACATACAAATAAGAAATTTAAATATTTTACTAGTCATCGGCATTGGCATATTTCTTCATTATTTTTTCTTGTCTCTTTCGGATAATCTCTGCTTTTGCCGGGTCACTAGCCAAATTGGGATCTATCATGAGAAACTTCATCTCCTTCATCTCTAACGCAACAACTTCCTTCTCCCGCCTCGCCTCGTAACAAGCCATTTGAACGTCGGCTTTTTGCGAATACTTTTCGGATAATTGTCCCGAAAAAGTACTCGATTGACTCCCATCGGAGCTCGCAGCGCTCAACGTTGAAGTCGACTTTGTTTCTTTGCAGCTTGACTCTTTCTGCCGCCATCTCTTTCAGGACGAGGTCGTTTTTCCGGGCCGAATATATCCTCGAGACATGTAATGTCTATCGGATCCTCGGCATCCCACTTCGGGTAATTTTTTAAGATCTCCCAAGCGTGAACATACCCGAACTCCTTCCCACAAAAGCGTTGTTCAAAGTTCAGTTTCGCATTATCGAGATGATCGTTGTCATTTTCACTACTTCTACGCTACATATGTTTATAAATAACGTTGAATTTTTGACAATCACCGTTAATCCTTGACCATTTACCCATGATCTTATTGTTGGTACGAGGGTCATCGGCAGTCTGACCGTTGAACATCTCCATAATGTCGTTCCAAAAGAAATCTTCGAAACAGTCATTTCCAATATCTCTGTCTTACGAAATTTCTATCCAAATTTGCGCAAGCAACTTTTCTTCGGCCTTGCTCCATTTCCTCTTTCCTGTCTGACCTACTACTTCCACAAAATCGTCATCGTCTGCGTCCAAATCAACAACTTGTTTTGATTTTTTTGCCTTCGTCTTTTTCCCTCTACTTTTGGACTGTTCACGTGGTTTTGGTATTTTGAATTGTGAACCAGACGGTTGTGATTCAATTGGGAGACGATGGAGATTGATGAAACGTCGGAGGTTGTGACGGGTTAAAAAACTGTGGTGCCGGAAATCGTCCGGGGAAATTTGCGAATCCTTGTTGAAACGCATATTGTTGGTTAAGATAAATTTCTTAGGGAGACGGGTTAGAATTTTGCGAGGAGGGGGTAGACGGGTTTGACAAACCCCCATATTGTGGTGGGTTTGAATTGAGGAGGTTCGTGAAATACCCTCCTTCATTCGGGTTTTGAGACATTGTGTGTGTGTGTGTTTTTTTTTGAACTAGAGATATAGAGAGTTTATAAGTTGGTTGAATTGTAGTGAGAAAAATGGTGGTTTATGGTTTGAAATTTATAGGGGTGTTAAGTTTATTTAAAAATTAAAAAAAAAAGAAAAAAAAAAGGAAAAGAAAAGTTTCCTGATGAGTGTCTAAATACTCATCATTTTTGTACAATCTAAAATGCAAAATCATCTGAAAACACTCAGAAACACATCAAAATAATCAAAATATCACAAATTAGTGTTTTATGTGTTTTAAATGCAAAAATATCAAAATCAGATGAAAAATGATTCAAGTTTGCAAAATTGGCAGTTTTAGTCCCCCAAGTTTTAAAAATTGTCAAATCTAGTCCCTGGAATTCAAAAATGTGAAGTTTTATCATTCAAGGTCCCTGAAGTATTCTAAGTTGTTAAAAATGATCCTTGAATGAATTTTTGGTCAATTGGCAAGAAAGGTCCTCAAACTTTGGAAAATTGCAAAATTAGTCCTTGGACCTTTGAAAATGGATTTTATGCAAAAAGGATCCTTGTTTTATCAAAGTTGTCAAGTTTGGTCCTTGTAATAACATTGGAAAAAGTATCATGATCAGTCCTTGAAGTTTGGTGAAATTACATATTTGGTCCTTGTGCTTATTCTTAACCAAACGGATACATTATCAAACATAAGCCCAATCCAATGTTTAGCCCAAACCCAACTTGGACTTGACCCCCCACCCTTGCCCATTTTGACCCCAGCCAAACCCCTTTTGACCTCCCCCGTATTATTAAAGCTTCGGTCAAAGAAAGTCAAACAAGAAGAAAACCGCCAGACACTGTAGCTTTCCTCTCCCACCCCTGAATCCTCAAAACCAGTCATGGTTTCTCCACATTTTCAACCCCCCTCTCCATACCTTGTCCCCTCCACCTCCACTAACACCCAAACTCTTTTAATTATCTCAAACCACCCCAATTAATGATCAAACCTGCTAAATAGAAAATTGGCGCCAAAAATCCAAGTGTACGGTTTTGATGAGTTTCAAGCATCCAATGGCTCAGAGTTGGTGGGATAGATTCAGAGGACATGGTGAAGTGCTAAAAGTCTATAAAGAGAGAGAGAGATGCAATGTATCATCTATCTAGTGTAATTTTTATTTCATTAAGTCGTTTTAGTTTATTTTCAAAGTCAGTGTATGTTTTAGCTTATCAAACTCTGTATTTCAAGTTTTTATTGCATAATTAATCTTTTGTGAACCTTCAATTCAAGTATCAACTTATATCTCAGCTTATGCAATTTTCCTTATTTTCAAAAATCTCATGAATGATCAATTGTTGTTTGTAGATGTTTGTATGGACTGAAATAGGTCATGTAAGCTCCCATAAAGCTCATTCAAGCTTTTAGAAACATTTAAAATCAGTTTAGAATCAAAATCAGAAAATCACCAAAAATACAAATTAAATAGTTTAAAAATCAAAAATCAGTTGGAAATGGTGTATACAGCTGGAGCAGGGTAAATCATGGATGGCCTTGGGTTAGTAGCTTAGTGGTAAGCTAATAGGGGTGTTAGTTGGTCCTTGATCTCAGTTTTGAGCTTGGAGGCAAGTGTAAGCACTTTTGATCACTTTTGCATTTGACTATTGTAGTTGTTTATCATTTGTAGTTTCTGGTTCTTTATGATCATTAGTTTTAATTAAGTGTATTTGAGTATAAAAACCAGTTGTTTGTTCTTTTAAAAAGTGTAGTTAGCAGAAATTTCAATTTGACAGTTAAAAGTATATAACTGTCAAATCTTGGTTTCTAGTTGTTAATGTTGCTGATTTGTGTTTTCTTAGTTCTAATATATGATAATGCATGGTTTGCAGTCAAGTTCATGGTTTAAATTTGTGAGTTGCTTTGAAAAAAGTTCAATAACAGTCTTATAAGGGTGTTTGGATCTGCTTGCTTAAACTGACACAGGTCTTTTGTGTGTTGGTTGCTAGTACTTTCTTTGTGTCTCATTGGTCAGTAACAACTCAAGCAAGTCATAAAAACAAGTGGTCATTTGGATAAAAGTCAAAATCTCTTTTGATCCCATCTCATTACTTGTCTGTATGATTTTCAAGATCAAGGATTATGATTTTGTGTTAGCAAGTTGTTAAAAGTACTCAAATCAGTCTTAGTTCACTTTATAACATCATATTCAGTGCTTAGAATCAATCCAAAGTTCATCTTAGTCAACTCTTTTGATTTTGATAAAAAGTCAAATTTTCATTAGGTCGTTTTTGAATAAACTTTGGAATTTCATTGTGTGTTCAATATTAAGTTTTAGTTTAAAAGCTCTTAGGTTATTAAAGTTTGGTTGCTAAACAAAAATATAAAAATGCTAGTTCTCTGTTTATCAGCCTTTTAAGTGCTTATTTCACTGCTTCTTTTGGGTACCTGTTTGAAAACACTGCCCTGTGCACAGTTGGTTGGTCCAACTTGATAAGCTCACATAGAGCTTATTAGTTGCTTTAATCTTGTGTTCTTTGGTTCTTTGGGAAGCCAACCTGGTCATCTTGGATTGTCAAGCTTAAGTTTTCACTTTTGAGCTTGTTGGCTAGGGCTGCAAGTAGCTCAAAGCTTGTCCCATTTCTGTGTTTTAACCAAGTGCTTATTTGCTTGTTTCTAGCTTATCAGTGTGCTTATCTGTCCCTTTTATCTTTATTTCTGTTCATCTAGCTAGTTTGCGTCTACTTTAAACTTTTGTTTCAACTTGTGAGCTTGTTTGAGCTTATTTCACCAAATAAGCTCAAAAGCACAACTGTTTGGCTCATAAGCTTGTAAAACAGCTTATTTGTGATTTGTAAAATTTTTGTCTTTGTTAAAGTTTCATAATATCAGTATTAAGTAGTTTTCAAAAAGAAAATCCAGAAAAAGGTCAATTAAAAATCAGTGATAGTGTTTATTTAATAGTTTTAGCTTTTTGATTTTTCTTTTCAGCTTATTAATAAGCAAATCTTGTTTTTCTATTTTTCTTAGTTTTCTGTCATTATATAGTATTTTTAGAAAAAGTTTCATATTTTTCTCTATCTTTTTAGTATTTATTATAATTTTAAATAGTTAAAAATAGTAATTAATTAGTAATAAATAATTAAAAAGCATAAAAAATATATTTTCAATTTTAAAATTAGTTTTATTATATTTTAGATTTTTCCAAGTTAAAATTTTATTTTTCCAAGTTTATTTTATATTTTCTAGTAATTAAGTGTATTTTAAATAGTTATTAATTAGTAATAATTAGATAAAAAGTGTGAAAAATATATTTTTAGTTTTAAAATTAGTTTTATAGTATTTTAGATTTTTCTGAATCATAAGTTTATTTTTCTAGCCTTATTTTGTATTTTCTTCTATTTTAGAGTACTTATTAAATAGTTAAAATAGTTTTTAATTAATAATAATTAATTAAATAGTGTTAAAAATAATTTTCTTTTTCTAATAATTTTCTTTTATTTTTAGGATTCCAAAAATGTTATTTTCATATTTTTAGGTCTTTTATTTCTCAGATTTCACTTTTTATTTTGTACGTATACGTAGTTTTTAAAACCGTTTACGTTTCTTTTATCTGATTGTTGTGCTTTCCAATTCTGTATTCCATTCCTTTCCAATCAATCAGTAGTGTAATTTCTCAATCAAAACCTTTACAGATCACTATCCTTAGTGATCATTCCATCATCTGAATCAGTTTTGACACACCATTGAGTCTCCGTGGGACTAAACGACCCGGGAATTCATTCTATTCTCCAGGACTTCATTGTATTTGTGTTTTAAGCAGTTTTAAGTCTGTTACGGTTAGCCATTCACAAGTGGCTAGCTTGTGTGATTAGACTTGACTGTATTCAGCACAGATCAAATTTTGGCGCCGCTGCCGGGGAGGCTTTAGCGTGTGTTTAGCCATTTTCAGACCCACTCTTGCACATAACCCACCATTTGTAAAAAGTTTTTTGTAAAGTTATAAGAAAATCAAAAAGTTCATTAACACTTTTCCTAAAGTGTTAAAACACCAAAAAAATTATAAAACAACAAAACAATCGTAGCGTTTTCTATCTTGTATTGTCTTTAAGGTGATTCTTAAAACAGTACGATTTGGTTAAACGAGACGATACCAAAAATATTGTCCAAAAGTTTTTGAACCCATCTGCACAAATCTTACCTACGTCTTTTCAGTGGTACTTAATATACATAAAAATCAACCACCGCAAATCAAGGCAGTGCACTACCTAACTGGGGGTGCGACCATAATAAGTTCCCGAACATCAGATTTAAAACTTGCCTTTGTGTCACTTGTGATTTGGTGTACCTTTTTCAAAGAAGCCATTTCATTTGTGATTATTGGTTAAGTTCACTTGTCGTTTTGCCTCATTTGTTTTGAAAATTGATTTTTATACATAGTGCATGCGCACTCGTTCTTCCAGTTCTACAAGTCCACTTTCTGAACTTGGAAACATTCCTCGTAGACGTAGAGGACGTTCAGCTCCTTCAGCCGTGACTGAGGAACGTCTCCCACCACCACCTCCTGTCGAAATGGCAGAAGAGAAACCGATGAATGTGCTTCTCCAAGCACCCATCGAGGGTTACGGACATGCCATTGTTGTCCCAGCCATCGTGGCTGACACTTTCGAGCTCAAAACCGGGTTACTTAATCTTGTAACCCAAAGCCAATTCTATGGTTTTGAGCGGGATGATCCTCATGCACACATTCGATGGTTTAACAAGATAGCATCTACCATCAAGTACAAGAATGTCCCACATGAAGCTATCAAGCTTCTTCTGTTCCCATTCTCTCTAGAGGGACAAGCCCGGAATTGGCTTGAGAAACAACCCCCTCGTTCTATTGAGTCATGGGAAGATCTTGTCACCAAGTTCGTTAACGAGTTCTATCCTCCATCCCGAACCACAAGTCTTAAGAATGAGATAATGAAATTTTCTCAGAGATTTGATGAATCATTCGGGGAGGCATGGGATCGTTACAAAGATTTGCTTCGCAAGTGTCCGCATCACGGTTTTACCGAGTTAATGCAAATGGATACTTTCTACAATGGTCTCAATCAGACCAATCAAGACTCTTTGAATGCCTCCGCGGGAGGTAATTTCCTGAGCAAGACCACAAAAGAGGCCTTGCAGATCATTGAGAACAAATCTCAGGTCCGTCCTTTCCGAGCAAAGACATATCAGTCTCATGCTGGACCTTCTTCTTCTTCATCCCCCGTGAGTACATCTAGCACCGATGCTAAGATTGACAAACTCACAGACATTGTTCAGGCTTTGGTTCTTGCTAACCAGAAGAAAGTCACCTTCACTCAGACACCCACACATGTTGAAGTAAAGAAAGTCGAGAGTTGTGTCACTTGTGGTGGTCCTCATGCATACTACAATTGTACTGCCACTGATGGTAGTCCATTTGAGGCCAATGCTCTAGCCGGTAGTTCACAGCAAGGAGGTAATCAATACCGTCCTCAAAATGAACCACACTACCGTGCTAACACTAATCAGGCACCACCCGGTTTCAACCAGAATCATAATATGCAAAACCGGAATCAGAACCAACCAAGAATGAACCAAGGTTATCAAAACCAAGGTAATTTCTATCCTGGACCCAATCAAGGTTTCCAACATCAAGGAAACCTTCATCAAAACAATTTCAATCGAGGTAATCAATTTCATGGGAATATGAATCCTAATCAAGGGAATTTTGGCTATAATCAAAACATACGGCCTCAAATTATCCCTCCAGCTCCTCCCGTCATTGTTCCTCCAGTACCATCATCTGATGAGTTACTGAAGCAGTTCATGAAATCCCAAGATGAAATGAACAGGTTGTTGGTCAGTCAGATTGCTGATCTTAAGAAGTCTTTAAATGATCAACCCTCGGGCTCAGGAAAACTTCCGAGCAACACGATCGCTAACCCGAGGGGCGATGCAAAGGCGATCACAACCAGAAGTGGTGTTTCATATGATGGACCTGCTGTTCCTACTACCTCTTCTTCTTCTTCTCTCCCAAAGGTAGTGGAAAGTGAACCTCCAACACACAATGGACCTACGACTCCAATGCCCCCTCCTCCTGTGGCAATGAGTCAAATTACCAAGGAAACTACGGACAAGGTGCATTATTCAAGTCCACGAAGCACCGCACACGTCCTACCTTCGGTAGTCCAACCTCAAGTGGTCCAGAAACCCAAGTTAAATCAAGGAGTTGTTTTTGAACCTCCTGTAGCTCCTGTTGAGAATCAGAAATCCAAATCTTCTATTCCTTACCCATCACGTTTGAATGAGCAAAAGCTCCGTGAAAAAGCTAGTCATCAAATGGATAAATTTTTCCAAATTTTCCAAGAATTACATTTTGACATAAGCTTCGCGGATGTTATCATGCTGATGCCCAAGTTCGCATCAACTCTCAAACACATGTTAAGCAATAAGGAAAAGCTGTTTGAAATGGCAAAAACTCCTCTTAACGAGAACTGCTCAGCAGTTATTCTGAAGAAGCTTCCAGAAAAACTTGGAGATCCTGGGAAATTTCTCTTACCTTGTGTATTCCCAGGAATGGTTGAATGCTTTGCCCTAGCAGATCTTGGTGCAAGCATAAACCTTATGCCTTATTCAGTGTGGAAGAAACTTTCTCTTCCGGAACTTACTCCTACATGCATGACTCTCGAGCTTGCAGATCGTTCCATATCCCGTCCTCTTGGCATTGCCGAGGACGTATTTGTGAAAGTAGGAAAGTTCCATTTTCCAGCTGACTTCGTGGTTGTTGATTTTGATGCCGATCATCGGGTTCCTCTCATTGTTGGTCGAGGATTCCTGAGAACGGGCCGTGCTCTCATTGATGTATTTGAGCAGGAAATCACATTGCGTGTTGGTAATGAAGCTGTCACCTTCAACCTTGACCAAACTTCGAGGTACTCTGCAAATTATGATTCTGAGTCGGTTAACCGAATAGATATCATCGATGTTGCTTCTGAAGAGTACTCTCAAGAAGTTCTTGGTTATTCTCATAATTCTGTGAGTGGGGATTCCACCACATCTTCTCAACCTATCATAGCCAATTCTACTCCTTCTCTCACTCCGTTTGAGGGAAGCGACTTCATCTTAGATGAGATTGAAGCATACTTGGCTAGTGATTCTGTTCCATGGGAAATTGATCACGCTCCAATTGATATTGAGGGGGACATACTTCTTATTGAGAAGTTGCTCAATGATGATCCATCATCAACCCCTCACTCTAGTGATTCAATTCCTAATGAGATTAATCAAAATGAGATTAATCTGGAGGGAGATATTCTTCTTGAGAAATTGTTAAATCTGGACACTTCTCCTCCTCTACCTCCCATTAAACTTCATAATAAGGAAGTCAAGTCAGTTGAGAAAACTGAAGAATTTCCTGAGGTTGAGCTTAAGGACTTACCTCCTCATCTCGAGTATGCATTTCTTGAGGGTGATGATAAATTACCCGTCATTATTGCTCGAGATTTGAGTAAAGATGAAAAAGCTGCTCTCATAAAAATCTTGAAGTCACACAAGCAAGCAATTGCTTGGAAACTCTCCGACATTAAGGGAATCAACCCTGAGTTCTGTACTCATAAAATCTTGATGGAAGATGACTTTAAACCAGCAGTTCAACATCAGAGACGAGTGAATCCAAAAATCCATGATGTTATCAAACAAGAGGTTATCAAACTTCTTGATGCAGGATTGATTTACCCTATCTCAGATAGTCCTTGGGTCAGCCCAATTCATTGTGTTCCGAAAAAGGGTGGCATTACTGTTATCACAAATGAAGATAACGAGTTAATTCCAACTCGATTGGTTACGGGATGGCGTGTGTGTATTGACTATCGTAAGTTGAATGACGCCACCCGTAAAGACCATTTTCCTCTACCCTTTATGGACCAGATGCTTGAGAGATTAGCAGGGAATGAATACTATTGCTTCCTTGATGGTTTCTCGGGTTACTTTCAGATTCCCATTGATCCACAGGATCAAGAGAAGACCACATTCACCTGCCCATACGGAACTTTTGCCTACAAACGTATGCCTTTTGGCTTATGTAACGCTCCTGGCACGTTCCAACGATGTATGATGGCCATATTCCACGACATGATCGGGGAAACAATGGAGGTGTTTATGGATGACTTCTCGGTCATTAGGGATTCTTTTCAATCATGTCTTTTCCATTTAGATAAAATGCTTCAAAGGTGTGAAGACACCAATCTTTGTCTAAACTGGGAGAAAAGTCACTTTATGGTCAAAGAAGGCATAGTCCTTGGCCATAAGATTTCAAAGAACGGGATTGAGGTTGATAGAGCAAAAGTTGATGTTATTGCTAAGCTACCTCATCCTACTACCGTCAAAGGTATTAGGAGTTTTTTAGGTCATGCCGGTTTCTATCGTAGATTCATACAAGATTTTTCTAAAATCGCCCGGCCTATGACCCATCTTCTTGAAAAGGATGCTCCTTTTATCTTCTCACCCGCGTGCATAGAAGCTTTTGAAACATTGAAGAAAAAGCTTACTGAAGCACCCATTCTCGTTGCTCCCGACTGGGACTTGCCTTTTGAGCTCATGTGCGATGCAAGTGATTTTGCTATCGGTGCAGTCCTAGGGCAACGAAGAAACAAGCATTTTCAGCCTATTCACTACGCAAGTAAGACTATGACTGAAGCTCAAACTCATTACACCACCACAGAAAAAGAGCTATTAGCCGTGGTGTATGCATTTGAGAAGTTTCGACCATACTTAATTTTGACCAAATGCGTAGTGTATACGGATCACTCGGCTCTTAAATATCTCTTTGCAAAACAAGATGCAAAGCCGAGATTGCTTCGTTGGATTCTCCTCCTCCAGGAATTTGATATCATTATACGTGATAAAAAAGGAGCTGAGAATCTAGCTGCTGATCATCTGTCCAGATTAGAAAACCCTCACCAAGATGTTTTCGAGAAAAAGGAAATAAATGAAACATTTCCTCTCGAGACACTCAATGCGGTTTCTTTTCGTGGAAATTCTACCACCCCATGGTTTGCTGACTTTGCAAATTACCATGCGGGTAACTTCATTGTGAAAGGGATGTCGACCCAACAGAAGAACAAATTCTTCAAAGATGTTAAACATTATTTCTGGGACGACCCTTTCTTATTCAAAATCTGTGCGGATCAAGTCATCCGACGGTGTGTTTATGGACAGGAAGCTATTGACATTCTCACAGCTTGCCATGCTGGACCCACCGGGGGCCATCATAGTCCAAACTACACCGCCAAAAAGGTGTTTGATTCCGGATTCTATTGGCCCACTATCTATAAGGATGCCCACGATTTTGTCAAAGCCTGTGACGCTTGTCAACGTTATGGTAATATCTCTCAAAGGAATGAAATGCCACAAAATGCCATTCAAGTTTGTGAGATATTTGACATATGGGGTATTGATTTTATGGGGCCATTTCCATCTTCTCGTGGTAACAAGTACATACTCGTGGCTGTTGACTATTTGTCAAAATGGGTTGAAGCAAAAGCTTTACCCACCAATGATGCCCGAGTTGTTGTGAAATTTTTGAAAGCTCTTTTTGCCAGGTTTGGAACTCCGAGAGCGATAATCAGTGATCGTGGTACACATTTTTGTAATGACCAATTTGAAAGAGTCATGCAAAAGTATGGTGTTACCCACCGTCTCTCTACTGCATACCACCCCCAAACAAGTGGGCAGGTGGAAGTTTCAAACCGTGGTATTAAAAGGATTCTTGAAAGGACAGTAGGCGAAAATCGTGCATCCTGGTCGGATAAACTTGATGACGCACTCTGGGCCTTCCGTACAACTTACAAAACACCCATTGGGTGTACTCCATACAAGTTAGTGTACGGAAAGGCATGTCATCTTCCGATTGAGTTAGAGCACAAGGCATACTGGGCCTTAAAGCATGCAAACTTCGATATACAGACAGCTGGTGATCATAGAAAAGTTCAAATGAATGAATTAAATGAACTTCGTGATCAAGCTTATGAGAACTCTTTGATCTACAAGCAAAAGACAAAGAAGATTCATGACTCAAAAATTAAGAACCGCGTTTTTAACGTTGGTGATCGAGTCCTTCTTTTCAACTCAAGATTGAAGATTTTCTCGGGAAAGCTCAAGTCCCGTTGGTCTGGTCCATTCACCATTGCTAAGGTTTATCCTTATGGTACCGTTGAGTTATCTCAACCCGATGGTCCTAATTTTAAAGTGAATGGTCATCGAGTGAAGCACTACTTTGGAGAGGACATTCCCCTTGTGGTTGTCCCGGATTTACAAACTTTCCCCATGAACCAATGAATGCGGGGATCGAGTCAAGCTAGTGACTCGGTAATCAAAAACATTAGCACACACCATATGGGTTTTCACCCATATTTCTGTCTTCTTACCCCCTTTCTACCACCCTAGTGTGGGGGAGTTTCCCTACACTGTTGTATATAAAATCATGTCCAAAAAAAAAAAAAAAAAAAAAAAAAAAAAAAAAACCTTTCTAAATAATGGCCGTAGTATTTCCCTTTTACGTTCTCAGTTTCGGCATAACCGCCGGTACTTTGAATATTGAGGGCAATATTCATTTCTAAGTGTTGGGGGGAATTCTCACGAATTTTATCATGTATTATCCACCCAATTTCCCCGTTTTTGGCAAAAAAAAATTTTTTTTTGGAGTAAGTGTTCTACACTTACTCATCTTGGTTATTAGTCCGCCATGTCTGTAAGACAAAAGGATTGGCTAATCCAGGAGCAAACGGCTCTTGGTAAAGATTTCTCAAATCCGTTTATATGGCTTGCAATTTGCCCAAAATTGTATGGTTCTCAATTCACCATATCCTAAAAAGTGAAGAGTTGGCTAGCCCGCAAGGTTATGGCTTGTGGTAAAGGCAGTGGAAAATCCATAATTGGTATTCAGCTCACCAAAGATAATTCTGATAATTTATCTAAGAGTTGGCTAGTCCAGAAGGGTACGGCTTCTGGTAAAGACACATCAAATCCGTTATATGGTTTATGATTTGCCAATAAATCATTTGGTTATCGTTGTGCCAATGTTCTTACTTGAATCAAAACAATTGGCTACCCCAGAAGTGATGGCTTTTGGTAAAGAGTTTTTCAAATCCATCAAGTTTTCTCAAATCATTGCTAGGGACTAGCAATATCTCAGTGTGGGGGATTGATGAGTGTCTAAATACTCATCATTTTTGTACAATCTAAACTGCAAAATCATCTGAAAACACTCAGAAACACATCAAAATAATCAAAATATCACAAATTAGTGTTTTATGTGTTTTAAATGCAAAAATATCAAAATCAGATGAAAAATGATTCAAGTTTGCAAAATTGGCAGTTTTAGTCCCCCAAGTTTTAAAAATTGTCAAATCTAGTCCCTGGAATTCAAAAATGTGAAGTTTTATCATTCAAGGTCCCTGAAGTATTCTAAGTTGTTAAAAATGATCCTTGAATGAATTTTTGGTCAATTGGCAAGAAAGGTCCTCAAACTTTGGAAAATTGCAAAATTAGTCCTTGGACCTTTGAAAATGGATTTTATGCAAAAAGGATCCTTGTTTTATCAAAGTTGTCAAGTTTGGTCCTTGTAATAACATTGGAAAAAGTATCATGATCAGTCCTTGAAGTTTGGTGAAATTACATATTTGGTCCTTGTGCTTATTCTTAACCAAACGGATACATTATCAAACATAAGCCCAATCCAATGTTTAGCCCAAACCCAACTTGGACTTGACCCCCCACCCTTGCCCATTTTGACCCCAGCCAAACCCCTTTTGACCTCCCCCGTATTATTAAAGCTTCGGTCAAAGAAAGTCAAACAAGAAGAAAACCGCCAGACACTGTAGCTTTCCTCTCCCACCCCTGAATCCTCAAAACCAGTCATGGTTTCTCCACATTTTCAACCCCCCTCTCCAT
>BPTQ01000002.1:147029386-147084329 GCA_019973895.1 Chrysanthemum seticuspe
CGGTTGTTCGAGTTTTCACTTTTGAATTCGAACTGTTAGGTTCTACTGGTCCAACCGAAGGGTTTCTTGGTTTCTTGTGTTCTAATTTCGTTGATTATTCGAGATACACTCGAATAGTTCAACCTGGTTGGTTGACACGTGTCCCGTCACAAAAGTTTGTCCATGGGTTTTCTTCGTCACTTTATTCGTGAATTTTCCGACTATTTGTCTCTTGATCGTAAAAATATAAAAACAAATCGTTGGTTTGAAATTATTGGATTCTCGAAAATTTGATTTTGAATTATAACTTGTGTGTTACTTTAAGGTTTCAAATAATTTTTTGCTGGATTACTTTTAAACTGAAAAATAGTTTTAGTTTTCTCAACTGATTCTACTTGAAACGTAACTAAGATTCGTGACTTATACTACAATATTTCACGTGATTCTGACTAAACTCATGAAAATTGTTGAACGATTGTGTTTTAGTATTAGGAACTAGAACTTTTAGTATGTCTGTTCATTACTCTACCCTAGTTTTCTCTAAAACTGAAAATAGGTTTACTGGTGAACAAAAATACTGAACGAACTCAACAATGACTGGTTACTCTGTGTTTCTTTCATGATCGTTGGTTGTGTGTTTTCTGGACACAGTCAAATTCGTTCGTCTAGGTTTGTGGGAATATTCTGACAATAACTTGAAAAAAGTTTCGTTGAGTGTTTAAATTTGGTACTTGAACTGACGTTTGGTACGTAATAGTATATAATCCACTTTTGATCACTTTTGCATTTGACTATTGTAGTTGTTTATCATTTGTAGTTTCTGGTTCTTTATGATCATTAGTTTTAATTAAGTGTATTTGAGTATAAAAACCAGTTGTTTGTTCTTTTAAAAAGTGTAGTTAGCAGAAATTTCAATTTGACAGTTAAAAGTATATAACTGTCAAATCTTGGTTTCTAGTTGTTAATGTTGCTGATTTGTGTTTTCTTAGTTCTAATATATGATAATGCATGGTTTGCAGTCAAGTTCATGGTTTAAATTTGTGAGTTGCTTTGAAAAAAGTTCAATAACAGTCTTATAAGGGTGTTTGGATCTGCTTGCTTAAACTGACACAGGTCTTTTGTGTGTTGGTTGCTAGTACTTTCTTTGTGTCTCATTGGTCAGTAACAACTCAAGCAAGTCATAAAAACAAGTGGTCATTTGGATAAAAGTCAAAATCTCTTTTGATCCCATCTCATTACTTGTCTGTATGATTTTCAAGATCAAGGATTATGATTTTGTGTTAGCAAGTTGTTAAAAGTACTCAAATCAGTCTTAGTGCACTTTATAACATCATATTCAGTGCTTAGAATCAATGCAAAGTTCATCTTAGTCAACTCTTTTGATTTTGATAAAAAGTCAAATTTTCATTAGGTCGTTTTTTAATAAACTTTGGAATTTCATTGTGTGTTCAATATTAAGTTTTAGTTTAAAAGCTCTTAGGTTATTAAAGTTTGGTTGCTAAACAAAAATATAAAAATGCTAGTTCTCTGTTTATCAGCCTTTTAAGTGCTTATTTCACTGCTTCTTTTGGGTACCTGTTTGAAAACACTGCCCTGTGCACAGTTGGTTGGTCCAACTTGATAAGCTCACATAGAGCTTATTAGTTGCTTTAATCTTGTGTTCTTTGGTTCTTTGGGAAGCCAACCTGGTCATCTTGGATTGTCAAGCTTATGTTTTCACTTTTGAGCTTGTTGGCTAGGGCTGCAAGTAGCTCAAAGCTTGTCCCATTTCTGTGTTTTAACCAAGTGCTTATTTGCTTGTTTCTAGCTTATCAGTGTGCTTATCTGTCCCTTTTATCTTTATTTCTGTTCATCTAGCTAGTTTGCGTCTACTTTAAACTTTTGTTTCAACTTGTGAGCTTGTTTGAGCTTATTTCACCAAATAAGCTCAAAAGCACAACTGTTTGGCTCATAAGCTTGTAAAACAGCTTATTTGTGATTTGTAAAATTTTTGTCTTTGTTAAAGTTTCATAATATCAGTATTAAAGTAGTTTTCAAAAAGAAAATCCAGAAAAAGGTCAATTAAAAATCAGTGATAGTGTTTATTTAATAGTTTAAGCTTTTTGATTTTTCTTTTCAGCTTATTAATAAGCAAATATTGTTTTTCTATTTTTCTTAGTTTTCTGTCATCATATAGTATTTTTAGAAAAAGTTTCATATTTTTCTCTATCTTTTTAGTATTTATTATAATTTTAAATAGTTAAAAATAGTAATTAATTAGTAATAAATAATTAAAAAGCATTAAAAATATATTTTCAGTTTTAAAATTAGTTTTATTATATTTTAGATTTTTCCAAGTTAAAATTTTATTTTTCCAAGTTTATTTTATATTTTCTAGTAATTAAGTGTATTTTAAATAGTTATTAATTAGTAATAATTAGATAAAAAGTGTGAAAAATATATTTTTAGTTTTAAAATTAGTTTTATAGTATTTTAGATTTTTCTGAATCATAAGTTTATTTTTCTAGCCTTATTTTGTATTTTCTTCTATTTTAGAGTACTTATTAAATAGTTAAAATAGTTTTTAATTAATAATAATTAATTAAATAGTGTTAAAAATAATTTTCTTTTTCTAATAATTTTCTTTTATTTTTAGGATTCCAAAAATGTTATTTTCATATTTTTAGGTCTTTTATTTCTCAGATTTCACTTTTTATTTTGTACGTATACGTAGTTTTTAAAACTTACGTTTACGTTTCTTTTATCTGATTGTTGTGCTTTCCAATTATGTATTCCATTCCTTTCCAATCAATCAGTAGTGTAATTTCTCAATCAAAACCTTTACAGATCACTATCCTTAGTGATCATTCCATCATCTGAATCAGTTTTGACACACCATTGAGTCTCCGTGGGACTAAACGACCCGGGAATTCATTCTATTCTCCAGGACTTCATTGTATTTGTGTTTTAAGCAGTTTTAAGTCTGTTACGGTTAGCCATTCATAAGTGGCTAGCTTGTGTGATTAGACTTGACTGTATTCAGCACAGATCATTTCCACTTTTAAACGGTAGTATTTTTTGAAAATGAAATGTAAACGTTTGGTTTGTCAGAAGTTATACTCGTTGTGCAGATGACGAGTGACTACACGTCGAGGTACGCCTGTGTCACGACGAGTCTGTCAGTGTGATACGTGAAAGGTTTATGGATAATTATTAATATACATATGACCGGATTCGAACTCAAGACTTCGGGATTGCACACATTACGTATGAGAATCAATGTATAAATAATTAATATATAAAATGTTGTATTTAATTATTTGATCACGAATAAAACAATTAACGAGAGTTGGGATTTAACGGAGTTTTGATTACCGGTCGTTAAATGTCAACGGGATATGAAGAAAAGTTAACTAGCCAAGAAAAGGTTTTAGGAATCCTCTTTTGGGCTTGTTTTTGGCCGAACCTATGGAATCCCACATCAGAAACCATAGTAATCTTGACATGATGCATTTACCTCTTAATTATGATGATGCATTTACCTAATATTGAATTGTGGTAAATTATTCATACTATGAATGTTACGATGCTGTCCATAAAGATAATCAACTCTGAAACTTGGTTTATCTTCATAAATATGAGTTTCTTCAAAGGAAGGAAAACCCTAGTGGTTTAAATCTTTGTGTAGAAATCATATGGACAATATTGTACATGTGTTTAATGCATGACTTGTGACAAGATTATTAATCACACTTAAGCAATTAACTGTGATTGAATATTCTTTCCTTGGCACATTAAATATATAATGATTATAATTGTCATACTTATTTTCATTGATATAAAAAATGACAATTGGATATTAAAACTCTTTCTTGTGTGATTGCTTTTGCGAGGACGATAAGTAATACAAATGAGTTTTATGAATTCACATAATCTTTGGAAATGTACAAACTGCAAGAATCCATGAATGGATATATGCATGCATCTAGGAGATGATTCTTATGTTTAACTATTAAATCCAAGTTTTGATTTAAAAATTAAAATAAGATAATTTCTAAGTATTCCTGAAAGCTAGTGGGAGTATTGTGTTTGTTTTCTTTAAATCTTATATGTTGTAGGTAGTAACATTCCATCTAAGCTAAATGTTAAGTTTTAGTTTGGAATGGAACTTCACATGAAAGATTTAGAAGATAAGACATACAACCTTGGAGTATATGTTTATTGTTAGTAAACATGGCGGTATTAAATTAATGAGTCTAATAGGACATGATATATCATTTGGAAAATGGATATGTAGAACATGAATTAAATCTTTGTTTGACATAAGGATTTTTCATGTACATCATGTTATTGTTATATCATGCTTGATTGCAAGATGATTTGACAACAGTGATATCTAATGAAGTTATTAGATAACTGGTGTAATGAATATTCTAATAGAATATGTTTGAATCTAGAATTACATTCCTCATCCTGGAGTTGCTCTCAAAATTCTATGGATGAGCAATACATCAATTGTTGCGTAATTGTTATAGCCAACAAACTTGAAAGTTTGGAAGGCATCAAACATTACACTATAGATATTGAAGTTTACGGAGATTTTAAAGAGCATATTGTTGTTTGTATACAATGATGCTGGTTTAATTGAGATGACACTCAATACTAGTCATGGGAGGATTTCATCCTTGTAAATGGCCATGTGAACTAGTTGTGCTCAACTAAGAGCATAGTTGCATTATACAATAAAGAATAAGAATACTTTAAACTTTAAAAATGTTTGAAAGTTTGATTGTCATAAATTGGTGCTTGAGGATGTCACACACTTTATGAAATATTATGTGGCAATATCAAGATATTTTGAATGCACACATACAAGAACTTCACTAGTTGAATTCTTAAGATAAGTATTCTCAAAATTCCGATAGATCAAAGTTAGTTGAAATTATGCCTTGTCAACAAGTATGATTGTCATTACTTGAGACATAATTCATTAACCAGTACTATCATGCATTGATCTATTTAGTATTTGGATAAGGGATGTTTTGAACAAATATTATTTAAATGAAATAAAATATTAGTTATGTTTATTTTTCATTTTTTTAATATTATATCCTATATTTGCATGTTTAATCCGTGAATAACTTATGTTATTCTAAAATTCCGTTGTCGATCAATGATGTGGGAATGTCATTGAATTAAGACAAATCTGAGTTTTGGTAGAATATACTTTAAGTATATTGATGCGTGGGACATACTAGATTCACATGATATTCAATGAATTGAATATAGGACTCATCCCAACTTTACATGATGATACTTTATGGATCTTTGTCATTAATTATATCATGAAGTGTTTATCCTCAGACTTGAGATACTAGATAACTGATATGAATGTAGTGCATTTGTGTAAGATAGTCTAATGCTATCCGTAACTGGTAGTTATAAGGGCTATTTTCAGAAGTGTTACAAAGTTCATGAGTTATTTTTGTAGTCAAGAGAATTTGTTCATTTGAATTTGTTTCAAAGCATAATACTATATTTGGGCCCCTCGTAGGGTTGACAAGATGTTTGTATGACCATACCCAAGATCTATCTGGAATACGTTCAGATGATTTGGTAATCTTATTCAATCGAATACAACGAGAAACATAATATTAACTTATGAAATGACTTGATCCATATTGATAGTTAATGTAGTATTAGTAACAAAAGGATAAGTAAAAATGATGAATCATTAAATGGTTTTTCCAGGAAACCATACTCGATTCGATCTGGGGGCATTGGTGTGTTAAAGCTAGACTAACCAATGTCATTACTATATTAAGTAATATCCAAGTGGGAGCTGAAAGGTTTATGGATAATTATTAATATACGTATGACCGGATTCGAACTCGAGACTTCGGGATTGCACACATTACGTATGAGAATCAATGTATAAATAATTAATATATAAAATGATGTATTTAATTATTTGATCACGAATAAAACAATTAACGAGAGTTGGGATTTAACGGAGTTTTGATTATCGGTCGTTAAATGTCAACGGGATATGAAGAAAAGTTAACTAGCCAAGAGAAGGTTTTAGGAATCCTCTTTTGGGCTTGTTTTTGGCCGAACCTATGGAATCCCACATCGGAAACCATAGTAATCTTGACATCTACCATAAGGCTATAAATACATCCCCATGTATTCATTCTTTGGGACACTTGATTTCAATAGAAGGCCAAACTTCTTCTTTCTTCCCTCTTGTTCTTGGTCGACGAAGTGAATCCCCATTGTAAGGGATTTACGAGTGACCTTGAGCATAACAAAGGTGTTTGGTTAATCTATTGTGATCAAGAACCTAGCTTTTCTCATTGATTCGCTACTAATACGTGTGTACAAGAACGAAGAGCAAATACACTTGTATTTGCATATTTTGGTGGGTCGACAAGGGTGTTGGTCGACATTCATAAACCCTAATTTATTAGGGTATAAGGTTTCTTGTTCTTTGATCTTAATTGGGGGTTTTTCATAAACCCTAATTGCATTGATTCGCAAAAGGTACGCATATACTATTAATTCGGTTAATAAATTTACAAGCATTATTCCTATTACTTCCGCTGCATGCTTTGATGATGTTTACTTGTTTTTCTATAATTGTTATGATTAGTAAAACCCAACAATACGGTGAACCATGACAAGCCCGACACCGGATGCTTTGATAAAGCAGTGACCACAACTAAATGTGACATATCGGACTATTAGTTACGACAGGACTAGTCAAGATTGGTTTGTTTAATTTGCAGCGCAAAGTTAAGCTCATATGTTTTTTTAAAGACAAATATTTTGATAACATCTAGAAAGAATCTAAGGTAGTGGAAAATGAAAGAAAAAGAGTACAAGAGATTACATATTGTACGATTAAGAAAGATAAAAGGGAGCTGATTTGCACATTTTTATAAATCATTAGGACATTTAAATTTAAAGTGTTTGAACATTTATATCTTCACATTATGTTTAGTCATGTTGATCTTATAAGGGTATAAATATTTAAACACTCAAAATTTGAGTGTCTTTATCATTTTTATAAGTGTGTAAATCACCTACCAAAATAAAAGGATCATATTTAAACTACCTAAACCAATTTATCATTTTTTTATTTTTTTTAAAAAAATTGATTTTAAGCATTACAAGTTCTTATGTCATGTTTACAATATTTAATGTACCAATAACATATATACAACATATTTAATGTTATATTTAAAACACCTTATTATGTGAAAATGACAAAAATAACCATTTTTGCAAATATACTTCACAAAATACCCAATGTTTTTTCAAAACGCCAAAATACCCATAAAAATCGCAAATTTTGCGATTTTTTTAAAAAATATCGCGAACTTTGCAAATTTTACAAAATTTTTTCTTTTCTTTCGGTTTTCACGCTTAGCTCAAAGCATAAAAGTTGTAGATATCCCTTTTCTTGTTTAGTGGCTTTTTGAATCACGCAAAAATATGTTCGTATGAGGAAGTTATGGCCAAAATACCACAGCAACTAAACGAGAAAAGGTTGTTGTGGTATTTTGGCCATAACTTTCTCGTACGAACTCATTTTCAAGTGATTCAAAAAGCCACTAAACAATAAAGGGGATATCTACAACTTTCATGTTTTGAGCTAAGCATGAAAATCGAAAGAAAAAGGAGAAATTTATAAAAATTCGCAAAAGTTTGCAATATTTTTTTAAAAATCGCAAACTTTGCGATTTTTCTTTAAAAAATCGTAAACTTTGCGAATTTTCTTTCAAAAATTGCAAACTTTAAAAAGGGTATTTTTGATTTTTGGAAAATATTTGGTTATTTGTGAAGTATGTTTGCGAAAATGGTTATTTTTGTCATAATTAATAAATGGGGATAGTGAATATGGGGTTGTCTCACATCTAAGCTTACATGTGAAACCATAAAAAATTACATCGTTTTAACAAGAAAAACATCAAATCTTCTCCATTTGTATCATATCTTTCACTATATTAGTGTTTTCCCTTGATTTATCACAAGATCACTTATGTTTGGTTCGCGTTGATACATGTGTAGTCTACATCATATTGTTAGGTGTTTTCATTTACTAACCAATTAGTTATAGATTCAACAATGATTTGATTTAATTCACCATTGAAATGCATTCCATTATGCATATATTAGTTCCACTACTAAAATTTTGAAAAAATAGTAATCAAAATGACGTATTTTATAGTGATATTTGATGGTTTCGCATGTAAGCTTAGATGTGAGACAGCCTCATATTCACTTTTCCCTTAATAAATATATAATACAAACTAAGCAATTAAGCTACAAACTAAACTCTAAGAGCACAAAGTGTGGTGACAATGAGTTAAGTCTTAACATCGCGCCACATCAGCTTTAACATTTCAACCTTAACACAAAAAAAAAATACCCTTTATCATAACTCAACCATAACATCACATTTTGAGCCTCACTTTTCTTTAAAAGATAAAATTTACTAAATAAACCCCTAAACTAACAATTTATATAATAAACAACCTATCACTTTATTAATAACCATAAAAATATTACATAAACATTAAATAAACGTTACATAAAATGTAAAAATGAAATATGATAGATATGATACGATACGAAAAAAAAACATACGAACTAAAATACACTACTATACGAAATACATAAACATAACTTAATCCGAATGCTCCCTGCATGCAAAATCATACCCAAATTCCTCAATGAACGCCACCCATTCTGCTTCTTATTTCATGAGTCTCTCCCCCCGCTCTTGTTGAATCCTAGCTTGCTCTGCTTTAACTTCTCTTAATGCCTGTTCGCCACACATAATTTCATAATGTTGGCTTGCATTTAAGCCATGCTCATCAAGTGCTTCGTCTGCATAACCCGTAAACTGATAATGTTGTTGCTCAACAAATCCAGATGCATCAGCTGAAGCTGATGCGCCTAGCCTAAGTTGATTCAGCTGTTGTGATACCGAACCAACAATTTTGTTTTCTTGATAACTCCAACGGATTTTGTTGCTGATGTTGTCATGTATCTATGAAACACACTTCCACAACGTTTCACTAATAGTGTCATCCTTGCTGGCTTCTTCGCTCAATCATTTGTCGATCACAGCTTGTCTTTATGGCGAAATGTCTTTTCACTTCACGTATTGTTGTCTCAAGCATTCTTTCTTTGCCTTTGAGAGCTCAAACAGCTTGATAACTTCGACAATAGCCTTTTGTTGAGCCGCATCCTCTTGATCGCATTGTTTTTAAATATAAGCTTGCATTTCTTTGACGGAATGGAGGAGACGACAAGCCATAATTTTGTGTTATAATGATTAATAGTGTTGGGTTAAATGTATGGAAAGTGTGTAAAAATAATATGTAAATGTGGGTATTTATAGAAGTTTTTGAAAAATATCAGTTTTTTTAAACCAAACTAGCCGTTTAAAGTGGGGGGGGGGGGAGTTTTGAATTTATTACATTGTATTACATTGCTTTAAACACTTGTGATGTAGAATAACTATCTTGTGCTGCTGCTTTCTACGAATGTTGTGAACTAAATAGGAGTGTTTGGAAGTAGGATTAGGAGCCTTGTCTTGGTGTTTGGAATTGTCTTCTATATCCCCTTAGCAAATTGGCATTGTGTAAGGATCACAAATGCCCAATTTGGATAGGCAATTGTAGTGTAAGAATCTGCATAGCCCTTTAGTTAAGATGTCTGAAATATGTGACTTTGTTAAAATGAAACATGGCTGAATAAGAGCTTGCTTGATCTTGTCCCTAAAAAAAGTGGCAATCTATCTCAATGTGTTTAGTTCTAGCATAGTTGACAGGATTGTTTGACAAAACAATAGTAGATGCATTGTCACACATCAATAGAGTATGAGTTGGGACAGAAACATCCAAATCCTACTAGACACTTAAGCCAAGACATTTCACAAGTGCTATTTTCATGTGCTCTATACTCGGCTTCAGTGGATGACCTTCACACCACTGTTTGCTTTTTAGATTTCCAAGATATAAAACTACTTCCCAAAAAAATAGCATATCCAGAAACAGATCTTCTAGTAACGGGACACCTGGCCCAGTTACTATCACAATAAGTAGTAAGCTGCAAAGTGTTTTGAGATGGGAAAAACAGATCTTGACTAGTAAAAAGTTTAACATATCTGAGAACCTTTATAAGAGCTTTGTAATGAGTAGTTCTTGGTTCATGAGAAAATTGGCTAAGAGCTTGTGTTGCAAATGCCAATTCTGGTCTAGTGAGGGTAAGGTAAAATAGTTTTTCCACTAATGTTCTGTAAGTAGAGGGATCTATGAGGAGTTCACCATATGTGGAGTTGAGTTTGTTGAGATGATCCATAGGTATATCAGATGGTTTGGTTTTAAGAACCCATGCATGCTCCAAAACCTCTAATGCATATTTTCTCTATGACATAAACCAAAATCATTTCTTAGGAACTCAATTCCAAGGTAGTAGTTAAGTGGGCCCATATATTTGATGTTGAACATGTCATGATAGTCTTGATGAAGGTGATAAATGAAGCATCTGGACTGGTAAGGAGAATGTCATCAACATACACCAACAGTGAAGTAACAGAACCTTTGTGAATGATAGTGAAGAGAGAGGTGTTCACATAAATTTGTTTGAAATCAAGCTAAGTGAGAAAGGTAGTAAGCTTTTCAAACCATTGTCTATTTGCATGTTTCAAACCATATAGAGACTTTTTGAGTTTACAAACTGTTGGGTGGTAGATTCTTATTGTAACCTTGTGGAACAGACATATAAACTTCCTCATGTAGATCACCATGAAGGAAGACATTGTTGATGTCTAAATATTCAAGAAACCAACCATAATGAACTGAAATGGCAAGAAGAGTTCTAACTGTGACCGTTTTTTGCAAATGGAGCAAAAGTCTCATTGAAATCGATTCCTTCTTTTTGATGAAACCCTTTGGTCACAAGTCTGGCTTTATACCTCTCAATGGTTCCATTGGCATGAAGTTTGATTTTGTATACCCATTTGCCGCCTATGGGTATTTTTCCAGGGGGTAATAGGGTGAATTCCCAAGTTTGGTTATGCTCCAATGCATGTATCTCCTTATTCATAGCCTCTATCCGTTTCATATATTTGGAAGCTTGGGTAAAAGAACTTGGTTCTTTGATAGTGTTGATTTTATAGATGCAATGCATTGCTTTTGGAGTGAGATTGTTATAGTCAATGTAGTGTGAGTAATGGTGTTTTGTGGGAGTAATGTTTATGAGAGATTTAGGAAGAGAGTATTGGTAGTCTTTGAGTAAATTAGGAAGTTGTTTGGTTCTTGTGGAGGTTCTGGTTAGGGGTGGAGGTGGTGTTGTGGGTTAAATTGTATTAGTAGTAGATGGTGATGTGGTTTCAGTTGGTGTTGGTGTTGGTATTGGAGAGTTTGGAGGTGGTTGTGAAGTCTGTGCTGGATCAGTGAAAGAGGTTTGGGTAGATTTATGATTGGAGATGCTGATATTGGTGTAGGTGGTGGAGTATTGGTGTGGATGATTGTAGGTATAGTTGTAGGTATTGGTGTGATTGGAGATGCTAAGATAGGTTTAGTTGAGTGTTGTAGTGGTGAGGTGTGGTGTATGGGTGTTTGGTAAATGAGATTGAGTATGGAATGTAAAGTATATAGCCTTTTGTTGTTGGATTATAAAGTATATAACCTTTTTGGTGTGGTGGATAGCTAATGTGGACTGTAATGGTGGCTTTGGGTGCAAATTTATCACCATTGGGAGTGTAAAAAAGTGCCTGGCAGTCTATGACTCTGAGATTTGTGAGATCTGGTGGTGTGTTGTATAAGATTTCATATGGAATTTGTGATTAAGTACTCTGGATGGTAGTATGTTAATGAGATATGTGGATGTCAGAATACAGTAACCCCAAAGGTGTAGTGGAAATTTAGCTTAAAAGAAGATTGACCTTGCCATTTCTAGAAGTTGTTTGTGTTTCCTTTCCACTCTAGCATTTTGCTATGGTGTGTAAGGACAGGAGAGTGATTCATTTATAAACTCAGTGCCATTGTCACTCCTGACTTTTATGATTTGAGTTTGAAATTGTGTATGAACATATGAGTGAAATGATTTGAATGTTGATGGTACATGATGTTTATCAAGTAATAAATAGGTCCATGTAGCTCTTGAAAAATCATCAGTAATGGTGAGAAAATATCTACATTTGCAGGTAGGGTGTTTGAAATTGTGTATGAACATATGAGTGAAATGATTTGAAAGTTAATGGTACATGATGTTTATCAGGTAATAAATAGGTCCATGTTGAAAAATCATCAGTAATGGTGAGAAAATATCTACATTTGTAGGTAGGGTGTTTGTATGGACCCCATACATCAATATGTACAAGATCAAATTTTGCAAGTGCATGAGAATTACTAGAAGAAAAAGGAAGTACATGATGTTTTGCCATTGGACATGTAGTACAAGGTGGTTTATCTTTACATTTAGCTAAGAAAGGAATAGACTTTATTTGACTGAGAACTTGAAATGAAGGATGTCCAAGTCTGGCATGCCACAGATAGCTAGTGATGGATGAAACAGTAGATGATACAGAGGATGTTGGTGAGCGTGTTAGTGCATACAATCCACCAAAGAGCTTGCCAGTTGTAATTGTGCCATCATGCCCTGAAAGATACATTCCTTGTGAGTGAAAGTAATGGTTGAGTGTGATGAGCCAGTAAGTTTACTTATAGAGATTAAATGGTAGGTGAAAGATGTATGTGAAACACATTTGTGAGGGTGAGTGTAGGTGTAAGTTTCACTGATCCAACTGTGGTGACTTTAATGTTTTGTCTATTTGGTAATTGTACTGAAATTGGGTGTGTGAGGGTGTGAATGTCATGCATTAGTGATATAGATATGCATATTTGGTCTGTTGCACCACTGTCTATTACCCAAATTTCCTTGATACTAGATGAGAAAGAAGCTATAAAAGAGTATATACCTGCCATGTGAGGAAGATTAGCAGTTGTGAAGGCCTTATTTCAACCATTTTGCATCATTAACAACACTCGGTTGAGTTGGTTTTGGAGTTGGTTCATCCTAGAGTGAACATATGGGTTTGTGCTCTGAGGTGAGGAGCATTCATCTACCATTGAGGTCAAAGGTGAGTCAGTTTGAGGTTGTGATAAAGTGTCTTTGTTCACCATTAGGTTCACAGTCCTAGTCCTTGATTGATTCCTGATCATTGGTGGTATGTACTTGTTACGCACTAGGTGACCAAATGGATATCCTAAAACCTTGTAACACTCTTCACTAGTGTGACCTTCTTTGCCACAATTTGTGCAATATACTCCCTTTTTGAATGAGCTTTACCTTGGTGCATTGCTTTGTCCTGCATTTTGCCCTGCCGCACTGTTTGAGTCGTAATGTTTGGAATTGTTGTAGGTTCTCCTATGGGAGTTGTAACTAGTTGTGTTGAGTGCAGTGGGAGTAGAGGTGAGTACAGACTTAATATCCCTTTGTTTTTCTTCTTGCCTCAACATACTATAGGCCTTTGATACCTTTGTTCCTTTTCACCATTAGTTCTACCATTAATACAATCACATCTACACAAACAACCATATGGTGCTTCAAGAGCATCCAGTTCATCCTATAAACCCTTCAATATGTGATAATACAATTCAATAGTGGTATTGCCTTGTTTGTGATTGATAATGTCATTTGTTACTTGGTAAATTTTGTGACCATCAAGTTGTCAGTAGTGTTCATTCAACTCAGTCCACAATGCACTTGTAGAATTGATAAAGCTCAGATTATTCCCAATTTTTTAGAGATAGTGTTCAAGATCCAAGAAATTACCATGTCATTTGCCCTTTCCCAAATTGATCTGATTACAGAAGTAGGATTAACTTCTTGAAATTCTTCATTGATTAGCTTCAACTTGTTTCTTGCATTAAGTGCAATCATCATGGATCTTTTCCATGATCTATAGTTCTCTGATCCTAACAGCTTCTTTGATATTAACACAAGACCATGGTGATCATTTGGGTGAAAGTAGAGAAGATGGTGAACTAAATTGATGTCAGCAATGGTTTGTGTCGTGTTTGAAAAGGAGGTATCATAAGTCATGGTGTTTGAAGGTTTTGGCGGGAAATTTAGTTATTTGAATAGTTGATGATTCTTGATGATAAGAAACGGTTATTGTTGGTTTATGTGATAAACTATGTAGATTTGGTGAAATTGTGTGTGTTTTGATGATTTTGTGATTGAAATGACGATCAGAATGATGAGTAATGATGGTTCTGTGGTGGTTTATGGTTGTTTGGTGTGGTGGTCAAAGTTTGCTATGATGGTCAAAGTTTGTTCTAGTGGCCTGAATCTGTTATTGGTGGCCGGAGTGTGTTGGTGGTGATCAGTTTGCTCTGATACCATATTGTAATTTAGAGAGAGTGAATGAAATGTAGAATTCTCATTAAAATGGAATGTGACTGCAAGTGCAGGATTTATACAAGATATATGAAAGTCAAACATGAAAAGTCAAATTGTCTAATTAACTAACTATCTTACACTATGCTAGCTAACCTGTGAATCTAACTACACTATTACATTGTATTACATTGTTTTAAATACTTGTGATGTAGAATAACCGTCTTGTGTTCTTGCTGCTTTCCATGAATGATGTATTACTGGATAGGAGTTTTTGGAAGTAGGATTAGCATCCTTGTCTTGGTGTTTGGATGTGTCTTCTATAACAACCAACGAAATTTTCTAATTATTCAAATTCACAATGAACAAAGGTTATAAGAAAAAGCCTAAAAACATAGCAAAGGACGAATTTGTAGTATACAAAATCAAATAGTGCATCTCATTAAGCCGGATGTACAAATTTATGTAGAGGACACTATTTATCAGTTTTCAGTTATGGTGAGTCAGCCACGTTAAAAGAGACCAGTACAAAGTCTGTTTTTGTTGTGGTGGGATTTTACTTCACCGCCTCCGATGTTATTCCAACAATGGCAATGCGGATCTACGATCCTTTTAAAAGAAAACTGCAACTTATAACATTTTAACATCCAGATGAAAAAGATCCTTAAACTTTATACCGAAGACTGCGAGCAAAGAAGAAAATAAACATAAATTAAGGTGGCCAAGATATCGGAAATCGTCGAGTGTTTTTGGGTGTCGGTGATGTGTTCACAAATACGGTGAAACGACAAAGCAACTGTGTTGGAGTGTCAGACAAGCATTGTCCATTGGTGTGGCGAACCGATGATCCATTTGGCCAGAGCAACAGATAGATCGTGCAGTGGTGGTGTTGGAGAGGTGTGAGTGTATGAGATACATTTTCATGTATTTTGTTTTTCATATGTTGAGATGCATGTATGCTTGTGATATTCTCTACTTAATCGTATACAAGGTAGATAAACAATGTAGGAAAACATTTAATGATGATTTCAATCACCATGATTGTGGCCAAATTAATCAACAAATAGTTTAGGCGAGATTTACAAAAACAACAAATAGATGGTAAATTGTTTATTTTATGTTATTTTATCGTCTTACAAAATGAACATTAATCTCAAATAATTTTACCAACTAACTATGTGTATAAATTTTAAATTATTAAAAACCAAATTCATAAGATAAACTTTAGATGTAAGGCACATATTCTACTCTGATAGATTTGGGTATTGTTGTTCTTCTTAAAACTTTAGATGAATTAACTTTTTAACATTATGCAAGTACATATTTAAGTTCGATATGATGAAAACATATTAATAATAGTAACATGTTTTGTGATTAAGTAATGTAGATTTTATTTGGTATAAAATTTAATGATACGTATCATATTGTTTGTTACATACTTGCGACAACAAGCCACAGTCAACTAATTTGACATCCTATCTCCAATTTCAACCGATTGTCTCAACATCGCATAGTATCTTTCTATTTTCATATGAATGATTTCTTATTGCTTAAATTTATTTCAACCTATAATTATTGTCATCCGTAAGGTTATTATAACGAAAAATGTATAATTAAAACCGTTGAACACTAAAATTATTAATCACATGATATCCGCCGTGGCAACGTTCGAATACTTTGCTAATTATTAATAAAGCTTGTACGTGGTTCTTTTTTTTTTGAACAGATATTGCATTTCACTCCTCACAAATAGAGGTAATTTGAACACAACAAGTTATATCGAACATAATAGGCAAAATCGAAGCCGACTTGCCAAACAAAATACACGAGGCAACAAGTTAAGCCAAAAGAAAGCATGCACCCTAATAGTTGTGACAGACTACAGCAACACCATACAAAGGTGGGAGGAATCACCAAAGTGAGCTTTTGGTAGACACAACTGTATGAAGATGTAGCTTGACAAAAGTACACAAAGTACAGATAACATACATATAAGATAAAACTGAGCATCCTAAAAGGAGCCAGAGCAAAACCAAACAGATCCAGAATCAAACCCAAGGCTACAACAAGCTATCGATGGCGGACCACAACAGATCTGAGCAGAAGAGACCTGATGGTAACGGATCTGAGTAGAAGATAGCAGTAGCAACAACGCGA
Organism: Chrysanthemum seticuspe; assembly: GCA_019973895.1. Classification (NCBI taxonomy): domain Eukaryota; kingdom Viridiplantae; phylum Streptophyta; class Magnoliopsida; order Asterales; family Asteraceae; genus Chrysanthemum; species Chrysanthemum seticuspe. The sequence continues at coordinate 147,045,923 of BPTQ01000002.1, forward strand.
AGATGAGAGATGACAGATCTATGGGTACGGGCTATTATTATGGGAAGGGAAAAAAGTACAAAAAGTTTAGACGGTCAGTCAAAGCTAACCGCCGGAAAAGATCGAGATTTGTTTGGTCAGAGGCTAGAGAGAAGTTGAACCAACATACCCATCGCGTTACAACTTTGCCAAGAATATCGTCTTTTATTTCACATGTTCACATTTATAAAACAATTCAAAGGGTATATATCTTTATTAATTACTACAATGACACTTACATGCATATGAACTTTCTTTCGCATTCGAAGCATCGATTGTCTTTCCGTAATGTTCATTTCTTCATTTAATATTTTTTATAAGATATTTTTAATGAATTCTTTGTTGACATAAATTTCCTTATTTGAAAACTGATGAGCAGTAGCGGTCATTAGCATGTGCAAGTAGGGCAGCTGCACAGAACAATTATTTGTGAGTGTGCTTTTGATTTTGTATATCTCTATTAGTATATATATATACATGTCTACTTATATTTATAAATGTCTAACTTGAATTTTTACCATTTTTTTAAGTATTATGTGAGAGAGCTTCCGATTTAATTTATGTCGATTGGTATTTATACATATTTAAGTATATTATGTTTTGAATTTTCTATAATAATAAGTTTTTCGTAATTTATGATACCTTATTCGTAGTTTCGCACCAGACCACCCAATCAATAAGACAAACACTTGTGGTGAGAAGCATAAACCACAAAATTTCATTGCATGCAAATAGGAAACATCACATTCTTGTTTTAGCTAGGCGACAGCGCACCTATACATTGTATTTTATTTTTTTAGCTTGCCTTTTGTAGTTGACGTCTCAATGTTGTAATATTCTATCTTTTATATGTAATCAAAACATTTGGATACTTGAAGAATTTTATATTCACACACAGAAATGACAAAAGATAAAAATATACTAATGTAGGACATGTATTAAACTTGTAAAGTTCAGCGTATTGTTAGAAATTGGTGTGTAATATATTTTTGTCAATGATGTAAAGTACAACATATTAAATGTCTTTGTCAATTTTTAAATATATATATATATATATTTGGAAAAATTTTCAAATGGTTACTCTTATTTTAATGCTTACCAAGGGACAAATCTTCACCATCCATCTAGTTTGATCAAATGGTGGAGATTAACCTAAAATTTAATATGTCTAAACCTAAGTCCATGTTTTTTTCTTGTCTTTTTGTTTTTTTTATACACATTTTTTTTTTTCTTTCTTTCCTTTTTCTTTTTTTTTCTGTTTTTCTTTTGTTTTTTTAATTATTTAAAGTTTTTACTTATAATCACGTTTTTTTTAAACGTTTTTTGTTAATATTTACGTTTTTTTTTTAAATTCACATTTTTTAATATTCACGTTTTCTTTTATTTATTTGTTTTTTTTAATTCACGGTATTTACGTTTTTTAAATTCGCGTTTTTTTCTTCCCTTTCATACGTTTTCGTCCGTTTTCATACGTTTTTTGTCCGGTTTCATACGTTTTCGCCCGTTTTCATATGTTTTGTCCGTTTTCATACATTTTTGTCCGTTTTCATAAGTTTTCGCCCGTTTTCTTACGTTTTCGTCCACTATTCATACGTTTTCTTCCGTTTTCATATGTGTTTTTACGTTTTCATACATATTCGTTTGTTTTTTACGTTTTCATACGTATTCGTCCGTTTTTTACGTTTTCGTCCGTTTTCATACGTTTTCGTCCGTTATTAAACGTTTTCGGCCGTTTTTAAACGTTTTCATACGTTTTTGAATATCACAAGTGATATTCTGAATAGCACAAGTAATATTTTGTGATATTCTGAATATCACAAATGATACTGTGAATATCGCAAGTGATATTATGTAATATTCTGTGATATTCAGAATATCAATTGTGATATTCTGAATACCACAAGTGATTTTTTGAATATCACAAGTGATTTTCAACTAATGTTTTGTAACATGAAAATCACACGTGATATTCATAATATCACACAATGATATCCAGAAAATCACAAGTGATATTCATAATATCACAAAGTGTTATTCAGAATATCACAAACTGATATTCTGAAAATCACAAGTGATATTCAGAAAATAAATAATCACAGGTGATATTCATAATATCACAAAGTGATATTCAGATAATCACAAGTGATATTCTGAATATCACAGAAATCACTTGTGATAGTCAGAAACGTATAAAAACGTTCGAAAACTTAAGAAAATGGACGAAAACGTAAGAAAACGGACGAATATGAAAGAGTAAAAACACGTCTGAAAACGGACGAAAATGAAAGAAAAATGATGAAAACGGGCGAAAACGTATGACAACGGGCAAAAACGTAAGAAAACGGAAGAAAACGTATGAAAACAGATGAAAACGTATGAAATCGAAGAAAGAAAAAAACACAAATTAAAAAAAACGCGAATTTAAAAAAACGCAAATTAAAAAAAACGAAAAAAAGGTTAATTTAAAAAAAAAAAGGAAAAAAACGTGGATAAGAAAAAAAAACAAAAAAAAAATGTGAATATAAAAGAAAGACAAAAATGACAAGAAAAAAAACATGGACTTAGGTTTATCTACTAAATCTTAGGTTAATCCCCACCATTAGATCAAACTATATGCATGGTGAGGATTTGTCCCTTGGTAAGCATTGATTTATAGGTAAGCAAAATAAAGTGACTCTATATATTTGTCAAGGAAGTTAGATGTTTTTTTTAGTGTAGCTGCTTTAATGAATTATGGATAATTTTAAAAACAATAACAAGTGACTTTGTCAAGGACAAAATAAATGTCTAAGTGTTTTGACATAGTCATATATTAAAAAAAACACGATAGATACATTCTATCACCTTCCACCGATGAGCATCTCCATATATATCAACTTACACGTCTCTCATATTTACTCTTATCTTTTAATTTGTATGCAACTTTACATCTACGCGCCAATCTTCTTAATACTCTACATAATATTATAGTGGAGTAGTACGTAACCCACAAGTTAGTTAGCTAGAAGATGCTAATATTCAATGTTTAAAATTAAATGCCAAAAATAAAATGGAACAAAAGCATACTACAAGAACACACAAAACTGGATTTACATTTACATAATCCAAAATTATATTATACGAGTAAAGTTATTTTACATATCAAACTTTTCTCACATACCAAGGGACTCATCTCCACCATCCATCTAAAAAGAAATCAATGGCTGAGATTAAAAGCATTTTATTATTTCACCTATTTTTTATAATTTAAATATATCTTAAACCGTTAATCGTTAAGTGAAAATATTTATACCATCGCGACGAGCATTTAATTATCCTTCTATAGACGGGCACTTTGATATACTTTCGAAAAAAGAAAAAAAAATTCATTTTTTTCACGTTTTTTCGTTATTTTTTTCGTTTTTTTTACGTTACTGAAATTTGCATGAAAAAAATCATATATGATAAAACACTAAATTGAATATCACATGTGATATTAGTGTTAAATCATATATGATATGTAATATCATATGTGATATTACACTAATATCACATGTGATATTACATATCATATATGATATTACACTAATATCACCTGTGATATTCAAATTAGTGTTTTATCATATATGATTTTTTAATGCAAATTTCAGTAACGTAAAAAATCAAAAAAACTTTAAAAAAAAAAAGTGAAAAATACGAAAAAAATTTTTTTGTCGAAAGTATATCAAAGTGCCTATCTTTATAAAGATAATTAAATGCTCGTCGCAATGATATATTTTATTTCGCTTAACGATTAACGGTTTGAAAGATATTAATATTTGAAAAAAAATGATGAAAGTGGGTTTTATAAATTGTTGGGATTAATCTCATCCATTAGATTAAATAAAAATGAAGAGTGGAGATTGATCCCTTAGTATGTAAATAATCTTTTGTCCTCAAATGATCTTAAATCATATTATACTGTATTAATTTATACTACATATAATAGAAAAACGGTCAAACTTTAAAAATTAAAAAGTTAAAAGTCAAAAGTGAGATAAATGTATTGTGTAATTAATAATCTTACTAAAACACCACATTAGTTAAAAATATAATAATTTATTCATATTGTACAACCAATTAAAAGCATATATACTAAATTAAAAACAACCAATTAAAACACAAATTACTAAAAAGTACAATAAAATTTTCACAATGTACAATTTAAACAAGCTACAACATAACTCTAAATATAAAATAATTAAACACACTAATTAATGTTATTTTTAAAACACCAAAAAATGAAAAGTACATGTTATTATACACATTATACAAATTAATAAAACACACAAAGCTTCATACAAACTAACAAGTTGATGGTACATATAGTTTTGAAAATCGGACCGAACCAACGGGTTCAACCGGAAACCGGTGTCGCCACCGGTTCGGCTAACCAATAACAGCTATCCGAAAACGAACTAGAGAGGACCCGTTGAAACCGATACAAACTGGTGAATCAGGTCTCATCGAGATTTATTTCTCCGATTAATCGTCACAGGGTATCGCGCGTTATATAAAGGAAAAACCAAAAAGTAAAAAGTGAAAATTTAAAACTATTAATACATATTGAAAACCGGGTTGACCTGGGAACCCTGTTTAATTTGACCCGTTTTGACCCAACCTGTCGGGTTGACTCGGTTTAAATCGACCCGTTTTTCGACGGGAACGGTTCAACCGGTTGAACCACTCGGGTCGAAGCGGGTTTCAAAATATTATGTTTAATCCCCAAATCTTCAAAATTTTATTATTTATAATCCATAAACTTTTTTTTAACACAAAACTATCTGCCGCTATATAAATATATTATATATGTAAGTTTTTTTTCAAAAACGATTATAATGTTTTACAATTAAGAGAAAATATGTGCCCGTTAGTCCACATTTAACTTTATAATAGGCTAAACACGCCCATTTCAAAACAAAAAAAAGATAGGGCTAAATGTGCCCAAATCTTTTACAAAATAGCCCAAATTAGCCTTTTTTTTTGCTAATCACATTCATGTTATTTTTGGTACTTGCGTTCTTCTTAACAACGACACCATTAATCCCATCCCATCCTTGTTAGTTTTTACGCGACAAGTAACGTGTGTTGTTAGTTTTTATCTCATAACTGATGTAATGTTTACTTTTATTTTCATTAAATGTTTTTATATGTTGTTTGATAGATGTTAAGAATTTTGTCTAGAATTTAGTTATCTTATAGTTCAACCGTTTGCAATTGCATTTTCATCGGTTCACGTTCTATTTTAAACGTTACACAAAACACTCACCATAATATCACAAATCTTTAATTATCTGACGTTAAAAATCGCTGCCGCTAGGCGCGAGTACTCACCTAGTATACTCAAATTATGAGCTGATTTTACATAAAGTATTAAAATATATCTTTTAAATTGCTTTTGAGTTTTAATAAAGCATACGCTATAGCTATGTCTAACTAAAAAACTGGTATCGTTGCATCTTTTATTTTCAAATAAACATATTCGTGTTTTCTACTCTGGCTGCGCTCTTCTATTGACATGATATAATCATATCAACTTTAGAAGATATGTGTAAGCCGATGGTTTTCTTTTTCTTTTTTTTAACGACGATTTATTAGAAAAACCAACTCAATCTAGCAAGAAGCTAGAGAGAAAAGAGATTACTACGAGATTTTACAAGCATTCTTTGGATCATAGATCCAATCTAACCAAATGAGATTTGCATTCCTATTTCTATTTATTATACAAGTGTGAGATAATACTTTGATTTCGGCGCCTAAGAAATCCGTACTAGGAGCTTTCTCATCAAAGCAAAACCTATTCCTATATCTCCATAAGATCCAAGTTGTAGTTTGGATAACGGCATCAAAACAAGTCTTTGCCAAATAAGTTAAGTTTACCGAGTCACTCCATGTAATTAAGCTTTCAAGATCTTTGGGAGAGTCACCAATATCCCACCATGTTGAACCATCTTCAAAATATCAACACCCACCTTGCATTCAACAAACAAATGATGATTTGTTTCAATACTATCATCACACACTGGACATCTAGTGGAGTCAAAATCGATACCTCAAATGTCTAGGTTGTGGCGAGTTGGTAGGCGGTCCAACAACAACCTCCAAGCATGTATGTTTATCTTTAGAGGAAGAAATTTGTTCCATCTAACCGAATCGAGAACTAAGGAAAGCATGATTTGTTAATACAAATATCGTCATTAAACGTTATTTATATTTTTTATCTTTACCGAAGTTTTGTTAACGACAAAAGTAAATTTAATTTTTATAAAGCTTAAAGCTTGTCAAGTTTAATAGATATTAAAACAAGCTTTTTTAAATAATATCTTCATCACTCAAGCATTTACATTGTGATTAATCATATCTTGATATGACTCTAACCATAATGTATAATAGTAGTTTTTAGAATGTTTTAGTTTCTTAAAAACTAGACATTACTTATGTATTTACATGTTTCTAAAAATAGAAAAACAACACATGACATCATGTGATGCATCATGGAAATCATTGGAAGATTTCATTAGATATTTTGTGTAGATTTGGACTCTTCATATCTTACACAATCTTGCATAGATATGGTTGACTTTGACAAGATCTTGATATCTTGCTGTCAGACCTCGGCGGCACCAAAACCTATAACGGGCGGAACCCTTTTAAGGGGTCCGCAGTCCGTGGTGCTTGCTGATGGTTTTCGCTATAAATAGCAAAGCCAAACCAAGTATTTTTTTCATCCCTTTCTATCATACTCTTATACATATATTCTCTCTAACCTTTCTAACTCAGTTTCATATCATATTAGTGATCTCTTTTGTAGCAAAGAAGATCAAGTCACATTCAAGCTTCAACGAGAATTTGAAAGTCTTGTTTGTTTGGTGTTGTATGATCTTGTGTTGATTCATACTTCATTGTTGTACCAAACTATCATAATCTTGTGAGTGTGAGTGGTTAGTATTTTAGTCCTCAAAATACATTGTGTGCGGGAGTGGTTGTACCCTTGGAAAGAACTCGACATTTAGCTTAGTGTCGAAAATAGTGTAAGCGAAGTGTAAAGGTTTCTCCGCCGGTGAACGGAGCTTGTTGACTAGTGAAGTTAAACTCTCGAGTGTGAGACTCGGGGAGTGGAGTAGGGCAAGGAAAAAGAGTCCTTGTAGACCGAACCACTATAAACAACTTGTTGTGGTTTGATCATTTCTTTCCTTATTTATTCTTTACATATTGCTTGCATATTTCATTAACATATCTAAGATCAATATTAATTGATCTTTCAATAAGTTTCAAAACAAAGATTTTTAATCGGTAAACTATTCAACCCCCCTTCTAGTTTTCTACAATTGGTACCAGAGTCTCGTTGCTCAAAAATTTCTAAAATATATTGTATTTTATAAACTTGAAACGATCCATGGATTCTGAAAACTTTAAAGAAGGGAAATCTATACAAAGACCACCACTTTTTGAAACCAATGGATTTATCTATTGAAAAAAACGTTTTGAAACATATGTAAAATCAAAAGATATAGATCTTTGGTTTGTTATTGTTAAAGAGGATTTTAGTTCTACAACAAATGATATTTCTGTTGATGAACAAAAGAAATTAATTGCTAAAAATAATGAAGCTAAAATGATGCTTTATAATGCTTTGCCTAGAAAAGAATATGAAAGAATTTTTATGTGTGAAACCGCCAAAGATATTTGGGAATCTTTGATTGTTACACATCAAGGTAATTCACAAGTCAAGGATAACAAAATTGATCTTTTTGTTCAACAATATGAACAATTTGTTATCCCTGAAGATGAACCCATTGATTGTGGCTTTGCTCGCTTTAATACTATTATTACATCACTTAAAGCACTTGATGAATCTTTTCGTAGTAAGAACTTTGTCAGAAAATTTCTTAGAGCACTCCATCCGAAATGGAGAGCTAAAGTGACGGCTATTGAAGAATCAAAAGATCTCTCAAAAATGTCTCTAGACGAGCTAATCGGAAACCTCAAAGTACATGAAATGGTGATGGAGAAAGATTCGGAGATCATCAAAGGAAAAAGGGAGAAGATCAAATCCGTTGCTATAAAAGCAAAGGCGGAATTAAGTGATGATGACGAATCTTGCTCCGGTAGTGAAGATGAGGAGTATGCCATGGCCGTTAGAGACTTTAAAAAGTTCTTTAGAAGAAGAGGAAAGTTTGTAAGACAACCTCGAGAAGAAAAGAAGCCATTCCGAAAAGATCGGGATGACAAAAAGGGTAAAGGTGAAAGAAAGTGTTTTAGATGTGGTGATGCAAGTCATCTCATATGAGAATGTCCCAAGCCACCTAAAAGCAAAACTCAACGAGCTTTTGTAAGTGGTGCTTGAAATGATAGTGAAGATGATGAAGAGTCAAGCAAAGAAGAGATCGCTCTAATGGCACATGAGTCAAACGAGGTACATTTCGACTCTTCTTATTCTTCTATTGATGATGACACTTTGCAAAAACAATACAATCAATTGTGTGAGTTAAGTCTAAAAATCATAACTAAAAATAAATTTTTAAAAACTAAAAAGGAATTTTTAAAAAATGAAGTCTATGAGTTAAAAGAAAAGGCAAAACGACTAGAAAAGGCAAAAGCAAATGACGATGGTTGTAAATCATGTCAAGAGCTTAATCTTAAAATAGAAAAACTAAAGCTCACGCAAGATTCTAATCGAACATAATTCTAAATTCAAAAGGTTTAACAAAAACATCGCTCTTGCCGATGAAATAGTTAAAATACATAAAACACCATGAGACATGAATGGGCTAGGATTTAATGAGGTATTAATTCCAAAGAGTCAAAACAAAACGGCCGAAAAAGACAAACAAACTGTCAAAACTGCTGCAGTACAGCACGGACCAGACGGACCCAAAATAAGGGTTCCGTTCGTTGAAAGAAATGGTGCCGTGGGTACTTCAGCAGGACAGAATGTTTGTGATACGGACCGTAACGAATTTGTCAAAGTAACAAAGAAAACCAAGGATAGTGTTAAACTAAACCAGCTGTTACATCAGGAGTAGGACTTGCTGAAAATGAATTTAGATCAAAAACTACTCAACAACGACATAAAACACCTTTTGCCAAACGCCCCCTTCCTAAGAGCAACCACAACGTACAACCCAACTACCAACACAACGGTTGGAATCAAAACTTTCCTAGACCATATCAAACTCTAGATTACATGTCATGGAACTCTTACCCATCGTTTTCATACATGAATCAAATAAATGGTATGTTTAACCCAAACAGACCCATGAGATATTGGGGACCAAATGCTTGAGTTATTTGCTTCTTAGGTATGCTTAAAGTTGGATTGGAACCTGATGAGTGGATAAAAGATAGTGGATGCTCACGACACATGACGGGAAACAAAAGTCTCTTCTCATCATACCAAGAGTATGACGGAGGTAATGTGACTTTTGGTAGCAATCTCAAAAGCAAAATCATTGGCAAATGTACGATCGCTCATAACTCCCTAACTATTGAAAATGTTGCTTATGTAGATTGGTTAGGATTTAATCTACTTAGTATTAGCCAATTATGTGATAAAAAGTATAAAGTACTATTTGATGAAAATGGTAGTAAAATACTAAAAGATGGTATCACCATAGCTAAAGGAGTTAGGAAAAATAATATATACGTCATGAAAATAGATAAAACATCTAATGACAAACTTTGTCTAACAACGTTAGATGATAACTCAACTCTTTGGCATAGACGCTTAGGTCACGCTAATATGAGACTTATACAAAACTTATCTTCAAAAGAGTTAGTTACGAATTTATCAAAACTTAAATATGACCAACACTTTTGCGACGCTTGCAAAATTGGTAAACAAACCCATAGTAGTCATAAATCTAAAAATATGGTGTCCACATCTAAGTGTTTAGAACTATTGCATATGGACTTGTTCGGTTCATCCGCTATAAGAAGCTACGGAGGCAACTTATACACTTTGGTCATAGTAGATGATTACTCAAGGTTTACTTGGACGTTGTTTTTGAAAACCAAAAATGAAGCTTTTGATAAATTTGAAATTCTTAGCAAGAAAATTCAAAATCAACTAGGTGTTAAAATTGTGTCGATCCGAACGGATCATGGTCGTGAATTTGACAACGAAACTCAATTTGGAAACTTTTGTGATACAAATGGTATAACACACAACTTTTCGGCTCCTCGAACACCTCAATCAAATGGAGTAGTAGAACGTAAAAATATAACAATTCAAGAAATGAGTAGAACAATGCTTAATGAACAAAACATTCCTCAAAAGTTTTGGTGTAACGCCGTTGACACTTCTACATATATTTTGAATAGAGTCTTAATACGTCATTTCTTAAACAAAACACCATATGAGCTTTATAAAGGTATAAAAGCCAACTTTAGGATATTTTAGAGTTTTTGGATGTAAATGCTTCATTCTTAATACTAAAGATTATCTCACCAAGTTTGACCCAAAGTCTTATGAAGGTGTATTTCTTGGTTATTCTCAAACTAGTAAAGCTTACATTTTCTTAAACAAAGAAACAATGATAGTCGAGGAATCGTTGAACATAACATTCGACGAAAGTCCACCTCCCTCTAAGACATCACCTTTGGTAGATGATGACTTAGTTGAAAGTCAAATGGTAGAAAGTCAAGAAATAATTAAAAATGACAAGGAAGATGAACATTAAATAATGAGATTATAAACATCAAAGAATCTAAAAGTCATCCTTTAGAAAAAGTCATAGGACAACTTAATCAAAGAACCTTAAGGTCACAAGCCCAAAATCAAAGTAATTATTTTTGTTTTGTATCCACCATTGAACCGAAAAACATAAATGAAGCAATAAAAGATGAGTCATGGGTAATTGCCATGCAAGAAGAGTTAAACCAATTCGTTAGAAATGATGTTTGGAAATTAATTCCAAAACCTAAGGATCAAACTATAATTGGAACGAAATGGGTTTTTCGAAATAAAATGGATGAAAATGGTATAGTATCTAGAAACAAAGATAGGCTTGTAGCACAAGGTTATAATCAACAAGAGGGGATTGATTATGATGAAACTTATGCACCGGTAGCTAGGCTTGAGTCTATTAGAATATTACTTGCTTATGCATGTGCCTATGACTTTAAATTATTTCAAATGGATGTTAAAAGTGCATTTCTTAATGGGTTTATTAACGAAGAAGTGTATGTTGCACAACCTCCCGGTTTTACCAACTTTGAGAAACCACATCATGTCTTCAAACTCAAGAAAGCATTATTCGGTCTTAAGCAAGCACCAAAAGCTTGGTACGATAGACTTAAGACTTTTCTTGTTGAAAACAAATACACCATGGGATTAGTAGATACCAAGAAAAAGAAGTCACACATTATCATCGTTCAAGTATACGTTGATGACATCATATTCGGATCAACTTCTCAAGAGCTATGTGATGATTTCTCTAAAATCATGCACGATGAGTTTGAGATGAGCATGATGGGTAAATTAAACTTCTTTCTAGGACTTCAAATTAAACAACTAGAAGATGGCATATTCTTTAACCAATCTAAATATATAAAAGACATGCTTAAGAAATTTGGTCTTAAAGATTCAAAACCAACTAAGACACCCATGTCCTCGGACACTAAACTCACCAAGGATGAGGAAGGTGAATCCGTATATAACACTAAATATAGAGGAATGATTGGTAGCCTACTCTATCTTACGGCTAGTAGACCCGACATTATGTTTAGTGTTTGTCTATGTGCTCGCTTTCAAGAAAACCCAAAGGCATCACACTAAGAACCATTGAAAAGGATTTTTAGATACATTAAGGGAACAACGTGTTTAGGAATATGGTATCCCAAAGGAACGGGTGTAGAAACCATAGTGTATGCCGACTCGGATCATGTCGGTGCCTATGTCGATAGAAAAAGTACAAGTGGTATTTGCACTTTTGTTGGACATTGTCTCACCTCATGGTTTGCAAAGAAGCAAACGACTTTAGCCATCTCAACTACTGAAGCCGAGTACATCTCAGCCGGAAAAGCATGTCAACAAGCTCTTTGGATGAAGCAAGCTCTCGTAGATTACGGAATTCATCTCAACGATATTGTTATACTTTGCGACAACAAACGAGCTATCGATCTCAGCAAAAATCCCGTCCAACATGCTCGTACGAAGCATATTGAAATCCGTCATCACTTTCTTCGCAATAATGTTCAAAAAGGAAACATCTCAATTGAGAAAGTGTCCTCTGAAGACAACATTGCCGATATTCTAACTAAGCCTCTCAAACGAGAACCATTCAATCTTCTTAGACTTGGTTTGGGGTTAATGGAACCAAACATGTAGGATAAACATAGCCTAAACCTTAGAATAAACAAAACAAAACAATTTTGTTTTTAACCTGCTACTGTAGCCACGGCACCAAACGACAACAAAGACGGAACCATTTTTGTGGTGCCGTCTGGTCCGTGGTGACATCAGTGGCAAAACTGCTACCTACAAAACACCTTCTTCCTCAAAACCCACTTTACCAAAACGTGTAAACATTAAACCCAACTCATTGTTGACATCCTCTCACCCACTAATCACTGGAGATAACATCATTGTAAGTATCCTAACTACATTTTATCTCTTAACTAGCTAAAAGACCCGTGAAATTCACGGGTATTTTTAAGCAACGTCGAAAAAATTAGTAAATGACATTGCGTATTATGAAGTTATAAGTTAGAAGGAACCACATCTGGATAAATAAACATTAAGTATACAATTGGTAAAAATCAAACGTACATTATATAAAACCCAAAAATGAAAATAAACATCTTCAATCTTTTATTTCTACTAACGCGAGGTATATGTGCACGTAGATGTCATCATAAATTCTATAGCAGTTTGTAGACCATGTTGGTGGTGGTATGAGTGAGATTTTTGTCTTCGTCATGAATAATCAAAACATGGGTTTGTACCAGAATGATATATTTTGAAAATAGTCTTATGTTGAGTCTCTAATCCATGATGTAAGAGTAATGAAGTAGCCCTACAAATTCAAATGATATATGGAGGAATACATGGAAGGGATAAAAAAACCCTTAAAAGTACAACCATCATGGTATATACAACTTATAAACCGAGACAGAACCAATAACCATTCTTCATCATAACTACCTATGTAATCGAGCTAAACTTTAGGAGATCTATGTACAAATCTAGTAGAATTTAGTTTACCTTTTTTAAAAGCTTTATTGAGCATCTCATATGATAATAAAGCTTATCACTAGGTTGCACCCTCAAGTTGTTAAAATACGAAAAGCTTTTTGAAAAGATCAATGTACACCAATCTATAACAAAAAATATCAACGTCTTCAATGAATTTCATTTGATTTGAAAAACTTAATTCTTCTCAGACTGGCAGAAAACACAAAGCATGGAAGAGATAGTGTCACATTAACGTAAGAACATTGCATTTGACTTTGACTTCCCTATAAGAATAAATTCTGCCTTGGAACTACAATGAACTTCCGGCATGCTACTTGTATTATGGATAAACCAACCAATTACAATGAGGGTCGGAGGCAGAAAATTTTGCTAGAGGTGGCACAATTTAATTTTTTTTATAGACTACACTATAAATTTGTTCGTAGGAGGGGCAAATTACAAAAAATTCAGATATTTTCAAAAATTTACACTACATTTTTTTCGCTAGGGGGCACATGACCACCCCCTCCCCCTATCTCCACCCGTGACTACGCTCCCATCTCCATGTTTAAAACCGTCTCCATCAAATTTAGTTGCAACCTTTAATATCAAATCTTTAATGGATGAAGTATCAGTAGAAAAAATAATGTAAATGTCTTTTCTTTCTTTTTTTTCTTTCTTTTGAATGTATAAAACATCAATAAGACACTTGAAAATGTATATTAAGGGTATTTGGTAATGTTATATAGACATGTGAAAATCACGGTTTAAGATTATGCATACAATTATACAAACATAGATTTTCATATGCTTCATCACTATTAAACGCAAATCCAAGCACCCCTAATACCCCCGTATACATTACCTTATTTGTTTTAATTCAGGGACATGGATTCTACGTAAAGCAGAAACAACTTATTTCAATCATGCTATGATCACAAAGATGGAATGTAACATTCAAAAAATCTGAGTTAAGTGCAACCATAAATTTCCGTCTGAATTTTGCTTTAGCACATGGACGATGCAAGTTAATTCCACTGTATCCTAGAACCATAAAGACAAAACATATATTAGCAATAAGAAATAGCGATGCACCAATAAATTTGTAATCATAATAAATTTAATATTTATTACATCGAATGTAACAAAGTTTTCACAGGTTCTGTATACTCAACTATGAGTTACATCATTCATTTGCCTCTACAGGCTCTGTATATCCACTCCTTGCCTATCATTCCCCTTTTGTTTCACAGGCTTTATTGGACAAAATTTCATTAGCTATAAGGCCCATGCTACAAGAACGACAAAAACTTCAAAAACCATTTGTGTATCAGGTTAAAACAACTGAATTTCATGTTATGACCACAAAAAATATAGAGCTCCAAACCTGCATTTTCACATAAAGTGTGTAGAGCACTCTATATTCAAAAGGACAATCAATTTCTTGTATAACACTCTATAGTCAAAAGGACAATCGATGTAACCGTCCATTCCATTGTTACTTAAAAAGAAATTAAGATGACCTAAAATAAATTAAAAGGTAAGAAATAACTGGAGTTCATCTTAAAAGTGAAATGATAAAAATGATGGAAATGATTGAGAGTTAGGGGTCATGGCAGATGGCAGAAGTGAGGAATAAAATGACTTTCTGATGTAAAGAGTTAGGGGTCCTCGATGATTGCAGAGATGATTAAATGGGGACGCTATAAACATATAGTGCTGACCATTTCCACCAATTCCTCCTTCGGTGAAGATAACATAAAGGCAGAAGTTCCCCCAAAGCTGACCAAACAACATCAAATTTCCGAGCTGCAAATGCATTAAAAAGATTGTCATGTAAGATAACAACGGTGCAAAAACACAAAAGTTAAAGCGACTAATGTTATAAACGCCATTACCTAATAAAATCATACATCAATACACCATAGTGACTCTTAACACCTACTCGCCGAATGGGACGGAACAAAGAGTTAATGTACTCGTATAATATAAACCAATCTGCACAAGTAACAACTGTAACCTACAGAAACTACTTATGTGACTTCATAAAAGCTCCAATGTGTGTTTCACTAAGATCTAAATCCATAACAATGACACCAAATGACTAAAATTGAGCAATCTTTCATATAAAAATTATGTAGCCAAATATAAGCAATGATTTTAACTAATAATGAATACAATACACCTCTATTAATCTTGGTCTCAACATCATCTGCAACTTATTTTCGATGAATATTGTATGGACTCTTTTCTATATATAATATATAATGCAAACATATTTTCAATGAATAAGATCGACCAATCATCCAATCCAGACGACCAGACCAATCATCTTATCTGTAATGTACATACGTTTAGAAATTGATTGCAATTGAGCGTAAACATTAAAATAAAAATTGCTTACATTTGGATACATCAAAATCGATTTTTAACTTTATAACTAAGAAATCAGAATAAAAAATCAATTCAATTAAATGGCTAATAGAAGAATGAGCTTTTACCTTTAATCTGCAAAATTATAGATTCTATGGTCATTGACGGACTTTTGAAATTAGATGGATAACACCACTTCTCAAGTTTAACATCCATGAGAGAAAGGATATGTTTGTCTCACGAATGAAAGACCTGCAAAAAAGATTAAAAAAACCAATTATATGAGTTTTGTAGGAGAAAAGTTCATGAATGGGTGAAAATTGAGTTGTAGATTGAAACTAAAAATTTAATTATTTAGTGTAGATTGCAGAGGAAGCTTCAATTAGGAGTGTTTTAGAGGATTGTACATTTGTACTTGACAAAAATATCTATAGCCTGAGCACAAAGACAAGTCATATCATTAATTGCAGAGAGTGTTTTAGAAGGTTGTACAAAACTCTCTTTTATTAGAGAGTATAGATTCTGAGTCTAGGATTTTAATTTGTGCACAAAATCATTACATGGGGTTTATGTATACTTTTATACTAAACATAGATTCAATTGGCAAATTGCATAACTAGTCATTGAAATTAGGCACTACATTGTCATATTGCATAAACAAATCATGTTTCCCACTAATCAATAGATAATGACTATAAGGCCTTATTCAAATAACCAAACACCCCATGCCAAAAAATTTGAAAAGCTTCTCACTTGTAGGAAAACAATTTTTCATTGTTAATACTAATAGAAACGTTAAATTTTCATCACTTGCATGCTCTTGAATACTAAAGGTATTGCATAACTAATATGCATTCCCGGGTATATTAAAATTAAGCCACATTGAATTAGGAGCGTTTGGGTTATCTCATGCCGTTTGCCAAACACCCCCACTAAAGACTATTTTATGCATAAAATGAGTCGAGATAACCGCAACTCCAAATCGTTTTCATATAAACACACACTAGAATCAAAACGTTAAGTTTATTTTCATTCTTAACATATAAATTCTTGTTCATAGGAATAACCATGGTAGCCGCAAAATTCTATGATCACAAGGATACCGTTAACTACATTCCCAAACACCACAAAACCAAATGACTTTCAAAGGAGCAAGTCGAAATCTTTAAGAGTCTAGTGACTAGGTACTTCCATGAGGGTAGAACCATTCACTCCTCTTTTATCGAAAATACCAATCTCCGTGAAGAGCTAGCCGCTATTCAATTCGATTGTCTCCTTGACATCGATGAACCTATTTGTCCTAGGTTTGTGTTAGAATTTTATGCTAGTGTTACCGGTTTCATTGATGAAGATGATGAGTTTAGCCTTAGGTTTAAGATAAATCAAGACGACTACACCATCTCCTTAACCAACTTTGCTCAAGTACTAGGAATTCCCAACCGAGGGACATGTGTCTACTCAGATGAGTGGTCACTCACCGTCCTTGATGCAATCAACGATCACTCTCTTCCCTACCAAACACCTTTAGCGGATAAGGATATCATCCGTGAACGCCTATTTAACCCAAGGGGAGATACAACCCGAGTCACCCGAAAGGGAAAAGAGGTGAACCGAGATCCATATGGAATGGAGCTCAATGAACTTAAGCCCGAATTTAAGAAATGGGAAGAACTACTTAGAGCCAACGTCATTAGCACCATAGGGAATAAGGATCAAATCAATGCTTGCCTTTGCCACATGCTCTACAACTTGTCCACCCGTCAACCATTCAATTTAGCCTACTACATCGCTAGGAGAATAATTGATATTCCAACTCAAGGATCGGTTGCTCTTCCGTACGGGATGCTTCTCACCCGTGTCTATAGAGCTTATGCACCAATTCCACCAAGCCCAAAAGGGATGCACCTTCACTATGAGCTCATCCCTCACATTTTTGTGCCCTTGAGTGACGAGCGAGTTTCTAAGACAAAAGGCAAGAGAGCAAAACCTCCAACTCTATCATCATCATCATCAAATAGCTCCGAGGATGGTCTTCCTAACTCTCGGCTTCCACCTCATGAGTATTATGCATCTCTTCCCGAGATTGAGAATGAATCAGCGGAGTTCAAGCAAACCAAGGGGATGTTCAAGTGCCTTGGTAGGATGATGAACAAGATCTACAAGAAGTTGGACAAGTGAGAATCGGTTTAAGGAGTGTTTGGAACAATACATTATCTTTAATGTTTGATACAATTTGGTTGTTTTTATTTTGTAGGATGATAATATAACTCAAAACAATGTTGTATGCTAACTATTTCATGCAAGGGGATAGCACAAGTGTGTTATCAAATTTTACCCATTTTCACTTCAATGAGAAAATCATTCACCCTTGGTCAAAATCTATGCTCCACTATGTTTGTGAATGTGTTATTTACTTTTCCTAACAAGAAATAATTAATGTCACATGTTTTAAGCAAAATTTCAGGTTCGGAAATGTCCCTGACACTTGAAAATATGTTTTGTGGTGATTTCTGGTGTCTACAGATCAGACGGCACCAATCTTTTGGTTCCGTCTGTTATAAGAATTGGTACCGCCGTACCTGTACAGGCGGACCAGGCGGCACCCTTTTAAGGGTTCCGCCTGTGTAAAATTTTGGTGTCGTGGTTCCTCCAGGTAACTTTATGAATTTCAGTTATTTCGACATTCCAAATTACCATACATTGCTTGTAAGTTAATCTTGACTAGTTTTTACCCATATTAGAACTAGTATAACATACTTAGGCATATACGAAATCCACTTCCCACCAAAATTCAGAAATTTGAAAAATTAACCCAAGGAACCCTTTTGCATAAAGGAAGGAACCAAAAATTTGGTTCCTTGCAATCTGTGGGTAATCTGATTGTTAGGATCTTACAATCATTAGAACACATTTATTGCAAATCTTTGCCTCTTCACTCCATCCTTCTTGTATGGCTTGACTTGGGTGATATGACTAGCATTTAACCCACTTCCAAATCATTAGGAACCTCATCCCTTCTATGGTTTAACATAAATCAAACACGTTTCTCCATAATTTTTCACTTCTATAAATTAAGAGGTTTTACCATGATCATCTTCACACCTTCTTCATTCTTACCATCAACTTGCAAAAACTCAAGTCAAAATGACAAAATCTTCACCTTCAACCAAGCCTTGCAAGAAAACCGCTAGGATTAGCGTAAGACCTTGTTGTTTTGTCAACTTGAGTTCTTCATCCGAGTCATCTCCACTCACCATATCATCTCCTATAAGGGATGATACACACCTCACTTTAGCTACTCCTATACCCATCACCATCACCACTCCACCACCAACAAAGACACCAAGCTCACCACCACCGACACCCCTCCAAACATCAAAAACACCATCACCACCAAAATCTCCAACCTTCATCCCATTGGAGTTATTTTCCATACCTCCCACTTCTCCAAATCCTTTCTTGGAGGACTTGGAAGATTTGCCTCCTAGGCCCAATCATCCACCTCCATTTCCATCATTTGGCACTATTGAGCGGATTGCTCATGAGTCTCCTAGACCATCCTTCGATCCAAACGCCCCGTTAGGGCCAAGACCTCTTCTCTTCCACCCCATCCACAAAGACATCCATGGTCCTTTGTATGGGGATCAACCACTCCCTACATCAATGTCTCCTCACATAGAGGACATTGAGGAGTCCATGTGGGAAGATCATCCCACAAGAGAGGAGATTCAAGCCGAACTCCAACATCTCCACCAATTTTCCAACATGGTGGATTCTCACCTAAGTGAGACTATGCAAATGCAAAGTGCTTTGCTAGCCTCCATAATCACCACCCCAAACACCAACACCAACATCAACACATCTACCATTCCACCACCACAAACTCATCAACCATACTACCCTCCTAGGCATGGATGCTCAACTTGTGAGCAAACCGCCCAAACCATTGATCGGACCCGGGTGATGGTCCATGAGTTCCAAGAGGAAATGAGGTTCATCCTCAATCACATCCTTGAGCGACTCAACGCTCTTTCTCATCCACCATCTCATTAGAATGGTCCTAGATTAGCTTTTCTAAGCAATTTTACTTTTTTATTTTTCTAGGATTATTTTTTTTGTTTATTGTTCTCTTTTCATGGTTTTTAAATCATGAAAAATTTTAACTAATGAATGGTGTTTTCTATATTGTTGGTGCTTATTACATAGTATTTGGAAATGCTTGTAATGATGATTATTACTAACAAATCTTTTTGTAGCTTTTTCACAATCCATGTATCTTCCCATTGGCACCCGATTTAGGGGAGCTTTGATGAAGGGGGAGATAATGGCTCGGGCTCATTACACATTCTGCATCGCTTCTTCTTTTTGTTGAGACAAAAAGGGGGAGAAATATATAGAACTTGGTTATATTTGACTTTCCTAAAAAAGTCAAACTGTATACATTGACTTTCTGAAAAAGTCAACATGATATTTCATTGGTAATATTTGACTTTCTGAAAAAGTCAACTGCATACTTTGACTTTCTGAAAAAGTCAACATCATGCTTCAACTAGTGAAAACTTTGACTTTCTGAAAAAGTCAAACATCATATACTTGCATTATCATTTCTCTTTCAAGTTTTAAAACTAATATTTTTATAACTCTTGTACAATCTTTATATCTTTTATAAAAATAAAATTTATATTTTGTCCTCAACAAAAAGGGGGAGATTGTTAATACAAATATCGTCATTAAACGTTATTTATATTTTTGATCTTTACCGAAGTTTTGTTAATGACAAAAGTAAATTTAATTTTTATAAAGCTTAAACCTTGTCAAGTTTAATAGATATTAAAACAAGCTTTTTCAAATAATATCTTCATCACTCAAGCATTTACATTGTGATTAATCATATCTTGATATGACTCTAACCATAATGTATAATAGTAGTTTTTAGAATGTTTTAGTTTCTTAAAAACTAAACATTACTTATGTATTTACATGTTTCTAAAAATAGAAAAACAACACATGACATCATGTGATGCATCATGGAAATCATTGGAAGATTTCATTAGATATTTTGTGTAGATTTGGACTCTTCATATCTTACACAATCTTGCATAGATATGGTTGACTTTGGCAAAATCTTGATATCTTGCTGTCAGACCTCGGCGGCACCAAAACCTATAATGGGCGGAACCCTTTTAAGGGGTTCGCGGTCCGTGGTGCTTGCTGATGGTTTTGGCTATAAATAGCAAAGCCAAACCAAGTAGTTTTTCATCCCTTTCTATCATACTCTTATACATATCTTCTCTCTAACCTTTCTAACTCAGTTTCATATCATATTAGTGATCTCTTTTGTAGCAAAGAAGATCAAGTCACATTCAAGCTTCAACGAGAAGTTGGAAGTCTTGTTTGTTTGGTGTTGTATGATCTTGTGTTGATTCATACTTCATTGTTGTACCAAACTATCATAATATTGTGAGTGTGAGTGGTTAGTATTTTAGTCCTCAAAATACATTGTGTGTGGGAGTGGTTGTACCCTTGGAAAGAACTCGACATTTAGCTTAGTGTCGAAAATAGTGTAAGCGAAGTGTAAAGGTTTCTCCGCCGGTGAAAGGAGCTTGTTGACTAGTGAAGTTAAACTCTCGAGTGTGAGACTCGGGGAGTGGAGTAGGGCAAGGCAAAATAGTCCTTGTATGTAACACCCCCAATTTCGTGATATGCAACGGAATTCAAACTGGGTGTTACTTCATGGCACAACAGTCATAACAATAGAAAACGAACTCTAATGGAGTCGTTTTAAAAGATTTATCATTCGATTTATATAAATATCAGAGTTTACAAAAATGTAGTCCCAGTAGTTTCATGGTTTACAAAATACATTAAATTGGTTTTCGAATGATAATAAAATTTATAGCCTTCTTGAGTATCTGTGCTCCTCCATGCCAGCCTCGTACAATATGGACCTGAAATACATGCTTAAAACTGTCAACACAAAGGTTGAGTGAAATTCATAGAGTTTAGAAAACCAGTTGAACACATAATAATGTTTGTGTGGGTTACGTTGTTATACACCATAATGTTGAAAACAAAATAGATATTATTGCACTAAGCTCATGATACCGAAAACGTTAACTGCTGTCCTAAAATAGTAACCGATGCCCTAATAGGTAATTTGCCAATAAACCTATAGATGTTCAAATATAGTGCGTTTGTTTGCCTACCCGGTCAACACAAACGGGATTCGTCAATCCCAATAGGCCTATAGTTCGCGACTTCAGATCGGCAAGTGATTAGTGGTTCATGATAGTAGGGACTTAAGATTGGCAATAGTGGTACTTAGTGCAAATAATACATTTAGATAAGCATATAGTTTGAAAACAATGCGTTCGATATAAAATAAAGCATGTATCTCCCCCAAGAGCTTGTAAAACAACTAAGTAATAGAAAGTGGGGCTATGAACTCACCTTAGTGAAGCAATCCGAAATATTATAAAGTCAAATGGTAGTAGTGCGCAGTACCGATACAAGACCTATAATAGTATGACAAGTTTTAGTCTACAGATTTTGGTTTTAAGACTCGATAAGTTTAAAGAAAAGTTTTCAAGTGTTTGTGTTGTTATTGTTTAAAGTTCAAAAGCAAAAAGGTTTTCCAAATAATTGAGGTATTGTAGCTTATGTGGAGTTTCATGAGTTAATTTGATAAACGATGTATATAAAATATGTAGTTGTGAAAATACTTGTAAGTATTGGCTCTTGGAATAGATGTGGGAAAAATTCATACGAAACTCTCGTATAAGAGTCGGCTCGAAGGTTGGCTCAAGTGTTTTTGATGAGTGAATAAATACAAGTCGGATTTTATTTATTAGACTATATATATATATATATATATATATATATATATATATATATATATATATATTATAGAAGTCGTGAGTAAATAGTATATTAATTGTAGTTTACACGAATAAGGTCGTCGCATAAAATATGTGTTATATAAAATAAAAGTGGTAAAATATATATATAAGTTTACTAAACTTATAAAGGTTTTAGGGTGAAAAGTGTCAAGGTATTAAACTTGAGGGTTGAAGTTGTAATGATTTTATGAGTTTAAACTTATAAAAGTTTTTAGATAAGTGTCAAGATGTTAAAATTGGAGGGTTTATAATGTAACAATGGATGTAAGTTATAAACTTATAAAAGTTTTAAATAAAAGTGTAAAGTAGTTCGAATTTGGAGGGCTTAAGCTGTCAAAATGTCAAAATTGCAAAAAGATAGCAAAAATGGCAAAAAGTGCCATAGGAAAGGTTCGAACATGGGTCTCTTGTTGGAAGGGTGAGCGACTTGACCAACTGAGCTAGGGTGATACTTGTTTTAGTTATGCAAGTCAATCGTATTTAAGGTGTGTCGATTGTGTCTCTTTTAGGTTACATTATTTCCTCAGTTAATACTGAGCTCTCGTTTTGCATGTGGTTTGTGTTCCTTACTAATTCAGTGTACGCATCATATGCACTTAGCCAAAGAGCCAAATGAGCAAACCCGACTTGGGCTTGCCTTGAGCAAAAGAAGAAGAGCTAATCCCGACATGCGTTGGGTTTAACCCACAACGAGGGGATCGAGTATTATGAGTGAAAAATGAGCTTGAAATCTTATGAAGTAATAAAATAAACACGAAAATGAGTAAGAAGTCGAGATACGAAGTTATTCTATGTTGAGCCAAACTCATTTACGTGTCAAATAATCATTTCCTTTTCGTTGTATACTTTCAAAATGTATGAACAGGTTCCACGTTTTCTTTTAAAACCCGAATAAGCATGAATGTTTACTTACTTGTTTCTCGTTTAAACTCCCATCTTTTACGTTCGAAATCACCATTTTAAACTTAACAACACAAAATAAATTATTCTAGTTCATAAATGTCGAGCGAGAGGAAAGTTTTGACATGTTTTCATTTTTAACAAAGTAATCTTATATTGACATGTAGTAAATGTTACAAGAGTTGTGATCGAGCTTGCTTACCAAGGATGAAGGATGCACGTGAGATAGACAAGGGCCAAGGTACTGGCACCTCGACTAGTTTTCCCAACTGGAACTCGTTTAGCTTCCAAAATCTTAAACCCGTTTTCTTTTGTTTCCCAAAACCTTTATGTTTTCTTCGAAACTCTTAGTTTGCTCTAGTTATATTTCTTGACTGCTTGATGTTAAAATGGGTGTGTTTTAAGATTGCTAGTTTTCGGTCTAAAAGAAGGAAGCAAGTGAGTGGTGTCGGTTTGATAAGAGAAAACCAATATTATAAGGGATGAGTGTGTCGGTTTAGTAAGCAAAATCAAATTGGTTTTGCTTTGATGTAGATATTTTATTTACTTTTGCTTTGTGTTGTTGTTGTGTGTTTGATACGAATGAGAAAAGAAAGCAGATATATGTTGTGTCAGGTTAATAAAGGAAGAGATAAGGAAGTGACTAGATGATGTAGGATAAGAGTGAGTAGTTGATATTATCTTGACTTATGGGTATAGTTTGATCTCGATAATTACTAATGTGATGCCTTTAAGTTACGAAGATCAAAATAAGGTAACATAAAAATATAATGCTCATAAAAATATTAAAACTTATCATCATACTTTATTTTAATATTTAAAATGAATTGTGGTTTATCGGAGTGTTTAAACGTTACTTATAAAAATAAAAAAAATTATTAGACGTAAAAATGGATACGTATTCTTTCGTTAGAATATTATATTAATTTAATACGAGGTGAAATTTACCGGTGGTTACAGTCTTACCACCTTAAAAGGAACTTCGTCCCGAAGTTCAGTTCGTGTTATATGTTGTTATATGTTGAAGTGATGTTAGTGAATAGGTGTGGTTTCTTGCGGCAAATGGTTTATAGGATAACTAGTAATGTATTTCAACTTATCATTTTAGAGTAAGTAGTAATTTGTCATTGTCCTTTTTTTTTTTTTTTTTTTTTTTTTTTACCGTTGAACAGTAATTTCCAATTATTGTGAACAGTAGCCTAACGGCTACTTTTTATCCCATCAATACCCAATTTTTTTTAAAAAAAACATCATTCTTCCATACACTACTTATCCTTTCACCTACATTTCTCTCATCAATACTCCAAGATGCCGCATGTTATTATCATTGTTGCGATCGTGTATTTTGTAGTAGCATCGATCTACTATGTTAACCTCTCGGAAGAAGAAAACAATCCGTTTTTTTTCGTGATTTTGGCGATTCTTATTCCACTCGTGGGTTTGGCAATATGCGTAGATAAGTGTTGGGGGTAATAGTTAGTTTTGTGAGAAAAGAATTGTAATAAAGCTTTGTTTGACTTCTGTTTTTGCGTAATTTTTATCTTGTTCCTACAGTAGTAGAAGAATATGTAAGAATAATTCCATTTATCCTTAATTTGTGACTTGTTTGGTTTTACTAGATATGTTTAATTTATTTGAAAAGGGAATAAGCTCATGAAAAACTAGTTGTTGACACTCGGATTTATGTTAAGATGTGACCAAGTGGTTACGTTTAGGTATGGTCTCACTAAATGGCTTTGTGTGGTTTCATTTTGATCATGGGCCAACGCCTGTTAAGTATAGGGTGCGTTTGGATTAAAGTGTGGTTCGAAGCCCACAATTAAAATAAGATGTGGTGGTAGATGAGATTGAATATTCGTGGTAAAGATATGGTAAGGGTTCATTTAGTTATTGTATTTAATCTGATAAATACACATGAATTGTTTATACTCACACAAAAATTTTGTGATTCTCGGAAACCAAGTAGCAAATCAATCTGGCATAACCCATATATAACTACTCTAAGTATTTCAAAATTCATTTCTAAGTTGAACATAGGTGATCAGACTATGTCCCATTGTCCTTAAGTTAAATATAAGTGATCGGACTATATTTAACCGAGGTTCGATAAATTTTGAAATACTTAACTTAGTTATACTTGTATCATGCCCATTGATGTGACAAGTATTTTATTTAAGTATCTCATATAAAAGTAATATAAGTTTGTACATACGTAATAACCAAATATAAGTATGTAGTATGAGTGTGTAACACAAGCGAGTAAGACAAGTGTGCGTGTAATGGAAATTTCAAGTAGTTCTAAAACAGTCCACACTGGGCCAGAATCATGGACTTTTAACAATACGGGTTTCAAAAGAAAATTTTGATGAATGTAGAGAAAGTTGCTGAACTTCAGCTTTTGTAGATGATGAGTCAATTTGTCCTTAGCAATCCCATATCTTGTATTTCTATTAGGAAAATTGGATAGATTTTGACGGGTTTTATGTAAAACAATATCATATAATGTTTATAAGATAATATTTTAGAGACTATTGTATAACTTACAATATTTGAGGAGTAGTTGAGACCATTGTGCAACTCACAATGTTTGAGAATTAGTCGAGACCATTTTGCAACTCACAATGTTTGAGAAATAGATGAGAGATCATTGTGTAACCCAAAATATCTTGAGAAAAGATGGGGAGACCATTGTGTAACCCACAAGGTATGAGAAATAGTTGAGACCACTGTTTCACTCACAGTGTCTCAGGGTATAAGAGAGACCATTGTAGGATTTACAGTGTCTGAGAATGTAATAGAGACCACTGTAGGATTACAGTGTCTGAGAATGTAATAGAGACCACTGTAGGATTACAGTATCTGAGAATGTAATAGAGACCACTGTAGGATTACAATGTCTTGAAAAATGAATGAGACCATTGTATCTCACAATGTCTAGGAAGTAGGAAAAACCATTGTAATCAGTTACAATGTCTTGGATAAAGTTTCGTAATCCTAAAATGCACGAGTAGATGCATGATTGGGAGATTGGGAAAAAAAATATGATTGTGCCGTAATGCCTTAGAATAGGCATACGCATGTATGTTTAGTATATCATTTAGCTAAAATGATTGAAAAATTTTCAAGTGTATATATCAATATACTAGTATGTTTGTATAGCTTAAAATGCTTAAAAGTCACATAATCGTCTGGAGGATGGAAGGCACGGAGAACGGAAGGCTATAAAATGTTTTTGTTTGAAAAATTAGTTATAGTTTAAGTCTCGGTTAGACCCGTTTCTCTATAACTGTGGCTCTGATACCAATCTGTTACACCCCCAATTTCGTGATATGCAACGGAATTCAAACTGGGTGTTACTTCATGGCACAACAGTCATAACAATAGAAAACGAACTCTAATGGAGTCGTTTTAAAAGATTTATCATTCGATTTATATAAATATCAGAGTTTACAAAAATGTGGTCCCAGTAGTTTCATGGTTTACAAAATACATTAAATTGGTTTTCGAATAATAATAAAATTTATAGCCTTCTTGAGTATCCGTGCTCCTCCGTGCCAGCCTCGTACAATATGGACCTGAAATACATGCTTAAAACTGTCAACACAAAGGTTGAGTGAAATTCATAGAGTTTAGAAAATCAGTTGAACACATAATAATGTTTGTGTGGGTTACGTTGTTATACACCCATAATGTTGAAAACAAAACAGATATTATTGCACTAAGCTCATGATACCGAAAACATTAACTGCTGTCATAAAATAGTAACCGATGCCCTAATAGGTAATTTGCCAATAAACCTATAGATGTTCAAATATAGTGCGTTTGTTTGCCTACCCGGTCAACACAAACGGGATTCGTCAATCCCAATAGGCCTATCCACAATATTCGCGCTCACTCGCAAGTGATTAATGGTTCATGATGGTAGGGACTTAAGATTGGCAATAGTGGTACTTAGTGCAAATAATACATTTAGATAAGCATATAGTTTGAAAACAATGTGTTCGATTTAAAATAAAGCATGTATCTCCCCCAAGAGTTTGTAAAACAATTAAGTAATAGAAAGTGGGGCTATGAACTCACCTTAGTGAAGCAATCCGAAATATTATAAAGTCAAATGGTAGTAGTGCGCAGTACCGATACAAGACCTATAATAGTATGACAAGTTTTAGTCTACAGATTTTGGTTTTAAGACTCGATAAGTTTAAAGAAAAGTTTTCAAGTGTTTGTGTTGTTATTGTTTAAAGTTCAAAAGCAAAAAGGTTTTCCAAATAATTGAGGTATTGTAGCTTATGTGGAGTTTCATGAGTTAATTTGATAAACGATGTATATAAAATATGTAGTTGTGAAAATACTTGTAAGTATTGGCTCTTGGAATAGATGTGGGAAAATGCATACGAAACTCTCGTATAAGAGTCGGCTCGAAGGTTGGCTCAAGTATTTTTGATGAGTGAATAAATACAAGTCGGATTTTATTTATTAGACTATATATATATATTATAGAAGTCGTGAGTAAATAGTATATTAATTGTAGTTTACACGAATAAGGTCGTCGCATAAAATATGTGTTATATAAAATAGAAGTGGTAAAATATATATATATATAAGTTTACTAAACTTATAAAGGTTTTAGGGTGAAAAGTGTCAAGGTATTAAACTTGAGGGTTGAAGTTGTAATGATTTTATGAGTTTAAACTTATAAAAGTTTTTAGATAAGTGTCAAGATGTTAAAATTGGAGGGTTTATAATGTAACAATGGATGTAAGTTATAAACTTATAAAAGTTTTAAATAAAAGTGTAAAGTAGTTCGAATTTGGAGGGCTAAAGCTGTCAAAATGTCAAAATTGCAAAAAGATAGCAAAAATGGCAAAAAGTGCCATAGGAAAGGTTCGAACATGGGTCTCTTGTTGGAAGGGTGAGCGACTTGACCAACTGAGCTAGGGTGATACTTGTTTTAGTTATGCAAGTCAATCGTATTTAAGGCGTGTTGATTGTGTCTCTTTTAGGTTACATTATTTCCTCAGTTGCATGTGGTTTGTGTTCCTTACTAATTCAGTGTACGCATCATATGCACTTAGCCAAAGAGTTGGGCTTGCCTTGACCAAAAGAAGAAGAGTTAATCCCGACATGCGTTGGGTTTAACCCACAACGAGGGGATCGAGTATTATGAGTGAAAAATGAGCTTGAAATCTTATGAAGTAACAAAATAAACACGAAAATGAGTAAGAAGTCGAGATACGAAGTTATTCTATGTTGAGCCAAACTCATTTACGTGTCAAATAATCATTTCCTTTTCGTTGTATACTTTCAAAATGTATGAACAGGTTCCACGTTTTCTTTTAAAACCCGAATAAGCATGAATGTTTACTTACTTGTTTCTCGTTTAAACTCCCATCTTTTACGTTCGAAATCACCATTTTAAACTTAATAGTTCATAAATGTCGAGCGAGAGGAAAGTTTTGACATGTTTTCATTTTTAACAAAGTAATCTTATATTGACATGTAGTAAATGTTACAAGAGTTGTGATCGAGCTTGCTTACCAAGATGAAGGATGCACGTGAGATAGACAAGGGCCAAGGTACTGGCACCTCGACTAGTTTTCCCAACTGGAACTCGTTTAGCTTCCAAAATCTTAAACCCGTTTTCTTTTGTTTCCCAAAACCTTTATGTTTTCTTCGAAACTCTTAGTTTGCTCTAGTTATATTTCTTGACTGCTTGATGTTAAAATGGGTGTGTTTTAAGATTGCTAGTTTTCGGTCTAAAAGAAGGAAGCAAGTGAGTGGTGTCGGTTTGATAAGAGAAAACCAATATTATAAGGGATGAGTGTGTCGGTTTAGTAAGCAAAATCAAATTGGTTTTGCTTTGATGTAGATATTTTATTTACTTTTGCTTTGTGTTGTTGTTGTGTGTTTGATACGAATGAGAAAAGAAAGCAGATACATGTTGTGTCAGGTTAATAAAGGAAGAGATAAGGAAGTGACTAGATGATGTAGGATAAGAGTGAGTAGTTGATATTATCTTGACTTATGGGTATAGTTTGATCTCGATAATTACTAATGTGATGCCTTTAAGTTACGAAGATAAAAATAAGGTAACATAAAAATATAATGCTCATAAAAATATTAAAACTGATCATCATACTTTATTTTAATATTTAAAATGAATCGTGGTTTATCGGAGTGTTTAAACGTTACTTATAAAAATAAAAAAATTATTAGACGTAAAAATGGATAAGTATTCTTTCGTTAGAATATTATATTAATTTAATACGAGGTGAAATTTTCCGGTGGTTACATTGTAGACCAAACCACTATAAACAACTTGTTGTGGTTTGATCATTTCTTTCCTTATTTACTCTTTACATATTGCTTACATATTTCATTAACATATCTAAGATCAATATCAATTGATCTTTCAATAAGTTTCAAAACAAAGATTTTTAATCGGTAAACTATTCAACCCCCCTTCTAGTTTTCTACATGATTGATTCAATGTGATATCTCATGGATGAAACATAGAACTCGTTTGAGGGATCTAATAGGTAATTCCTACTATCATGTTTAACAGAAAGGGTGTAGTTTTGTAAGAGGTTAACAAGCCCAATTAGTTGATCCATTTCCTCCCCATCTCTAATGGGCCTTCTCCACTCCCAATGCAGACGAGATCTATCACCACAACACATATCTTTGACTTTGCAATTTTTTGTTTTTTCAAGTGCATAAAGTCCGGGGTAAGATGTTTTGAGTTTACATCGCCCTATCCAATGCTCCTCCCAGAATTTAATCAAAGAACCATCTTCAAATTTTCGACTAAAAACCGTATGTAAGTTGATATTGAAGCACGAAAGATACTTTTTAGCTCGATTACAGATTTCCACGTGAAGGCAACCTACGCGTACTGTTGTTATCCACACTCTCCAGACCACCATAATCACCACAAATAGACGTGATAATTTTTCTCCAAAGTGAATCGGTCTCTGAGTGAAAATTCCACCACCATTTGACACTATAAATAAATTACGTGCATAGAGACTACCAATTCCAAGTCCCCTACAACTCTTTGAAGAACATATCTTTTTCCAAGCAACCCATGCTAGTTTGTTTGAATCAATCGAGCCTCCCCAAAAAATTACGTCTTAACTTCTCAAGATATTTAAGAACACATTTAGGTGCTGTAAAAGATGAAAAGACCCTCAAGTCTCTAGGGGCGATTTGTGATACCCTCAAGTCTAACTTTTTTCGATCGAACTTCTTAATTCTATTGGAGGATCGTTCTTTATTTAGGTTTAGCAATTGTTCTCTTGTCCTTTATTGCATGCATGGTATTCATTATTGAGTCCTAATTGGTTAATTTTATAAAATTACTTGATAGTGGGTCGGTGAATAATTCTTATGATCAATAATTTATAATTGTTGATCATTACCTTTGACTTAGGCCATATTATCACATGCATGGGTTAAATCAAATTCATTGTGCTATAAACCATAACTTTATCAAGGTTAGGGTTTTCTACTTTTTTTTGGTTGTGTTTGTCATGCTTGTTTTAAGCTTCTGGTTTTTGTATTTGAATCGTGGGTTATAGAGAGATGGAGAAAGGGTTTTTGAAGAGTGTTTCGAGTGGTCGGAAGAATGACGAGACTCATAAGGGATCATCAAGTTCCTTATTAATTCCACTTGGTGATGTTGGTCATGATGTGAACGAACCTCAAGTGGCTACGGAGTCTACTAATGAACCTCAAGTGGCTACGGCTACATCCAATCAGGTTGATACAAATTTACATGGGGCTGTTAGCCAACTGAATGGTATTGATAAGGTTGTTGTGGATGCTTGTAAGGATTTTGATAATGCAATGCACAAGGTCTAATTGAAGAATGCCGAGAATGCTTTGAAACAGCCTTCTACATCATATGCAGGTGCTGCTTCAAATGAACCTAAGAAATACACGTCTAACTTTCGTAGCATGGAGTGTAGTAAGATAACGAATGGTGTGGATCTTACTGTCCCTGATCTGTGTTGAACCAGTCAAGTCTAATCACACAAGCTAGCCACTTGTGAATGGCTAACCGTAATAGACTTAAAACTGCTTAAAACACAAATACAATGAAGTCCTGGAGAATATAATGAATTCCCGGGTCGTTAAGTCCCACGGAGACTCAATGGTGTGCAAACACTTGATCAGACGATAGAATGATCACTAAGGATAGTGATCGGAAAGGATTTTGATGGATAACTATACCTAAAGAAAAAGTTTATAAATAACAGCGACTTAAATACAAATTAAGAAAATTAAAAAGATAAAATATATTAAATAAACGCTATCACTATTTTTATATTGATGAACGTTTAAAACCTAAAACATACGTTTAAATAAAATTACGTAAACGTACAAAATAAAACGTGAAAATAAAGAAGGAAAATACCTACGGATATGAAAAATACATTTTTACAATCCTAAATATAAAAGAAAATTATTAGAAAAGGAAAATTATTTTTACAACTATTTATTTAATTATTATTAATTAAAAACTATTTATTAAGTATTTAAAATGCACTAAAATATAAGAAAATACAAAATTAACCTAGAAAAATGAAATTATAACTTAGAAAAATATAAAATATGATAAAACTTATTTTAAAACTGAAAATATATTTTTTAGACTTTTTATATATTTATTATTAATTTAATACTATTTAAAACTAATTAAAATGCCAGAAAATACTATTTAAGCTAAGAAAATTAAGGAAAAATATTTTTTTGGCTTTTTATATTTATCTTAACTTAAGAAAAATGAAAAATTATTTTTTTGAAACTTTTCTTAATTAATTGTATTTAAAGCTAATTAAAAAGGCTTAAAAACTAAATTAAATCAAGAAAAATACTAAACTGACTTGGAAAAATCTGAAAAATTCAAGAAAAGCTTAAGATAATATTAGGAATCTAGGAAAAATGGAAAAACAGGTGCTTATGTGAAGGAATTTGAGGCTGCAGTTACAAGTGCTTATGAATAAGCACTTAGATTAAGCTAAAAGGACCAAATGAGTACCAACCCAACACAGAAGCTGTAATATGCTGAAAACACTTAAAAACAACTTATTGCAACTGTCTAAGATCACTGAAATGCAATCCACACAGATTTGGCTATTTGAGCTAAATGTGCTAATAACAGTTCTAGGGGTCTACTTGCAGCCCAAGATTAAGCTACCAAATAAGCAAGAGACTAGAGAACAAATATAGGAACCTATACTAGACCTGGCCAAGGGCTTGTAAACCAAAAAAACAGACTTGGACTAGCTAAAATGAGCACATGGGAGGCCTTGCAGGACCCTGTGCAGACTCAGTATCAACTGAGTCAGTTGCACAGGGCAAATAAGCCCACATTCACAAGCTTTTTTGAAGCTTTTAAAAATTTGACAAAAATTCACAAAAATGCTAATAAGAATTGTAACCAGCTGAAGTTAATGAACCCACAATTTGACATGATTTGCCCCAAAACTGAGCTCATGAAAATTCATCTCATTTGGGCTCAAAACTGATTCTGCAATTTTGACTTTTGATAAAGAAATGGAAAGTTGACTTTCTTTAACTTTGATCTTGATTTAAGGACTGAAATAGATGTAAAATGATGAAATGAAGCTAGTGTAATCTAACTTTATGGATTTTAAACACAAAATGAGCTTTTGATCTTGCCAAATCTCAACAGATAAACACTAAGACAGATTTAAGATACATTTGACTTATGAGCTAATGCAGGTTCATATAGTGACTGAGATAAGTTCAATAGAGCTAAACAAAACTAAACCAACAGGAATCTACCACTGCACAAACCTTAAAGACAGATTAAAGAGCAAATCCAAACACACCTATAAACACTGATATGAAAGTTTAATGAGGCAAACCACTGATTTAGCTAATGTCAATGATTAAACTGAGTTCACATGACCTAAATACAACTATATGAACAATTTTACACTACTGATGACCACATATACATAGACAAGCATAAAAATGCAAAATGGGTTGAAAGTGAAAAGTGAGATACTTACTTACAGATGACCAGCTTATTTCTCAGGCTAAACCAAACCCAAACCTATTCTATCCTAAGCTAATACAACCCAAATCCAAGCTGCATCAACCCCATTTCATCACCATGTCCAATTATGCATCAGCAGTTGACTTTCTTTGACCATTTCACAAATTTGCTTAAAACTGATAAGCAAGCTTACCCACGGTTAAAATAAGCTTAAATAAGCTTATTTGATTATAACTTAAGCTTATGAGAAGCTTTGGACATAAAATTTAAAACTGAAAATTTCCACAATAAGCTATAAACTTGGAATTTATATAAAGACTTGAATTGAAACTCAAAAGCACATACAATGATGTTTTCACTTACATGTGATACATTGAAACTAAAATTACAACATTTTAACTAAAACTAAAACATTTAATTAAAAAAACGACATTAAAGAAAAAAGATAAAACTAGCTACCCCGTTTTTGTCACACCCTCGCCGGAGGCGGAAACACGAGGTGTAACGGAAGGGAACATAAGCACAAGGTAATAGAACATACCAACATTAAGATTAAAAAGAAATAATATTCCATTACAATACTAGTTTAGCCGTCATCGGCAAATATATTACAAAGTTTAGATTCCAAAATATTGAGTTTTATTACATACGACTTGTAGCGACAAGTGAAAACTTCTTTATGCAAGACTTGATAGAAAAGTTTACTAACGATCACCTGAAATGCATGAGATAAAAACGGGTCAACTATGAAAATAGTTGGTGAGTAAACACGTTTAGTGAAATAAGAAAACTCGTAAGAAATATACAAAGCTCTCGGTCAACAAAAAAAATAGTTCTCAAAGCAAAGGCATTGTGTATCCACTCAGTTCCAAATTCCGCCCATACAAAACTTGCAACCTGTGTGTACACAACCCATTGCACAAAAATGTAGTGCTTCAAGTAGTCAAGTGTAAGTGGTCATAATAGTTCACAACATAGTACCATGAATATAATAATGTAGGGATGCTCCGAACATAGGAGGCTTCGCACTGCTCCAACAAGGGAGACTCCTTTGTCACTCGACCACCTAGGCGAGATTTATTGAGACGCTCCACCAACAAGGCGAGACTTCTTTGTCACTCGACCACCTAGGCAAGATTTATTGAGACGCTCCACCAACAAGGCGAGACTTCTTTGTCACTCGACCACTTAGGCGAGATTTATTGAGACGCTCCACCAACAAGGCGAGACTTTAGGACAAGGTCATAACATGTACGGTTCAATAAGTTCTAACAAGTCATAATTTCGTAATTAAGTTCAAGGATTTGATTCGAGTTCACAAGTTCTAATTAAAAGAGTTCACAAAAGTAAGAATCAATTTAATTCAAGTATGGTTCATGCATTTCGCCCCAAAAATATAGTAAAACGGTAAAAAGGGGATGTGATTACTCACTTGGTAAACTGGTGTGATGACAAAAGTGAGTACACCGAGATATAATGTGATGCGTCTACCGGGACCTATTACGAATGATATGATATGTCATGAGTTGCAATGTAATGTTATGCATGCACTCCATATGTTATTTATACCATTTACGGGTTTTGAAAATATTACTCGTCGTCGAAAAATACTCTTTTGACGTCTTGACCCTTCAAAAATGACTTTACATGTTTTTACGTCAAAATGTCATCCTACAATGGTTTTATAATGATTTATAGTGAAATTACTACTTTTCGTCGCAAAACAATGTCGTCGGAAAAATCATGAAATTAACAAAAATGGCTCCGGAAAAGTAGTTGTAAAACGGTGTACGTCGATCGTTAGAGAACGAACTCGACGGTTTTGGAAAGTTTGTATCAATATCTAAAAGTTTCAGTTCAGGAGTTTTCGTCCAAAAGGTCTCGATCATAAAGATATCAAAGGCTAAAGTTGGTGATTTTTGCTAATTGTGTGCAGAAAATAAGTTTCGGCCAATGTTTGAACGTCCGTAATTAAATCACTATAACTCCGCTTGACAAACGGCTTTTTGTTTTGAAAAATATGGCCGATGAACTTGATTTTACTAGAAGACATTTCGTTATAAAAAGTTTCACATCATGGCTAAAAACTGCCGCAAACATAGCCCTTACAGCTAATAAAATACTTGTAACGTAAAAATAATATAGTTTTTCAGAAAATAATATTTACGGCAACTTTATAAAAACGTGCATATATTTGTCGTTTTAAATCCGTTTTCTACGTAAAATATGTCCTTAGCTTCGTATCGAAGTAAACTAATATATTTTTGACTAGTCGAAATAATTTGTGAAGTTTAAGGCTCGTTTTTGTCCCGAAATATGTAAGAACAGCAAGCTGATTTTTCAGAAAAATATACGTTTCGTCGTCAAACTTTAAAAATTCACCACGGCTTCGTTATAACTCCGTTTTTATCCGTTCAAAAGGCCACGGATTCGTTTTAAAGTATATTTTCTAAATATCAAGGCCAAAATGTCGTACCAACAGTAGGTTTTTTCCAGAATTTCGATTTAAGGACAGAACACAAAATATAGTTATCGAAAATAGTTTTTCTCGGACAAAACCTATTCTAATCCCTTCAAATCAACTCCAAAACTAATCTAATCCTACCATACACCTTCTTAGGGTGTCATGGGTTCCTAATCACCATCAAGACCAAAGAATACCATGGGAATATTTATAGGATGACCAATATATTTATATAACTCAATAAATCATGAAATAAATGGTATAAATCACATAACATGCATATAAGCTCCAAAAATGAAAAGAAACATATGAAAATGAAGAGGAAACATGAAAATGATAAAAACAAGCTTACAAGTGATAGTGAAGAGGTGAAAGTAACAAGGATTAACTTAAATACCCTTGGTTTGTATTTCAAAACCAAGTAAAGAGTATATACTAGGTTGTAAACACTTGAACTTTGCAAAAATCTTGATCCCTTGCTCTTTGATATTGTGACCGGTTGAAGGAGAGAAACAAGAAGAGAGAAAAGAAATTTTGAGTATCTTGAATTATTGGCTAGTGAATATATTGAATGAAGTTTGAGTGCAATAATATACAAGTAAGACTTTTGAGTGCAAATTGTTATGATACATCCCCCATAGAGCCGAATATGGGGGATTGTGTTTCTAAATTTTATATTTTTTTTTTCTTTTGTCACATGTATTACTTGCATTATTTGTAAAGAAAATGTAAGAATTTTTGTAGGAAATGTATAAGTGAATGTAAATAGACATTTTTGGTACAAGTAAGTTTTTGATAGATCAAAATAGATTGTAATGATATAATAAAAATTGTAAAAATACTTTCCTTGTGAAAATTGAGTGATAAAATAATTATCGTACAATTTTTAAGAAACACAACGTAATAATTTAATTTTAACGATTAATATACCAAATAAATTGGAAACACTAGGAAAACTAAAAATATAGTTTTTATGAACTAAATGTAAGTTTAAAAATACATCGGGATCATTTTTGAAAGTAACGGATTAAATATTTAAAATAATAACTCACGCGATAAAGATTATTAAATATAAAAATTACGCGTTAAATGTGAAATGAAATGCCATGAATGAATTAATATGATGCATATATTTAATTTAAGAAATGACCGGAATTTGAGAATTGTGACATTCTTCCCATGTCAGCGGAATCACGTCCCCGTGATTCGATTAACGATACTATGGTCCGAACCTCTACAAGAGTTCTAAAAGTTCATGATCGTACGAACAGTCTAAATGATCATATCAATGCCCATGCGTAAAGGTTCCCCATTCAACTAAGTACGTGCCCGTGATCAGATTTGATAGGGTAAACTTATCCAATATCGAACGTAGCTCTCAAAAGACCTTTAGGTAGTCGATTCTAATTTAATCTCACAACTCATCAAACAAGAACTGTCATGAGATTAAACTAAACCGACTTGAGTAAACTTGTCTCTTAGCTTGATTTTCGCAACTCATCAAACAAGAACTGTCACTAGATCAAGCTAGGAAACAAGTTGTTAGAAAGGTAGGATGCCACATCCTTGAATGAAGTCTTTTGAAAGATTCGCTCGATATTCGATTTGCTTACACAATCAAATCCAATCAACAAAATGTATAACAACTAAGGTCGATATCAATAGGTCTCAAATTAATCAATGTCGTGAACGTGGTAAAGATTGGAAGGAAGCTATGCACTCAAAATTATGTCGTACAGAAATAAGGTAGTTGTTCAAAGGAATGTACCCGTTAAGCGTTGCGGGCTTCCTCGGTACCCAGATAGAATGCTCGACCACGTGCGGGAGGAATTTCAATGTTCGGTTCTTGTGGGCCTTCTATTGCCAACGCCAGGTTTGGACGATTTCCTCCTTGATTGGGAGTTCTTTTCAGCTTTGGACAGGTATTGCGAAGGTGATCTAGACTTCCACACTCGTAACATGCTTTTCTCTGTCCTTGATTCCCAGTTCTGTTTGAGCAATTTCGCGCGAAGTGGCCCGTCTGTCCACATTTGTCGCACCTTCGGCAGTCTCCTGAGTGATGATAATTACATCGAGTACACAAAGGATGTGGACCTGCATATCCTTTGCGCTCCTGGGTGATCGCCCCATAGTTCTGGGTTATTCGCTGCCTCTTGTTTTGCTGATTCTGGTCTCGGCTTCCCTGGTGATCCTCCTGTCGCTTTCGTCCATTGTTTGAAGTACCTTCTCCGTTGTTGGTTCGTCTAGCATCGAGATGTATTATAATTTGGGTGAGTAGGTCCGCTATTCCCGCAGCGTTGTTGTTTGGATTGTCATTGTTGTTTGAGTTATCGTTGTTGTTACCTCCTGAGCGTGTGTTTCTTGCAGCCATAATTCTACAGAGGACCAAAACATCGGGTTGAGTAAACGACATTCGAACGAAGTCAGATGAGGTGCAGAACGGTGGTAATGTGTTATAGTGATCGAAACATGACAGGAACAGAGACATGCTATGTCTAACAAGTCGAAAGATGGAGAAGAGAGGATAT
>BPTQ01000002.1:147088395-147108266 GCA_019973895.1 Chrysanthemum seticuspe
AGACTTTGGCGCCAAGGGGTGTGTTTGTTTGACCAAGTGGTTTGACTGGGCAGGATTATTAAAAGGAAGGGGGCCAAAATGAGGGGTCCAATTGTTTTGGCAGGGTCCAAGGCAGTTATGATAGGGTCCAAAGGTGATATAAAGGGTTTAATAATCATAGGGACCTATGTTGTAAATTCTGAAATTCAAGGGACCATTGCTGCCATTTATGCAAAGTTTTCCAAGGGACTAAAAGTGACAAGTTTTAATAATATAAGGACTAAACTTGACATTTTCAAATTTCCAAGGACTAATTTTGCCAAATTTGAAACTTGGAGGACCAAACTTGTAATTTCTCAAAACTTTTGACACTTTTCACCAAAGGACTAATTTTGACAAGTTATGATTTAAAAAGGACCTTTGGTGATTTTTCTTTTGAAATTATGTGCTCAGGGACTGTTTCTGACAATTTTTGAAACTTGGGGGACTGAAACTGCCAATTATGCAAACTTTGCTCATTTTTCATCTGATTTTAAACATTTTGCATCTGAAACATATAAAATGCAATTTTGAGATATTTTCAGTATTTTGATGCATTTCTGAGCATTTTTAAACGTTTTGTAGTTCAGATTTGCAATGATTTAGATCTTTAATGGATTTTAAAAACTCTTTACCAAAAGCCATCACTTCTGGAGTAGCCAAATGTTTCAGTTCAAGTAAGAACCTTGGTACACTGATAACCAAATGATTTTGAGCAAATCATAAGCTGTAAACGGATTTGATTAGTCTTTACCAGAAGCCGTTTGCTCTGGACTAGCCAACTCTTAGATAAATTATCAATATTATCTTTGGTGAGCTGATTACCAATTATGGTTTTTCCACTGCCTTTACCACAAGCCATAATCTTGCGGGCTAGCCAACTCTTCACTTTTTAGGATATGGTGAGTTGAGAACCATACAATTTTGGGCAAATTGCAAGCCATAAACGGATTTGAGAAATCTTTACCAAGAGCCGTTTGCTCCTGGATTAGCCAATCCTTTTGTTTATTAGACAAGGCGGACTGATAACCAAATGAGTAAGTGCAAAACACTTACTCCAAAAAAAAATTTGGCCAAAAACGGGGGAATTGGGTGGATAATACATGATAAAATTCGTGAGAATTCCCCCCCACACTTAGAAATGAATATTGCCCTCAATATTCAAAGTACCGGCGGTTATGCCGAAACTGAGAACGTAAAAGGGAAATACTACGGCCATTATTTAGAAAGATTTTATATATATATATATATATATATATATATATATATATATATATATATATATATATATATATATATATATATAACATGTGGGGCATCACCCCCACACTTAGGTGGTAGAAAGGGGTGAGAAGTCAGAAATATGGGTGAAAACCCATATGGTGTATGCTACTGTTTTTGATTACCGAGTCGCTAGCTTGACTCGACCCCGAATTCATTTGTTCATGGGGAAGCAAAGTGGAAGAAACAATCTCCATCGGACTTTCATTCAAGATGTTTGGACAAACATTTGAAGCACGTGAAAGTTCCACACCGATGAGATAAAGAGAGAACCGGCTCAAAAATGATAATTGAAAATGCCGGGATCAAAAATAGTGTCCTCATTCCCAAAGGAGAAAAGGGAAAGAGCAACCACACCATTTGTGAAGAATGGAATAAATATGTGCATCACAATGCATGTCCATTCCTCATTAGAAAGAAGCAAATCACCATTTTTGACATTTTTAAGCTTAAATTTGGAGCTTTTATGGTGATTGGTAACAAAATTTCCGGGAGGGAGAGCTGGAAACGGTTCTTCAATCAACAGATTTTCAAGAAAAAGGATGTCTCCCTCCGAATCAAAGTAAGTATTGTCAATTCCTGTTGGAATTGACTCATCACTAAGAAAATCAGCGACCTCCTTCCAAAAGTTGTCATCTTCCTCATCTGGAGTGAGAGAAGGAATGGAAGAGTCGGAAATGGGATAAGAAATGAGTGGATGATCATTATATAGGAGATTTCTAGTTTCTCCAAGATCGGCTTCGAAATCAAAGAGATCATCGTCACTTTCTGATGAAAGTGGACTGATGTGAGTGAGTTCATCGGTGAACTCCTCAAGAAGAGGATCAGACTGTGGGAGTGATGCCTCAACATACTCGATGTCTCCATAAGATTTACAATCATCGCTAAAATCGGAGAAAGTCTCAAAATGATCATTTGAACACTCAAGAGGGGAAGGGATATCACACATATGGTCAATAGTTCCCTGTGACTCTCCCGGGATTGGGACAAGGTCCTCAACACTAGACTTTATAAATTCATTCGATTCCTTTTCAGGAACAGTGTCAAGATGCTCATCCCCCATGTTTAGAGAGTGAGTGGGAGCTTCGGGTGTGATAACAATAGACTAGGGGTGTCAAAAAAAACCGAAGAACCAAAAGAACCGAAGAACCATACCGGTACCGACCGGGAACGGGACCGTATATTATAACCATGGTACGGTTCTTGGTTCCTAAAATTTCAAAATTTCGGTTCTCGGGACGGTTCGGGTCGGAACCTTCCGGTTCCGGTACTTTCCCGAAAGAACCGGCTTTTATGAAAATATGTAATTTTATAGTGTTTGTTTGGGATATTGTGTACGTGCAAGTATGCAGACTTTTAAGAAATTAGAAAAACCTTACCTAAACCTAAAAACTCATAAACCTTAACCTTTAATCCATTGATTCCATTGAAAGATTCAAACATCCTTCATCAATATGAAAGTAAGTTTTTTCTAAACTGGAATATCGAGTATGCGCATAGCCGCATAGCCGCATATCCAATAATTATGTATTGCTCAGTAACAACTAGCAAAAAGTTGTAATTAACTATTGGTATTTGTTTTCATTAAACTTAATGATAAAAGTCGAGAAACAATTAACGATTATGGCGTCACTACATGATATATCGTCACCATGTAAGTTATTGTAAGCTAGTCACCATGATTGATATATAATATTCTCAACGAGTTTGCATTTATTTTCATGGATAATGAGTTTGCTATTACCGGAGATATGTTTTTTTGTTTGTTTGTAACTCAAGTTGTGGAATACTATTAAGGTTGTCAACTTCTTTCGAAGTTCTACGAACCGAGTACCATAAATTCATATCCATCAAAATATATTTTTTTAACACTTTGGTACTCATGGGAATTACCGAAATTCCCGTACCGGAACCGAACCGAAAAACTTGGGACGGTTCTTGGTTCCACTTTTTTCCTTATTTTCGGTTCTCGGTTCTTTCGTTTCGGTTCCGATTCGGGACGGTTCTAGTACCATGGACACCCCTACAATAGACTGAGGGAGTTTAGAAGGACTAGCATACATATGTTTTATACTTTCCATTTGTTCTTCTGCTAGTAATTCCATCATAGTCTTTTCTCCCTGATTGTTCATGGAAGGAATCTCAACTGATGAACTTGATGAACTGTTATAAAATTGTAGGATATCAAGGATATCTTCATCATCATCGTCATCAGGAATGAAACGGAATCGAGAGCTAGATTTGGCCGCCTTTTCTTTTGCAATTGATTCCCTAATAGATTGTTCAAAGGCAATTTGGGAATCTGATTTAGCAACCCACTCTTCGGCTAACAAAACTTCCATGGATTTCTCATTTGGATTATCTTGGGAGTGTTTACATTCCTTCAAATCTTTCACTAAATCCAAAAGATCAAGGAGAAGATTTTGAGGAAGTAGCTCAGGCTGGTACTGTAGAGGTTGGTCATGATACGAAGAGTCGTAATTGTTACAAGGAAATGGATTCCTTGTTTGACAATCCGAGCTAGAGTGAGGACCTCCACAATACTCACAGCAGTAAAACTGATGTGGCTGTGAGTGGTATGTGTTGTAGTCATAATTGTTATCAGGAACCTGCTCATAGACAAGCGTGTTTCCTGATTGACAATCAGAACTGGAATGTGAACCACCACAGTACTCACAACAGTAAAACTGCTGAGTCTCACAGTGTGGTAGCTGATGGAATAAATCAGTCGTGTTATGGTAGGAATAGGGATCTTGGTTATAAACAGACCCGTTTCCTGATTCCACCATGCTACAACTGGGGCAATTGCCACCATTATAAGGACCACCACACCATTGACAACCAAGAGGGTGAGGATAAGACATAGAAAGAATCAAAGGTTAACAGAGGGTAAGAAATGAAGAATCAAAAAGGTAAGAGGGCAAAGAGGAATATTTTTGGTATTTTTGAAAAACATGATGATAAAAACAAAGAATGAAAATATTTTTGGCGTTTTTAACACTTTAGGAAAAGTGTTAATGAACTTTTTGGATTTTCTGATAACTTTACAAAAAACTTTTTACAAAAGATGGTATATGTGCAAGAATGGATCTGAAAAAGGTTTAGAACACGCTAAAGCCTCCCCGGCAGCGGCGCCAAAATTTGATCTGTGCTGAACCAGTCAAGTCTAATCACACAAGCTAGCCACTTGTGAATGGCTAACCGTAATAGACTTAAAACTGCTTAAAACACAAATACAATGAAGTCCTGGAGAATATAATGAATTCCCGGGTCGTTAAGTCCCACGGAGACTCAATGGTGTGCAAACACTTGATCAGACGATAGAATGATCACTAAGGATAGTGATCGGAAAGGATTTTGATGGATAACTATACCTAAAGAAAAAGTTTATAAATAACAGCGACTTAAATACAAATTAAGAAAATTAAAAAGATAAAATATATTAAATAAACGCTATCACTATTTTTATATTGATGAACGTTTAAAACCTAAAACATACGTTTAAATAAAATTACGTAAACGTACAAAATAAAACGTGAAAATAAAGAAGGAAAATACCTACGGATATGAAAAATACATTTTTACAATCCTAAATATAAAAGAAAATTATTAGAAAAGGAAAATTATTTTTACAACTATTTATTTAATTATTATTAATTAAAAACTATTTATTAAGTATTTAAAATGCACTAAAATATAAGAAAATACAAAATTAACCTAGAAAAATGAAATTATAACTTATAAAA
The DNA here is from genome assembly GCA_019973895.1 of Chrysanthemum seticuspe. NCBI lineage: Eukaryota > Viridiplantae > Streptophyta > Magnoliopsida > Asterales > Asteraceae > Chrysanthemum > Chrysanthemum seticuspe. The sequence goes on from BPTQ01000002.1 coordinate 147,093,441, forward strand.
ATCTAAAATATGATAAAACTTATTTTAAAACTGAAAATATATTTTTTAGACTTTTTATATATTTATTATTAATTTAATACTATTTAAAACTAATTAAAATGCTAGAAAATACTATTTAAGCTAAGAAAATTATGGAAAATATTTTTTTGGCTTTTTATATTTATCTTAACTTAAGAAAAATGAAAAATTGTTTTTTTGAAACTTTTCTTAATTAATTGTATTTAAAGCTAATTAAAAAGGCTTAAAAACTAAATTAAATCAAGAAAAATACTAAACTGACTTAGAAAAATCTGAAAAATTCAAGAAAAGCTTAAGATAATATTAGGAATCTAGGAAAAAATGGAAAAACAGGTGCTTATGTGAAGGAATTTGAGGCTGCAGTTACAAGTGCTTATGAATAAGCACTTAGATTAAGCTAAAAGGACCAAATGAGTACCAACCCAACACAGAAGCTGTAATATGCTGAAAACACTTAAAAACAACTTATTGCAACTGTCTAAGATCACTGAAATGCAATCCACACAGATTTGGCTATTTGAGCTAAATGTGCTAATAACAGTTCTAGGGGTCTACTTGCAGCCCAAGATTAAGCTACCAAATAAGCAAGAGACTAGAGAACAAATATAGGAACCTATACTAGACTTGGCCAAGGGCTTGTAAACCAAAAAAACAGACTTGGACTAGCTAAAATGAGCACATGGGAGGCCTTGCAGGACCCTGTGCAGACTCAGTATCAACTGAGTCAGTTGCACAGGGCAAATAAGCCCACATTCACAAGCTTTTTTGAAGCTTTTAAAAATTTGACAAAAATCCACAAAAATGCTAATAAGAATTGTAACCAGCTGAAGTTAATGAACCCACAATTTGACATGATTTGCCCCAAAACTGAGCTCATGAAAATTCATCTCATTTGGGCTCAAAACTGATTCTGCAATTTTGACTTTTGATAAAGAAATGGAAAGTTGACTTTCTTTAACTTTGATCTTGATTTAAGGACTGAAATAGATGTAAAATGATGAAATGAAGCTAGTGTAATCTAACTTTATGGATTTTAAACACAAAATGAGCTTTTGATCTTGCCAAATCTCAACAGATAAACACTAAGACAGATTTAAGATACATTTGACTTATGAGCTAATGCAGGTTCATATAGTGACTGAGATAAGTTCAATAGAGCTAAACAAAACTAAACCAACAGGAATCTACCACTGCACAAACCTTAAAGACAGATTAAAGAGCAAATCCAAACACACCTATAAACACTGATATGAAAGTTTAATGAGGCAAACCACTGATTTAGCTAATGTCAATGATTAAACTGAGTTCACATGACCTAAATACAACTATATGAACAAGTTTACACTACTGATGACCACAGATACATAGACAAGCATAAAAATGCAAAATGGGTTGAAAGTGAAAAGTGAGATACTTACTTACAGATGACCAGCTTATTTCTCAGGCTAAACCAAACCCAAACCTATTCTATCCTAAGCTAATACAACCCAAATCCAAGCTGCATCAACCCCATTTCATCACCATGTCCAATTATGCATCAGCAGTTGACTTTCTTTGACCATTTCACAAATTTGCTTAAAACTGATAAGCAAGCTTACCCAAGGTTAAAATAAGCTTATTTGATTATAACTTAAGCTTATGAGAAGCTTTGGACATAAAATTTAAAACTGAAAATTTCCACAGTAAGCTATAAACTTGGAATTTATATAAAGACTTGAATTGAAACTCAAAAGCACATACAATGATGTTTTCACTTACATGTGATACATTGAAACTAAAATTACAACATTTTAACTAAAACTAAAACATTTAATTAAAAAAACGACATTAAAGAAAAAAGATAAAACTAGCTACCCCGTTTTCTTCTCTCCTCTTGCTTCTTTTTATACACCATCTCCTTTCTCTCTCATTTCTGAGCATATCCCACTTGGTTTTTGGTCCATTGGATGAGTTCAAGTGATATTGGCCATAGGATTGATTTTTGGCGCCAAAAGTGGTATTAGCAGTTGAGGGGTTGAGTGAGGTGAGGAGGGGGCATTAATTGCATTTTGTTGTTTAGGTGAGGTGGAGGGGACAAAGGTGTGGAAAGAGTGAGCTGGGGGGATGGTGGCTTGAGTGTATTGCAGGCACAGTTGGGAGGAAGGAGACAAAGGGAGGGAAAAGGGGATGTTTGTTTGACCGTTTGACTAGGGAGTATTATATTGGAGGGGGTCCAAAATGGAAGGGTCCAAAGGTGTTGGCAGGGGGTCACAATTGGTATTTGACAAGGCCAAGGGTATGAAAGGGTTTAAATGACAAGGACTTGTGTTGTAATTTCTGAAATTTCAAGGACCAAGGCTGCCAATTCATCAAAGATGTTTCAAGGGACCAAAAGTGACAAGCTCCAATAGTATAAGGACCAAACTTGACAATTTCCAATTTCCAAGGACCATTTTTGCCACTTTTCAAAGTTGAAGGACCTTTTCCGCCATTTGACTAAAGATTCATTCAAGGACCGTTTTTGACAATTTAAAATATTTCAGGGACCTTGAATGATATTTTTCTTTATTTTGATATACCAGGGACTGTTTTTGACAACTTTTGAAACTTGGGGGACTAAAACTGCCAATTTTGCAAACTTGATACGTTTTTCATCTGATTTTGATATTTTTGCATTTAAAACACATAAAACACTGATTTGTGATATTTTCATCATTTTGATTCATTTTTGAGTGTTTTCAGATGATTTTGCAGTTTATATTGTACAAAAATGATGAGTATTTAGACACTCATCAGTCCCTATGAAAGTGGTTGAAGAGGTGAAAACTAGGTATGAGAATACTCTGTATGGTTATTTCCTTGGTAAACGTGCTTTTCCTGTTGTTGATTACTATGTACGAAATGCGTGGGCTAAGTATGGTATACAGAAGGTTATGATGAATGCCAATGGGTTCTTTTTCTTTAATTTTAATTCGAAGAAAGGTGTTGATGATGTACTTGAAAATGGTCCGTGGTTGATTAGAAATGTCCCTATTATTCTTAAACCATGGACCTTGAACACCAACTTACTTAAAGAGGATTTGACCAACATTCTGGTGTGGGTTAAATTCTATGATGTTCCTCTTGCTATGTTTTATGATGACGGTCTTAGTCTTCTTGCTACATTGATTGGTACGCCGAAAATGTTAGATGCTTATACTAGCCAAATGTGCAAGGAATCATGGGGCCGCAGTAGTTTTGCTATGTGCTTGATTGAAGTTAAGGTGGATGAGGTACTCAGGGATAACCTAACTGTTGAAATACCCCTACTTGATGGGTCAGATTCGACTACTGAGAAGATACAGGTTGACTACGAGTGGAAACCTCCTCGATGTGATACGTGTAAGATCTTTGGTCATACTCTTGTTGAATGTCCAAAATATGTCTTACCCATTATTCAGCCTACTAAGAGTGTTAATGATGGTTTCTAAACTGTCAACAACAAGAAGAAGGGTAAGCAAGGTGGTCCAACTGCTTCGGGTCAAGGAGGGTTTGCAAAACCGAATGTGGGTAAGAAGTTCCAATATCAACCCAAAAAGCCTCCTGCTGAACCTAATCAAGTCGATGTCACTAAGAAAAAGGCTGCTGATGTGCCTAGTACGAGTGAAAAGAAGGTGGCTACATCTAATAAATTTGATGCCCTTAGTATGGATGATACTGATGACTTTGGCATTCCTACTAAGGGGGTGAATAAGGATGTGGATGCTGGTAGTACAATGGAAGAAAAGAAGAATGAGTCTCCAAAGAGTAGTAATACATTGCATGAACAACTTATGAGTGATTCAATGGAAGCTAACGGGGTTGGTCCTACCCCTTTTGTTGAGAAAATTGGAAAGCTTGAAAAGCTTCTTATTGATGGGGAAGCTACTCTTGTGGATGATGATGGTAATCCTATTAAAAAGGATTTTCCGTCTACTTCTTTTATTAAGAGGGTTAACCCATTCTCTAAGGTGGGAGAGATTGTTGATTCCGACAGTGATGAAGAGGAGATTGTTAATACTTTTGATGAGTCAATGAACCTATTTAATGGTGTTCATGATCGTGAAGATGATTATGATAACTATGCGGATCAGGTCTACTATCTTCCAGAGAATTTGGATGCTTTTTATTACACATATGGTATCAAGCTCCAAGGCCTTGGTAGAAAGTAATTTTGTTTTCATAGGAGTCTAATGTTATCTTTTGAGTAGTGGTTTATTTTCTTGTTTAGAGTATAGGAAGTATCTTGTTATGTAAGCTTTTTCGCCTATGTAACAGGCTGAGATACGGGATTCACCCATATCCTTTGTACTTAAACGGTTTTTGGAGTAATATATTTACCGGGTATTTGACCTTTTACCCAAAATAAAGGTTGAAAAGAAATACGTATCAAGAGCTCTAAAAATCGATTTCACAAGTGTGAGTCTACCACCATTTGAAAGGGTTTTTGCTTTCCATGTAGTAAGTCTTTTGTGAAATTTCTCTATAATGGGTTTCCAATTCAATACCTTGTTCATGTTAGCACTAATGGGAATTCCAAGGTAGACACAAGGGGATTTTGGTGGTTCACAAGAGAGAAAGGAAGCATAGTGTATGGTTTTATTGTGTGAGACACCAACACCAAAAAATTTGCTTTTAGTGAAGTTAACTTTTAAACCGGACGCCATGTGAAAACATCTCAAGATTCTACAAAGGTTTTTTGCGTTATCAAGCGACCATTTTCCAAGTATAAGAGCGTCATCTGCAAATTGAAGATGGGACGTATCAATACCGTTACAACCGACTTTTACGCCTTCAAATACATTTTTGGATTTAGCTTCTTGAAGAGTGATGTAAAGGGCTTCAACCGCTATAATAAAAAGAAATGGTGAAAGAGGTTCACCTTGACGTAAACCCTTTTGTATTTTGAATTCTTTGGTGGGAGTACGGTTGACAAGAACCAAAGCAAAAGCCGAATTAAGGCATACATGAATCCATTTTATCCATTTAACATTAGAACCCATTTTTTCCTCGGTGTGATCAAGAAATTTCCGATCAAGCGAATCAAACGCTTTTTCAAAGTCAACTTTTAAGACGAATAGACGTTCTCTCTTTTTATTGGCCCAAGAGATGATTTCATTAACCATTAGTGGATCATCGATGATTTGTCTATCTTTAATAAAGGCCATTTGAACTTCGCTAACCACCGAGTGGACCACTTGTTGTAGTCTATTCGTGAGAATTTTAGAGATGACCTTGTATTGACACCCGATGAGACTTATTTTTTGGGATTAATGCAATGAAGGAAGAGTTTCAACCCGTTGGAATGAAACCATCTACTTCAAAATGCTTAATCATGTCAATGAAGTCTCTACCATATATATCCCAATAGTGTTTAATGAACTAGAAAGTAAAACCATCGGGTCACGAGGCTTTGTCTCCCCACGATCCCAAACCGCATCTTTTATTTCCTTGATAGAAATGGGAGCATCTAAAAGATAATGATCGGATGAGGAAAGGGTTTTGAACAAGTTGATGTAGAACATAGGTCTGTTGGAAGAATTATCTTCGAATTTGTGTTTGTGAAAGTTATGGATGTGTGAAACTACCAATTGGGGGGGGGGGTGTCTGAAATCCAATTCCCATTGATATATATTCCGTTTTTCTTGATCTACAGCCATTCTTGTTTAACCACATTGATTTGCCAAAATTTTGAAAGGAATAGGTCTATAGTCATGAGAATGAGTCTTCAAAATAACAAGAAGGTGGTCCGAAAGTTCACGAGGTAAAGCAAGGAGTTATGCATTAGGCCATTTAGCAATGAAATGACTGGAGACTAATATACGGTCTAGTTTACTCAACTTGGTTCCATGTTTGTTCATTCTAGTGAATTTACGTCCTCCCATAGGAAGATCAACAAGATCTGAAATACTTTACCCCCTTGTTTACAGAAAGTGGAGCCTAATATTTCGGATTCGAAACATACCTCATTAAAGTCACCAAGCACGATAGAAGTGGCGTGGAAGGAAAGCACTAGATTATTGAGCCAAATCCGCATAGAACGCTTTCTACTGGCATCTTGAGGAGCATAAGGAGTTGTGTAAGCCAAGGGTAGTTGAAACAAAGGTCAATGGACAATCATTTGAGTTAGGGGGTTTTCATTTAGTGGTGTTCTACTTGTTGGGCCATTTTTTTCAATCAACCATACTCACTATTCGCTATGCCACCACTTGGTTAGATCGTGTGTTCGAAACTGTGTGTTGTGTGCTTCGAGGCGACTCTGGTGCGGGGTTATGTTTCATGTGTGAGGTCAAGATTTGTGGTCAGCTGTTAATCCGTGTCATGCTTTCTACCATGTGTTTGCTCTTAAGTGTTATTGCGTTTTGGTGGATTTGATATGTGTATCTTAATAAGTACAATATCCACTTTGTGATATCCGTTGTAGGTCGTAGGGTCGGTTAGCCGATGTGGTGAGTTTAGATTTAGTTTGGTCGATTTCTTATGTTCGTGTCGTGTAATTTTAGCATCTTGCTAGTTTTATTAATATACTTTGCCATAAAAAAAAAAGAAAAAAAGAAAGAAAAAAATCTGTTGGGGAAAAACAATTGAGAGATATCATAGGTGAGAAAAAAAAAAGAAAAATTATTACAACATCCGTATTTTGGGAACATGATACGAAAAGACGCATAAAGTATTTAATTGTACATTTTTGAAAACCAGCATATTGTTGGGATTTTCTCTTAGAAGAGCGTAAATATATGGAAGTTTCCATCTCAGTTGCAGGTAAAAACATTGTAAATTACTGACACTTTTCTAGACTTTTTCCTGACACTTTTTCCCGTCAGTAAACACCATATTTCTTGTAAGTTGCGGCTGCATGAGATGTACTCCGTATATATATACATGCAACTCATAACTGTTAATCGTCGGCAAGATATATATATTCAATCTCAAAGTTCACTTTGCATAAAATATCATATCAGCATTATATTGCATTTTCAACTTGTCTTAAGTGTTAATCATTCATGGCTGTAATGATTGAGACTGCTTTAGAGCATGCATTCAATGAGTTACTGAAGGTAGTCTTACAACAGACTATCCAAACTGCTCGATTCAAAACGCTGCTCAAACGCCTTGAAAAGACCTTAAAAGGTGTCCAGCCAGTATTTTATGAAAGCTGGAAATTGAGCAAAGTCTTGGATCGTCCTGAAAAAGAGATCACAATGTTCATAGATTATATGGAGAAAGGGAAAGAGCTTGTTGTAAAATGCCCAAGAATAAATTTTTGGAACGTGTGTCAAAAGCTGCTTCATTCGAATAAGCTTATTCGTCTAAATAACGAGCTTTTGAGGTTCTTTCAGATAGAATTTCACCCAATGGGTACTAGTATAAGGACTTTGATTGGCGTTTATGATTTGGCTGACAAAATGGATCAAGTGCTGTCAGCTATTAGTACTCATGATCCACGTATGTATACGCGCTCCAGCTTGTGCAGTGTTCCAATGCTTCCAGAGCATATCATTGGTTTGGATTCACATCTTGAAGAATTGAAGCGTATGCTGCTCAATGATGACACACAAGTGTTGGTGGTTTCGGCATCTGGTGGTTGTGGGAAGACTACTTTGGTCAAGCTTCTTTGTCATGACAATGACATAAAAGGTACCTACTAAGGCAACAATTGTGTTCATTTTTTTTTTTTTTTTTTTGAAATGGCATTAAGAACCTAGCAAGAAGCTAGCATCAAGAGTTACAATGATTAGATATGGCGATACGAGGGTTAGAATACCACTCTATCCAATTACAAAAGTTTTTGCTACGTCTACTAGAAATCCAATTGTGTTCATTTATAATTAATGTTGTTATTATGTTTATAAAATCTCGATTCTCTTGCATGGACAGATGTATTTGGAAAAAATATACTTTTTGTTACTGTCTCAAGACCATCAAGTCTTAAGACCATTGCCCAAAAACTCTTTGAACATTATGGTGAAAGTCACTACGAGTTTCAAACTGATGAAGAGGCCAGAAACCAACTTGAGAGGCTGATGTGGCAAATGGGATCAGATAATAAAATATTGCTCGTTCTTGATGACGTGTGGTCCGAATCTGAATCCATTGTTCATGATCTTAAGTTCCGGATTCCAGGATACAAGATTTTGGTCACATCAAGATTCTTGTTTCCAAGGTTCAAATCCACTTATGAGTTGCGTTTGTTGAATGAAGAAGATTCTAGATCTCTTCTTTGCTATTCTGCATTTCCATGTGATGGAATTCGTATTAATGTGCCAGACGAGCTCGTTAACAAGGTATATAAAAACATTTCTTGATCCTAATCGCTATTTCACGTTGTTGAAACTTGTTATCTCCTTAAAACTAAGCAGTTAACGCTCCACTTATTGTTAACTGCTTATTTCATCCAAACACTCAAATATGTTTGTCTGCTCAAGAAATAAGCAAATAAGAACTTACATAAGCAATCCCAAACAACCCACGTAACCTACTAAATTTTCTTGTTCCTGTGGATGCAGATTGTTAAATTATGCAAGGGACTACCATTAGCCCTTACGGTAGTGGGTGCATCTCTATGTGGGCAATCTCTGCTCAAATGGAAAACGACTTACAAGAAATGGTCAGAGGGTCAATCTATTTTGCAATCAAATACAAGCATGCTTCTTAGTCTTAAATCAAGTATTGATGAACTGGATGAGTTGCCTATTGTTAAGGAATGTTTCTTGGACATGGGTTCGTTTCCTGAAGACGAACGGATTGCAGCCACAACTATTATGGATATGTGGGTTGAGTTGTATAATCTTGATGATGAAGGGATGTATACGTGTGAAAACCTTCTTGAACTCTCATTAAGAAATCTTATAAATCTTGTTCCACGAGGGAAAGATACGAGCGAGCTAGAAGGCTATTGTAATGAGCTTAATGTCACTCAGCACGATATGTTAAGAGAGTTGGCGATCCACCTCAGTAGCCAAGAGCCTGTTGAAGAAAGAAAACGATTGTTCACAGAAATATTTGGAAACAAGTTTCCCACATGGTGGACTGAACAAATAACGCAACCACTCAATACCCGTATCTTATCTATTTCAACAGGTTTCATATCTTTTTACATACTTCTTATGCTAATTATTGATATAGTACTTCACCTAATAAGCTTGCCAAATCTTTAATTGCAGATGAAAAATTCAGCTCAATTTGGTATGATTTAAATGCACCTAAAGTTGAAGTCTTGACATTGAATATACGAAGCAAAAAATACGCTCTTCCTTACTTCATTGAGAAAATGCACCAACTAAAGGTTTTAAGTGTCATAAGCTACGGTGTGTATCCTACTCAACTACACAATCTTCCACTAATCGGATATTTATCCAACCTAAAAAGAATCAGGTTTGAGCACGTATCGGTTTCTTCCTTTATTCAGCCGATCTATTCATTGGGGAATCTACAAAAAATTTCATTTGTCATGTGTGAGATAGGTGATGCTTTAATGAGTTCATCGTATGTGCTACCAGATCTCACTGAGCTTGAAATCGATCGGTGTTATGATCTAACGGAACTACCATCAGAACTTTGTAATCTTGTTAATCTCAAGAAACTTAGCATCACTAATTGTCATGAATTTGATGTTCTTCCTGAAGGGTTAGGGAGTTTATCGAATCTTGAAATATTGAGGCTTACATGCTGCACAAAGCTACAAGAATTACCCAAATCGATTGGTAGTTTGCATAATTTGAGTTTCATTGATATCTCTGATTGTTTGAGCATAAGTGTACTGCCTGAAGAATTGGGTGAACTATGTGGTCTAAAAGTGCTTAAAATGAGCGGTTGCCGTGGCTTACAAGAGTTGCCAGTGTCCATGACCAAATTGTGGCAGTTAGAAGATGTGATATGTGACGAAGAGACGTCGTATTTGTGGATGAATGTGGAAAATGATCTTTATAATCTGAAGGTTAATGTTGTTGAAGATGATAGAATTGAAAGCTTTCTGAAGATCATTCAGTAAGTTTTATGGATCATATGTTTGTAATATATCGATAATTATTGTTTCATATATAAACTTATACAGTATTAGATTTATTCATGCCTTGTAATGGGTTTCTAGTGCAAGAACCAAATTATACTATTGTAGTCGATATTTACTATTACTTGTTCTAATATCTGTATCTGTATTCAATGTAATAATAAGTTTGTTTAACTGTTCTAAAGGGATTTGTGGTATGTGTCCGTCGTAATTCTAACAACTCGTATTCTGTTCTAAAAGTAAGAATGAGAAACATATATATTACTAAGAATAAGTTATAAAAATGATCACTGTAGTACGTATACCCAGAATTTCGAAATATATCAGTTATGGGTATGGTCCATACTCCATATAGAGCGACGCTCGCTTTCATATGTGGTCTCTTTCCCATTAAAACCACCACCACTGCAAAAGATAATTAGCACCAATAATTTCTTTCTAATCGAACCGTACCCCATACTGATGAAAACTTAGCAAATCAAAACACATACAAAGGTAAAATTAAAAACCCCTAAAGTTCCATATTTTTAAGTCTAGGTAAGCAAATAGTTGATACCATAACATTTGTGCTCTAGTAGCTAGCTAGCTAGTTAGTTTGTACTGGAGATGGGGTGCTACAATCCATGTTAATTTATTTAGCAGACATAGAGACAGGGTGCAATGACAAGGAAGATGAAGGGTGGCGGAGATATTATTGTGACGGGTCTGTGATGGTGATGACTGCTGAGGACGGATCGGTTGTTGGGGGTGCCTGGAAAGATGATATTTACGTGTACGGTGTACATGTAGTTTGGTGCTTGTACTTCCTTGAGGTTACGCATAAAGAATAAAACATAAACATGCACTTCATTCAAGTACATGCCATGCGCGGTAAAATTTGTACATGAAAATTTTTAATGTGTTCATACCAACACAAATTTGACTAGGTAGTAGGAATGTGCAGCCGGTATATGATAGTTTTTGAGATTTAGGTGATATAGTGATACATTTGAAAAACTAGGATCAGTTTCTCTATTCCTTTAGGATCTCGAGTCAATTAGTGTTAAAAAATTAATCTTACTCGGTGATGCTGGAAAGCCAACCTAAAAGGGTCGTTGACTTTCTATTTTCTCTCTTTGTAGGAGTCTTCCAGTTATTAGCGTTGTGTTTTTTTGTTGTTTTTGTTTTGTCTTATTGGTTCTTTAGCCTGTTCACGAGGCTTTTTGTGCATTTTGGTGTTTTTTGGCAACACGAGTTATGAAAATCAAACTTGTCAAAAAAAAAAGGGAATTTCATATCTAGGGCTTTCAAAGTTATGTATCATCAGTTGCAAGTTCCTGGAAAAAGTCAATATATATTACTACGTATTATACTCCACACAAAAATTATAAAAAGGACAACTTTCAGCCCCAGATATGTAGACAATGACATATATTATGACTTTATTCCACACATAAAAAAACTTGTGGATCGGACTTTTCTTAGAACAAAAGGAGAAAATTACAGTAATATACTTTTATTTTGTTACCTACTTCCACCCTATTACCTCCACACGCCAGCATGTCCATGTCAACCAACAAACCTCGCATCATTACTCTTAGAACAAAAGGTATCGTGGATACCAATAACACGTTATTGGTATGCCACCTCATCACCACATCATACACCTCCCAATAACTCACCAATAACTCAAACACCCTCCCTCATAACACACAAATAACATGTTATTGGGTCCACAAAATACCCCACTAAAAATACCCCTCACTCACAAAACACTAAAAAAAAAATAGCAAAAATTTGTCATCTTCTCCTTTGGCTTGAGCCACTCAACCAACTCAAACAATTTTTGGCTTGTGGTTGGCATGTTGCATGGTATGGTTTGGCATGCCAACAACTCATATTTTTTACATTTGGCATGTTAACTACAACCCATACCCTTTGCTCTTACTTTGTAACTTATCAACGCGTCAGGAACTTTCAAAGAAAAAATATTGTAAATTCTTTAATTAGATGTTCTCTTCACGAATGTTACTTCCCACGAATGCGATATGTGTAGAGTATATATACATGCTACACACTATTAATGTTCATCACCAATATCAAACTTATTCCTTTAATCGCAAAACTAACTTCACAAAAAATCTTATTAGTCCTTTCATCTTGTGTTAATTGTAATCTTTCATATGGCTGTACAAGTTAAGACTGCTTTTGAGCGTGTATGTAACGATTTAATGAAGATAGTGTTGCAGCAGATTGAGAAGATACATGCCTGCAAATTCCAAAAACAACTCAAATGCCTCGAAAAAACCTTACAAAGTATCATATTTTGCGACAGCTGGAGATCTAGCGAAGTATTGGATCGTCCTCAAAAGGAGATCACAACGTTCATAGTTTATATGAAGAAAGGGAAAGAGCTTGTTCTCAAGTGCTCCAGGGTTCATGACTTGAACACAAACCAAAAGTTTCTTCATCTGTATAAACTATTTCAATTGAATAACGAGCTCTTGAGGTTCTTTAAGGTAGATATGGATGTCAAAATGATGAGCACTAGTACAAGGAGTTTGAGTGGGGTTTCTGATTTGGCTTATAAAATGGATCAACTACTTTTGATAGAAGGAAAACCATTGTTCATTGAACAATTAGTACAACCAACAGGTTTCATTTCTTTCTAATCACTTTTATGATTTACGTGCATTATATGCTTCCTCTCTTCATTAACCTTACCGCAATCTTTAATTGCAGATGAAGCTTTCGACTTAATTTGTTATGATCTAACTGCACCTAAAGGTGACGATTTGACACTGAATATCAAAAGTGTACCTCACTCCATTGAAGGAATGGACCAGCAAAGGGATTATCCTTCCCAACTACACAATAATGCATCAATCGGTTATTTATCCAGCCTAAAAATAATTATATTCGAACATGTGTCGGTTTCCACTATTCAGCCCCTATATACACTACACAGTCTACAAAAACTATCATTTGTTATGTGTGAGATAGGTGATGTTTTCACGGGTTGTGACAACAATTCTCCTAATATGCTACCAAGTCTTACCGAACTTGAATTCGATGGGTGTTATGATCTAAAGGAACTTCCATCAGGAATATGTAATCTTGTTAATCTCCAGACTCTTATCATCACTAATTGTCATGAATTTGATGGTCTTCCTAAAGGGTTAGGGAATCTGTTACATCTTGAAAACTTAAACCTTCAGTGTTGCACGAAACTACAAGAGCTACCTGAGTCAATTGGAAGCTTGCATAACTTAAGGTTCATTGATATATCTGATTGTTTGAGCATAAGCGTACTGCCTGAAGCGATTGGTGAACTATCTGGCCTAAGAGTACTTAAAATGAGTGGTTGTCGTGGCTTACAAGAGTTGCCAGCGCCAATGAGCAACTTGTGTCAGTTAGAAGATGTTACATGTGATGAAGAGACGTCGTACCTGTGGATGAATGTTGAAAGTGATCTATATAACTTGAAGGTAAATGTTGTTGAAGATAATAGACTTGAAAGTTTTATGAAGATCACTAAGTAAGTTTCTTGATCCTATGTTTGTCATCCTGTGAAGCAGTTTAAAAATAAAATGTTTGATTACTTTGTACATATAAAGAAATGTAATATTGTGTTTACATGGTTTTGTTGCTCCCTGATAACGCTACACGCGTCGTTCGGGGTCAAAGGAACTTCCTTTTCTTCGAGCAAGTTTTATAACACCCTAGGCAGTGAACCTAATCGTTGTAGTGTAGTAATTAGGGTAAGCCACGGGTATTGATATCGTTCTCTAGGAGAATAGGAATGCTAGTAGGGAGTTACTACGCTAAGGTTTAAGGTTGAGGAAGATTATTTTTTATCTTTTTATATTTTATGAAAAAGGAAATGTACGAATCTCGGGTATTGGATTTGGGGGGTTGGTATTTCTACCGATTACTCTACTATTATCTAATTATCTAAACTAAGGTTGTGGGAGTCTATGTCTAATTAATGTGTGCTCGTATGATAGTTTAAAGATGTGTTTACTTAGTTTGTATTACTCCTTAATTATCTCCTATTGATGGTTGAGTGTCACGTCTTATTCCTAGTTGCGTTGTGTGTCTAAAGTTGTAGGGTATGTTTTCCTCCCTAACTCTTTGAACTTACCAAAGGGTCTTGTCTACAAACCCACTAGAGATTATAAACTCCTACTCTAAGGCGCTCTTTGGATGGTTTAGCCTACAATTACTCAGGTAATTATACTCTAAGGTTCACAAAGATGAATCAAGCATTAAGTACACAACGAATGACCTATCGCATTACTAGATCATTAGTCAACTAAGATACAAAGAATAGAATCAACTGATTACTAGATCATTACGCTATCCAGTAAGCAACACATGAATTACGAACTAAGTAGAAACACTTGGAATCTCATATTAATGGACTCATTAACATCCGATTTGGTAGGTTTCTCGCGGAATCTCATCCTCAAATATTAGAGATCACCCAAACATCTGTTCTGGGAAACCATTCAAGTTTCTCAATCCCTCCTTTTGTATGGGATGTTGAAATCTGTGTGTTGCGTTGATCCTTATTCTGCACTGTGAGTTGGTAGTTATCCTCTATTAATTCCTCATTATGTTTGATTCATTTGTGTAGAAATTTGATAGTATGCTCGTGTGTAATTAATCTGTATCTGAGGGTGTTGGAATCAAATCTATTAATCTATTATCATCTCATTAGCCATCTTTATGGTTGGGGGGTTTAGGTTATGGGCTCTAAGCATGTAAAGGAAAAAGTATTTTATATTTTTCTATTTTTTATTAGAAGGAGTTGGAATTTG
>BPTQ01000002.1:147110545-147172842 GCA_019973895.1 Chrysanthemum seticuspe
TTTTTACGAAATAAAACAAAAATTGGAGCAGAATTAACGTATATTTCCATAAAATGTTGTGTAATCCTCCCTACACTTATCCCTTATGTAAAATACCTTTATATGCAATTAAGACGAGGTTAAAAACAAAATAAAGCATTTTTACAAATTTAAACATGAGGATAAACAATTAATAAAAGATATATGACACTAACAAGCAAACAATTAAGCATGGGTTGCCTCCCACGAAGCGCTTTTCTTTATTTAAGAGTCTTGTAGCTAGACTCATAGTCGTGCTTCTACGTTTTCTCATTACCGCCCTCTTGACCCTTTGTTTTCCCTTCATCGAAAGGGTGTAGACGCTGTATGCTCACCGTGGATTCCTTGCCAATGCTGTCAATTATGGCGACGGTTTTATTTTTTAAATTGGTCTCCTTAACTGTGAAAGGCCCAAACCATCTTGGTTTGTTTCTTCCTCGTAATGCCCTTATCCGAGATCTATACAAGAGCACTTTTTCTCCCTTTAGAAATTCCTTAGGGTCCTTTTGTACCTTAGGTATTGAGGTGGGATTGCTTCCTAATTTTTTATCGGGTTTCCACAATGTCGCATACAATCCTTGAACCATAAAGTCTCTAAGCCCTTTTTCCCAGTCATTCTTCTTCTTCTTAACATTGTTATCCGGGGCTTTTCGATTTCCACCCGTAATCATTTCCATGATCTTAAGAGGGTATCTTGGGACGATGGGTATCCTAGCGTACCCCTTCCCGCTTTTGAGTATCATGATGCCTTCTCCGCATTTAATGGTTGCCTTGGCGGTGGCCAGGAACGGTGTCCCAAGAATGAGGGGTACGTTTTTATCTTCCTCAACATCAATGATCACGAAATCCACCGGATAAACGATGTTAACCACCTCAATTAGAACATCAACAGCGATTCCTACGGGGTGGACATAAGTATGATTAGCTAAGGAAAGTCTAAGGTCGGTTTTTGCTGGTTTCTCATTAGTTAACTTATTATAGATTGACAATGGCATTATGTTCACATCGGTCCCTTGATCGGCCAAGGCATTTATATTGTCCATGTCACCGATACTAACTGGTATCACGAAATTCCCTGTGGTGTTTCGTCTTCTTGTTAACGGTTTTTTTATAACCAATTCATACAGAGGTTCCATAGGTAACGCGTCGTATTCTTCTTCCGTCATTTTTCCTTCAAGAGCTTCCCTAAGAACTTCATTGTACCTAAAGTTGTTTACTTGGTTTGCAATGGTTTTCTTGTTAATTTCGTGCTTAAGGTAGTACTCAATGGTCTCAGGTTCATCATTAGGCACGGACTCATCCTTCGTGCTTTCCTCAGTTTTCCACATCTCAGCCCTTGCATTCTCAGGCATAATGGAAACGGCGTTTACAAATGAAGTGGGAGGGCAATCGTTGCTTCTTACGAGCATTTTTTCGGGAGTCTTTGTTTTGGTAAATTCAATTACCAAATCCATCATTTCTTTCATTTTTGCTTGCATTTCCTCTCTCTGCCTATAAACCTCCTCTTCAAATCTGGCTAATCTCTCTGTATGAGCTGCCATGTACTCCCTCATTTGATCCTTGAAGCTTGGTGAAAGTGGTATTGGGGAAGTAGAACGGAAACGCCTTTCGGAACTTGGGTTTTGCTCGCGACTTGGGGATTCCGAAAGAGGTGTGGAACGGTTGGTGGAGTGGGCGGATTTGACGACTTCTCGAGGAATTTGTACGGGCGCTCTTTTCTGCCTTTCCATAAGATAATCAATACCTCTCTCGATGGCACTCAATTGCTCTTCGAGTGTATCGGAGGATTCAGGAGGAGTGGATATGGCATTAACCACGTTAATCGGAACGAAGTCCATGGAATGCCCATCCGTTTTGCACCAACCGGATGGTGTCGGATCGCAGGGCCGTAGTTTGGGCTTGGTCGGGAAGCTCAATGGTGTTCCTATAGCCTAAGTGGCTTGGTCTCGAGTATTCACCAAGAGTACGGGCTCTTGACGGGTCATTTGGTGGTATGTTGATGAATGGTAGTGGGTTATCACCTTCCATGATGAAAAGTGATGGGGTTACGAACAAAGGTTACGAAGAAGGGGGATAGACTAAGAGAGATCTAAAAATGAGAAAAAAGTTTACTTGATAGGAATCAAGCAAAGAAACCTAAACGAGGTGGACTACTAACTAGCTATTCTATTCCCCGGCAGCGGCGCCAAAAACTTGATAACGCTACACGCGTCGTTCGGGGTCAAAGGAACTTCCTTTTCTTCGAGCAAGTTTTATAACACCCTAGGCAGTGAACCTAATCGTTGTAGTGTAGTAATTAGGGTAAGCCACGGGTATTGATATCATTCTCTAGGGGAATAGGAATGCTAGTAGGGAGTTACTACGCTAAGGTTTAAGGTTGAGGAAGATTATTTTTTATCTTTTTATATTTTATGAAAATGGAATGGTACGAATCTCGGGTATTGGATTTGGGGGGTTGGTATTTCTACCGATTACTCTACTATTATCTAATTATCTAAACTAAGGTTGTGGGAGTCTATGTCTAATTAATGTGTGCTCGTATGATAGTTTAAAGATGTGTTTACTTAGTTTGTATTACTCCTTAATTATCTCCTATTGATGGTTGAGTGTCACGTCTTATTCCTAGTTGCGTTGTGTGTCTAAAGTTGTAGGGTATGCGTTCCTCCCTAACTCTTTGAACTTACCAAAGGGTCTTGTCTACAAACCCACTAGAGATTATAAACTCCTACTCTAAAGCGCTCTTTGGATGGTTTAGCCTACAATTACTCAGGTAATTATACTCTAAGGTTCACAAAGATGAATCAAGCATTAAGTACACAACGAATGACCTATCGCATTACTAGATCATTAGTCAACTAAGATAAGAAACAACCAATCAATATTCAATAATTAAGTTTCATACTTCCTAAGCAAACACACAAATAAATTAGCCGGACATGGAGAACATGCAAGCATACACACAAATAATCAAAGACATAATTGAATTAATGAAGCAAAGACTTATCTTGATGTAAGATAGGGTTTAAAACCCTAAAATACTGTACAAGACACCTTAGGTTCGGTTTTAGGTTTTTACTCCAAAGACTCTCCGCACAAAGACTGAAAAATTCGGATTCTATATATAAGATTACAATTGCGACGGCGTCACCTTATGTTTAGTGACGCCGTCGTGTCGCCGCCATTAGGGTTTCGTCTTGGCCACGTTAACCTTGCGACGGCGTCACCTTATGTCCGTGACGCCGTCCTCTTCAGCTTCTGACGTCGTCTGGATTGCATCTAGGCCGTCTGAGTAGCGACGGCCTACTCTTCCACAGCTAGACGTCGTCACTTGAAAATACAAGTTTTGAGACCTGTATCGTCACAATATTTTTGGGACGGCGTCGCCATTAACACCTGACGCCGTCGCCTTCTACTTTCAGCAACTGTGAGTGTCTCGATTTTGACTTTGGCCATTTTCTTCATATATTCGCGCCTTTTCGTCCAAATAAGTGCCATTCCAGCATTTTGCCTTCACGAGACCTAAAAAGTGAAAAGGAACGATATTAAGCAATAACGGATACAAAAGTGATCAAATAAGGACTTAAACGACCCCTCAAAATTGTACCTTTTAAAACCTTATCACTCCCTTTAGAGTGATATAAACTTAAGTTAACTAAGTTAAATCATGTAATTTGATGTATGTTTAAAACACTTTAAAGTAAAAATACGTAAAATAGTTAAAAAAAAATACACACAACGAAGTTTTTCAACATTTAAATTTTTACTAGAAATGAGTTAAAAAATATACTATGATTGTTTGCGGAATAAAAATCAAAGTTGAATGATAAAGTATGATGATCTCTTCATTTTCTTAAACACAAATCAAAGTATGTGTTTAACTAAAACTATACTAACACACTAATAAGTTTAGGGACTTAGTTGTAGGATGAGTAAATGCCTTCGTAAATACTCACACATTAATTGGACAAGGTGCATTTACTTGTTTACAACATTCTCTTTATATACGTATACTTAAGGTGGATACACGTGGGGTAATAACAACGTGTCAAACATTTAACTTAGAAGGTACCGCATTATATGCTATATTCTTAGAATGTTTCCAACCTCACTTTACAGTACAATGTTGTCAACTGTTTTCCCTTTTTGTACTAACTCGTGTATTTCATTGACTTTCCTTGAAAAATACCAAGGTTGCAAAAATCGTGAATAGGTAGTAGGGCGGTCGACCCCCTTGTAGCTTGTAATTGGTTTAAGTGGGATTAATCGGATTGGTATTCTTAGCAAATTTTTGGGTATTTCTGACAAGATTTGGGTATTCCCTGCAAGATTTTTCCTTATAAAAACATATTGTAAAAGATATAAACAGCACCTATAAGTGATAAAAATTACTTTTACAGCAAGCTTTAGGTATTTCTAACAAGGTTTGCAATTATGCAACAAGTTTGACCATTGTTGACAGTCGTTAACCACCATTTAACATGGTTGACTGATTTTTTTGAACAATTTACACAAATCGAAAAGGTCGGTGCTCCAGTAGCGCCTAGGTGGCGATTAATAGGCCTTGTAGGCATTTTTTTGCAACATTGATAAATACTTTCACTTATTTTTTCAAGACAGTTCTCGCCTATTTGTTTCAGAGACTTGGATACTTCTCCATAGTATCTACTTTTAGGATGTGTTTATTGTTGAGGAGATTAAGAGGAGTCAGTGAGCAATTGTCATCACACACCGAATCCATCATCTTCTTTCAGGTTCATACTTCACTTGCTGAGTTTTGCTTTAGGCAGTGGAGATACTTTCTTTAGTCTCTGAAGAACTCTTGAGAATGACTCCATGAATGCTCTATCATTTAGGGGCTTCATTCACACTTAGATTATCTTATGTTCAAATCGTAGTCGAGAATCATTGGACTCTAAATTGGCCCAACAATCTCCCCTATTTAGATATAGAAATAGGCTAAGTTTTTTTTAGGGTAAATGAGCATAACAACTTTTTTACAAACTATATTTCTTAGAACACAAAGAAACAAAAGATCATTATTTTTCATGGATTACATAACACTTAAACAAAAAAAAATACATAGAGTTCCTTGTTCAATCTTGCTCTTTAGTAATTCCCATCAGTTCTAACTTAACCTTCTTTAATAAGAGGATATGCCTATCATCCTGTTTTCCAGTTCTTCATCCAAGACCTTTACTAGTTTGAGAGCTTTAGGGGTCTTTTTAGATAGGGTTGTAATCTTGTAACAGAAGAGTGTTTGGGTGTCTACAATGTGCATTTCAGATATTCTCTGAAATGCTGGTTCACCAAACACATGAGTGAAGAAGATGCCACATTCAAGAGTTTCAATCACTTTACCTTCTCTAAATGGAACTCCCTCATATGGGATCCTGATATAGGCTTGGTTGATTTTGTCAAAAAAGCAAGTAGGTTTCTGGGGTGTAAATAGAAAGTTTATTTGATGTCTTTTTATTGTTCTAAAAGTATAATTGCAAAGATTATAGTGTGTTAAAGTCTTACATTATAGTTATGGGTTAAAGTGTATGTAAAGTGGGTAAAATAGATGTTTGGTAAAACACCCATATCTTTATAAAGCATGTTTCGGCCGGTCATTTAGACCAACTGTGTTTATGAAAATGAGTTATGTGTTGTTTTAAAGAATACTTGATGAATTTTGGTCATGGAATTTGCGCTAAATTTTGGTCAATTTTTTTTAGGCATTTCAGCTATCGTGGGAATTATGTGTGCGTCATGACCAAACATTTTCGCTACCTGAGGTGGCTGCAAGACATGTACAATTTTTAAAATGCATTTGTTAGGTAATGTATGTGTGTTTCTGTTTGTTTAAGGTTTGTATTACTTTTTAAAGTTAGATATCTGGTGATACATGCTTAGATTATACATTCCGTGTTGTCTTTAGTATTTGATGTGGAATTCTGCAAAACCTCTAAGTTTTACAATCCTCCTAGGCAGTGTACCTAACCGTTGTAGTATAGTATAGGCAATACACGGGGGACTGATTGTTCTCTAGGGTAATAGCGTTATGAAGACCGAAGTGTATGACGAATTAGGTCTAAAGGTGAGGGATGATTCTTTTTGTATTTTTATATTTTTTATAAAGCAAAGTAAAATATCTCGGGGTTTGAAGAGTTTGGTTTTCAAACTATTGATTAAACTAATTAAACTAAATTATACTAATTATGGGGAAAAGTAAAGTGGTAACTCTTATGCTAGGTAAGGGTGTTTACTTAAAATTTCCTTACACCCTAGTTATCTCCTATTTATTAGTAGAGTTGTCACGTCCTTCTTTTAATTAGCGTGTTGTATTCCTTAGTATTTGGTTGTAGGGTGGTGCCGAATTTCCTAACTCTATGTATATATTGGTCTCCCTTAAAAAATCCTAATGTCAACAATCTGCAATTATGTAGTCTCGTTAAGACTCTTAATATCAACAATCTGCAATTCACGCAATATATATATAACGAATAAAAACAACTAGTGCATTCTAGCGAATAAAGCGTTTAGTCGGATGTACAAGCTAATACATTAATGATAAAGGCAGTTTTCCTACTTCTAACGCGAAACAACTAATCAAACACGAGACGAAAATCAATAATCAATAACTAGGTTTCATTCAAAACAAAGCAAACCACTAATAATTTAGTCGAGCATGTTAAAGAGAAGAGAAGAAACACATATAATCAAACAACATATAGACATATTGAATAATTAAAGAGGAATTACTTAACTTCAATAAAACATGGAGTTTGGGGGCTAAAAACCCTTACAAGATATGTAAAATCGTCATTCTATTGTTCCCTAGATACCTCTCCAAGATGTTACAATGAATGAAAAATAAACGAATATTGTATATATATTTACATCTGTGATGGCGTCACTTTATAGTTGTAACGCCGTCAGCTCGCCGTCATTAAGGTTTGGTCCTTAGTTGTATCGTCGTTGTGATGGCGTCACCTTATAGGTTGTAACACCATTAGCTACTGTTTCTCTGAGAGTGACGCGGTCAGTTCTAGACCGTCACCATGGTCTGAACCGTCACTTGTAAAATATATAACTGAATCTTCATGTTGAATTGCAAGTGACGACCTCACATTGGGATTTTGACGCCTCCAGACCTCCTTTTCTTGGCGTTTTCATGACTTGGTCATTTTCTTTGTTTTCTTGTCCAAATAAGCCAAAAACTCGCTCTTTTCCGACATTCGCTTCTAAAGTACCTAAAACTCGAAAAGAAACGATTTAGAGTAATAATTAATCAAATATGTACGAGTTTAGAGACTAAATGACCCCCTAAAAATGCATGTTTTTAACCTTCATCAAATATCCCTACACTTTGGATTTGCTTGTCCATAGGGTTATACACGAACCGGACGAATACAAACGGAGCCTTATTCATGTTCGTTCGTTTAATTTTAACCGGACAAATAAACGGACGAATTTACTTGTATAGGGGAATAGTGTTGTGAAGGCCGAAGGATATGACGAATTAGGTCTAAAGGTGAGGGATGATTCTTTTTTTATTTTTATATTTTTATATAAAGCAAAGTAAAATATCTCGGAGTTTGAACAGTTTGTTTTTTAAACTATTAATTAAACTAAATTTTACTAATTATGCGAAAAAGTAAAGTGGTAACTCTTATGATAGGTAAGGGTGTTTACTTAGAATTTTCTTACTCCCTAGTTATCTCCTATTTCCTATTGATTAGTCAAATTGTTACGTCCATGTTTTAATTAGCGCGTTGTATTCCTTAACATTGTTGTAGGGTGGTGCCGAATTCCCTAACTCTATGAATATATATGTCTCCCTTAAGAAATCCTAATGTCAACAATCTACAATTATGCAGTTTCGTTAAGACTCTTAATATCAACAATCTGCAATTCACACAATAGATACAACGAATAAAAACAAATAGTGCACTATAGTGAATAAAGCGTTTAGTCGGATGTACAAGCTAATACATTAATGATAAAGCCAGTTTTCCTACTTCTAACATGAAACAACTAATCAAACAAGAGACGACAATCAATAATCAATAACTAGATTTCGTTCAAAGCTAAGCAAACACTAATAATTTAGACGAGCATGTTAAAGAGAAGATAAGAAACACATATAATCAAACAACACATAGACATATTGAATGATTAAAGAAGAATGACTTAACTTCAATAAAACATGGAGTTCGAGGGCTAAAAACCCTTACAAGATTTGTAAAATCCGTCACTCTAGGTGTTCCCTATATACCTCTCCAAGATGTTACAATGAATGAAAAATAAACGAAAAGTATATATAGATTTACATCTATGATGGCGTCACTTTATATTTGTGACGCCGTCAGCTCGCCGTCATTAGGGTTTTGTCCTTAGCTTTGTCGTTGTTGTGACGACGTCACCTTATAGGTTGTGACGCCGGCAGCTACTGTTTCTCTGGTAGTGACGCCGTCAACTCTAAACCGTCACCATGGTCTGAACCGTCACTTGTAAAATGTATAACTGAATATTCATGTTGAATTGCAAGTGACGGCGTCATGTTGGGATTGTGACGCCGTCAGGCTTCCTTTTCCTGACGTTTCGTAACTTGGTTGTTTTCTTCGTTTTCTTGTCTAAATAAGCCAAAAACTCGCTCTTTTTCGACATCGCTTCCAAAGTACCTAAAACTCAAAAAGAAACGATTTAGGGTAATAACTGATCAAATATGTACAAGTTTAGAGACTAAATGGCCTCATAAAAATGCATGTTTTTAAACCTCATCAGTCTTACAAGGTCTGTAGCATTTTTAAAGTCTTATATGTTGTTACGGTAACTGTTTTTATATGTTGTATGTGAGCTGTGAAAATAACTGCTCCTATCGTAAATGGTGCATGTTTTTTTTTTTTTTGGGTTGTCCAATGTAAGTGTGTCTTGATATCCTTTAAGGCCTGATTTGTGGTTTAAAGTGTCGGCTTTATAACAATGTTACTTTAGATGCATGTGCAATTTAAAAGTGACGTACAAAATTCCTACAACATGTGTTGGGTAGCATGAAATAGACTGATATGGTGATTGATAGAAATAATTCATTTGTTTCATTGTTTGTTGTGAGTATTTAAACATGATAAAAAGGCTATTGTAAGTTTGCATCATCAAAGCATTTGTGTAGAGTGTTTTTTATGAAAAGAAGTTTATGGCTGCTGAGTTTTTTTGGGAAATGAATTGAGTTCCGCTGCAGAGATCTCCCTATAGGCGATTTTCAAATTAGCTCTAGATTATATTTGTGGGTGTGCTCATTATAATTTTGGCATTTGTTGTGTATTGGATTTAGACTGTATTAGGGACCTTCCATGTTTTTTTAGGATTAGAGACATGTGTTATGATTTGTCGTTGCATGGTTTTTGTTACCTATTAAGTAAAAAAGGAGCCTCATTTTTTCAATCTCAATTTGTCTTCTCATGTGGCCATTGGTGTTGTTACCATGGGATTTATGTGCACGTGGCGACCGATAGTTGTTACCAAATAGATTGGTTGCAGCACATGTGCGGGTTTTACATGTATTCGTCTAACTTATAGTCATAAAGTAATCTGACTCGATGTGTATATGTTTATGGTATAGTTATTAATAGATGGTTTTGGGGTGAGGGGGTGGAATAAATCGATATAAAGGCTTTGTATGACGTTTTAAGAAGGATTTTCATCACCGGATGTTCTTAATCCTAATCCACAATAAACTTAAATTTTCATTGTTGTGATAGTAAAATACGCATAGATCAAATCGTCCGTACATATGTTAATGCGTCATCGGCTTCAAACTACACTTTCGTATCGGATCAAGGTATCTTGGTTTTGGTTTTCTAAATTTTTTTACTTTTTGTTAGATGTGTGATTGCTTACATTTTATCGGTATTACATATCATACATATTCATTTTAGTACATATACACTGATCATGTCACAATCATCGCGTATACATTGGATTACATCATTGGTCAACTCAGGAAACTACTGTACCATTCTTTTGCTTTTTAGATGTTGATGTTTGTGATGTTGTTGGCATTATCATCATCTTTTATCAGAATGATCTCTAGAAGTTTAGGTTTTTGTTCCTCATGCTTTGAAAAAGACAATGGCATATAGTTTGTGCCTTACACTCACTGTGGAAAATTGCTTGCTTCATTTAATTGGATGTGTTGAAGCATATTGCTTAATGCTTTTGTGGAAAATTTATTTTCTCTTGCTTTCAAACATGAAATAGTTTGATCAGTTGAATGATATACCAAACATATAGCTACTTTACAAATTGAGGATCATTGCTAAAAATAAATAAATAAATAACTATTTCAGAAGCAATAATTGATTCAGGCAAAGGAGTGAAAACGACTTTGTTGCCAACGAAAAATTAGCAAGAGTTTAAGCCATAGAAAGAATGAAAGCGATTTGTCTTATTTGCAAGAACTAAAGCCAAAAAGGGATGAAAATAATTTGTGTAACTTTATATGTATCTTATTTATAAAAACAAGTATATCAGTAACCCAATAATAATTGCTTGCCTTTTTACTTTTTAGAACTTCATTTATGATCAGTTTATTCTCGATGGATAAAAAAATTCACTACTTTGTTTATAATTGGTACACTTCGTGTTGAATTTAGTCTTCCAACACTTACAATATTATCGTATTCAACCAATCCGTAGCAACAAGCGTGTTGAAATCCTTATTACACCTATAAACTAATATATAGTGAATAAGCTACTAAACTACTGTTTTTGGCATAAATCTTATTCAGAATCAATAGGCTATTCAGATTGGATCCCGAACCTAACTGTATGGTTAATGATCGTTTTGTAAATGGTGAATGGAACTTGAAATGGATAAGACCAATTATCTCAGGCCGGAATCTTGATTCCCTTGCATGTTTGATGACAGAGTTGCAACAGATAGCGAGTTTTGAAGGCCAAGATGAGCTGCGTTGGACCATTGGGTGTGATGGCATGTTCACGGTTAAAGACACGAGACAACACATTGACGATACCATTCTTCCGACTCTTGATGCTCCTACAATATGGTGCAAATATATTCCTAGAAAGGTGAACATTTTCCTATGGAGACTCAGGTTAGATCGACTCCCTCTCCTATCTAATCTTTCGAAACGTGGATTGGAAATTCAATCTATTATGTGCCCTCTATGCTCGAACGCTATGGAATCAAATGATCATTTATTTTATACATGTGAAGTGGCCTCAAGTATTAAGCGGTTAATCGAGGTTTGGTGTGACTTGCATTTCCCGAACCTTATTTCGTCGTTAGATTGGACTACATGGATAGATAATCTGCGGTTATCAAATGATAAGAAGAATCGTATCCAGGTGATCATGGCAGCTACTTGGTGGACTATATGGAAATTTCGAAATTCGGTTACATTCAATTCTCATAAATTGAGAAAATGTGACTTGTTTGATAGCATTAGACTTGATTCATTTTCTTGGTTAAAAAGTAGAAGTTCTATTAGTTTAGCTTGGCATGATTGGCTAAAAACTCCTTTGTAACTTTTCTAGCTTTTCACTAGTTGTTTATATTTATATATATATATATATATATATATATATATATATTATTCTTGCCGTTAAAAAAAAAATTGCACCGTCCAACTAATTTTTCACCATATCCATAGACCAATCATAATTTAAGGTGGTGATTTGTACATCATTTTTATTTTTCATCCATCACTAATTCATGCATAGCAGTGTTGTACAAATCACCTCCTATAATTTAACAATCAAAGTGTTTCTTATTAAAATTCAAGACACTTACTTGAATAAACAAAGATCTAGTCACGTAATTAAGCAATTCATCGGACAGAAACAACAACGACCAACAATGATAGACACGACAATTAATTCGAATAGCACATATCAAACAATCAGGCGAACAATTCATGTGATAACTTACTTTTTAGCTTTTGATACAATGTAGAAAGTAACCAAATAACGAGCGTATAAATAGCGTGAGGTGTAGCATGGCGGTATGGTCAAGTCTCACGTCTTATAAGCCATAGCGAAATCACGGTGTTTTTTAAGGTGCGGTTTAAAGCGGTACAAAATATGAAAATATTTATAGATATGTATATATTTATATTATATTTCATATATATAGAGTTTATAAAATGTGTTATATCTAAGAAATAAAGTCAAGAAATTATCATTGCATGTAATCTTGTTCATTTCTTTCAAAAAAAAAAATTCATCCGAGTTGAATTCAAAACATGCACCACACCTCGCGCCTTCTCACGCTACACCTAAAAATGATGCCTTAATCTATTTTGTAACGTGAAGGTCATGCCTCGCGTCTAATACGCTAACAGTTGTAACATATCGGAAAATGTTAATGTTATTTACTTATTTGTAAGATATACTCCGCACAAAAGTATATTTTCAACCCAAAATAGGTGACAATGGCAAACAACCTGACTTTATTCCACACAAAAGATTACAAACATGTGGACTTTTCTAAGGACAAAAATAATGAGTCAAATATACTTTATTTTAATTCATTACATACTTCCATCCCATTACCTTCCACACGTCATCTCCATGTCAACACCTACAAATCTCGGACATTTACTCTCTCTCTTTTAACATATGAACGCGTCAAAGGAACCTTCACGAAATGATATTGTAACTTCTTTATATGTTCATGATAGATTATATATATATATATATATATTTCAGAAGCAAATTATGTAGACTAAATATACATCTTTACATACTACATATATTCATCACCAATATCACACTTATTATTCCTTCACTGATCACAAAATATCTTACTCCTTATTAGTCCACTGATCACAATATATCTTACTCCTTATTAGTCCTTTCATCTTGCGTTTATTGAAATCATAAATGGCTGTAGCAATAGAAATTGCGTTAAAGCGTGTATCCAGTGATTTGCTTAAGTGTCTAAAGTTAGTGCTAGAACAAACTATACTAGCTGCCAGATTCACAAAGCAACTGAATTGCCTTGAAAAAACCTTACAAAGTATCAAATTTAATGGAAGCTGGAGATCTAGCCAAGTATTGGATCGTCCTCAAAAGGAGATCACAGAGTTCATAGTTTATATGAAGAAAGGGAAAGAGCTTGTTCTCAAGTGCTCCTGGGTTAATAATTTGAACACGAACCAAAAGTATTTTCATTT
The DNA here is from genome assembly GCA_019973895.1 of Chrysanthemum seticuspe. NCBI lineage: Eukaryota > Viridiplantae > Streptophyta > Magnoliopsida > Asterales > Asteraceae > Chrysanthemum > Chrysanthemum seticuspe. The sequence goes on from BPTQ01000002.1 coordinate 147,123,745, forward strand.
GTATAAGCTGATTCGACTGAATAATGAGCTCCTGAGGTTCTTTAAGGTGGATATGGAGGTCAAAATGATGAGTACTAGTATGAAGAGTTTGAGTGGGGTTTATGATTTGGCTAACAAAATGGATCAACTTTCAACGGCTGCTACATATGAGTTTAACCAAGAGCCCGTTGAACTGTTCGTGGAAATACATAGTAACAACTTTCCTACATGGTGGACTGAACATAAAGCGAAACCGATCAATGCCCATAGCTTATCTATTTTAACAGGTTTCATTACTATCTATTCAGTTTTTATGATTAACGCTATATATTTCCTCTCTATATATAGCAACCTTACGGAAATCTTTAATTGCAGATGAAGCATTCAACTCAATATGGTATGATCTGAATGCACCTAAAGTTAATGTCTTGACATTGAATATACGGAGTAAAGTATACGCTCTACCTCACTTCATTAAAAGAATGGGCCAACTAAGGGAGTTAAGTGTCACAGGCTTCGGTGTTTATCCTACTCAGTTACACGGTCTTTCATCAATCAGTTATTTATCCAGCTTGGAAATAATCAGATTTGAGCACGTGTCGATTTCCTCCTCTATTCAACACATCTTTGCATTACCTAATCTACAAAAACTGTCATTTGTTATGTGTGAGATAGGTGATGCTTTCATGGGTTGTGGCATTGACTCAAATCTCACAGATCTTGAATTCGATCGTTGTTATGATCTAAAGGAACTACCATCAGGAATATGTAGTCTTGTTAATCTTCGGACTCTTAGCATCACTAATTGTCATGAGCTTGATGGTCTTCCTAAAGCGTTAGGGAATCTGTTACATCTTGAAAACTTAAACCTTCAGTGTTGCACGAAACTACAAGAACTACCTGAGTCGATTGGAAGCTTGCGTAATCTGACCTCTATCGATATATCTGATTGTTTGAGTATAAGTGTACTGCCTGAAGAGACTGGTGAACTATCTGGCCTAAGAGTGCTTAAGATGAGTGGTTGCCGAGGCTTACAAGAGTTGCCTCTGTCAATGAGCAATTTGTTGCAGTTAGAAGATGTTAGATGTGATGAAGAGACATCGTATTTGTGGATCAATTTTGAAAGTGATCTTTATAACTTGAAGGTAAATGTTGTCGAAGATAACAGAATTGAAAGCTTTATGAAGATCATTAGGTAATTTATTGATCCTATGTTTGTCATCTGGGAAGCAGTTCAAAGCTAAGTAAAATGTTTGATTCTTATGTATTTATAAAAAAAAAATTGCTATATTATATGTACCAATTAAGTTTGATACTAATAACTTGTTGTATATCATTTTATGTAAAGTTTTAATGCATTCTCTTTATAGTTTATACACGGTGTGTTTGGTAACTGAGGCCAAAGAAGTGGGAAAGGTTCCATTTCTCTGATTGGTACGCTAAAAATAAAAGGTGGAAAAATTGTGTATATTCTTGAAAATTGCATCCTTTGTGTTTTAATTTCCACTCCATTTGGTTTGGAAATGAGCTTTGTTCACAATGTTTTCCCTAGCTGCTACCTGACTGCTCTTCTTCTTATCCATCTTCAGTCATTTGATCGAGTCTAAAACGCTTCGTAGAAATTAAAATATATATATATGATGAGTTTGAGTTAGGGGTGAGCATGGTTCGGTTTGGCTCGGTTTTTGTATAAAACCGAAACCGAACCGAAAAATTTCGGTTTTTGATTTTTAGAAACCATTCGGTTTCGGTTTTGTGTCGGTTTGGTTTTTCAGTTTTCGGTTTTTCTCGGTTTTTTCGGTTCTATACGATTTATCAAGCTTTGCTTTTTCAAAGTAGATTTGACATATATCATAAGATAGAACCATATCTTAAACTGGTACTGGTACAACGGTACTAAAACGGGTAAAGAACCGTCTTAAATCAAGTGCCAACATTCTCAAAGTTGCCTCCAAGTTCCAAGGATTTGTTAGAGCTTGAAAGGTACACTGAAACAATTGAAGGGTGTGTAAACGAAAAAAGAATGATGTTGGAACAAGTTCTTCAATCTTTTGATGTAATTGCACCATCTTCAATAGGAACAACCATTAATATTCAAACTTAATGTGTTCTTGTGACATTTGTGTACACATTTTTTTTACCTTAAAGCACATTTGTGTTATGTATATTGTTATGAAATAAAATATTAGCAGAGTTATCACACATTTGAAATGCATCATTGACACCGGTAATGTAAAAGAAATATATCAAGATAAAGTACTTATATTATTTGTGAACAACAAGGCAAGATATATTATTTGTAAAAGAAATGTCGGTTCGGTTTCTATTGGTCGGTTTTTAAAGCTAAAACCAAACCGAACCCAAAAATTCGGTTTTTTCAAAATATAAAAACCGAACCGTCGGTTTTTCAATTGGTTTCGGTTTTTTTGGTTTCGGTTCTTCGGTTTAGGTTCGGTTTTTCGGTTTCTTGCACACCCCTAGTTTGAGTAGTAAACATGACAATATGTGGTGCATGGTGTATCAAAGTGATGTTACAAGTGAGGTTAATATTTGAATGAATATACTTGCATTTTCAACACTTTGCAAATTGCTTGAAACAAGAGGAGGACTAAGTAGCAGCAAACACATGCTAGCTGATGTGCGGGTTGCAATGTTCCTACATACGTTTGCTCATAATGAGAAAAAAGAATAATAGTAAATAGATTTCAAAAATCTGGTGAAACTATAATCCATTATTTCAAGTTAGTTTTAAATGTCGTATGCCTAACATCACAAAGAGTTCTACCAAGCATTTGTGCGAGTGCCTGAGAATGAAACTGATGAATCGTGGATTTAGATTAAGGTAAGTATAGTGTATTTCTTATTTTTTATGAAAATAACCTGTATGGATATTTAATAAATATTATTTTTCATAGGGTTGCCTTAGAACATTATATGGTACTTGTATTAAAGTCAAAGTTCTAACATGTGATCGAAAACCTTATCAGACACGAAAGGGTGAGATTTGTACCATTGTTCCTGGGGTTTGCATAAGAGACTTTATGTTTGAGAGGTGATTTGCACACTTCATAAGTTGATTAGAACACTTAAAAGTATAACATCTTAATATTTATACTCTTGCAGAGTTGAATATGGGTAAAGTGATCGAAAGGTATATATGTCAGTATAGAATATTTTTATGAGTGTCTCAATCAACTAATGGGGTGCAAATTACCTCTCGTTTGTTTTCTTATGAATTGGCGGGATGGGAAGGTTCAGTAGACTGTCTCATGCTTCGAGTTGCTATTAGTAGGCCATATGGTCTAAAATAACCCATGGTAAGTCACATATTTTACATATAAGTCCTTGTATAATGTATATACACATACGTAAACACATGTGTACTTGTATATACACGATCATATGCAAAGTGGGGACAAAACCCACTTAATAAAAAGTCTAAAAAGTCATCTATAGCCCAACACGTGTCCCTCACTTTCCCTCCCTCAATCTTACGTCACTTATCTTTTCTTCTTCTTCTCTTTCACAACTTTTCAAATCTCAACCTTAATTTTTGTTCTAAGAATTATTCAAAATCACAAATTAGGCTTTGATTTCTATTCAATTTCATCATATATTCGTTCAATCGCTACAAATCACAACCTTTTCCATCAAATTCAAGGTTTAAAAAAAAAAAAAAAAAAAAAAAACAACAACAACTTATGGGTTCGCTCAATTTGAGTCAAATTGAAAATTCTATGGTGATTCTTGAATCTCTAATCAAACCATTTGTCCTTATTTCAGCAAAAGAAACCCTAAATTAACATTAATTCTTTACATTTTCTAACGTTTTCTTTTAAATTTAAGAAAAAACTTCAACCGTTTATGAAAACATCCATAAGTTGTTTGATGAAATAACTCAGTGAAGTAATTTTATGATTTTAGAGTTTTAAGATGTTCAATAAAATATATATACTTAAGTAATTCATAAAAGCTTCAATATTTGATGAAGAAAATCAAAGTATATTTGACTAATGATTTTTTAGTATTGATGAATTATGTTTATATGTGATGAACAAAACTTTGAATGTGTAGTTGTTCTTCACAAGAATGTTCATCAAACAAGTGTTCATCATGGATAATGGAATATTGTAAGCACTTTTATGATAGATTGTATTTTCGTTTTCGGTTATAGAACTGTGTTCTATGTTAGCTTGTTTAAATCCAAGAATCTTATTCAAACATTCAAAATTTTCTTAGTCAGTCGATTAATGCGAAAAATATCAAATTAAGACTAATATGAAATATGGTTACATTTGTTGCTGGTAATATATATTCACTGCGAGCGAATATTTGGTGAAAACAAATTCAGATGTATTCATTTAAGATGAATATTGGAATGACCCATATCAAAAGAGTTCACTGCATAGATCGATGTTATTAGTGAATCTTGTCAAATGGTTTGTCTCTTGAGTCCTTAGACCTGAGAGATATGTTAGCACTTAAGTGAGAACGTGTTACTGCTTTGATATGTTCTAATGCTATTGAAAATGTGGCTACTACGGGCATGATTTGGTACAATATGGATATCATGAAAGGGACATATAGTCACAACTTGTATTTACGTTTAACCAGGAACTAACGGAGAAGGAATCATCCACAAATGAATGTGGATGATTCCCCCAACCCAACCCCCCCCCCCCCCCTTTTAGAGAAAGGATTTGAATCCTTTATTTATGTAATTAAGCTTTATGGCATTAATTATCATTATGATGTATAAATGAGAGGAACCTAAACCATAATTGCCTAGTCCATTCCACACAAACGTTTAGGGTGCGTTTGGTATGATTCCATGAATGACAATCGGTATCGGTTTCGGTATAAGATGGGTCCCTCACATATGATAGATTCATTCCTCCCTTTTTGGACTCCTATGGAGTATGGACAATATTTATATTTCATTCCCATATAATATGGGTCCCTCACCTTAACCAAACACTTAGAATCATTATCACTGCAATTCCTTCTTTCCTATAAGGGGATACCAAACGCACCCTTAGTGTGTGTGTTTTTCCTCTCCTCCCTCCCTTTGGTCTCGGCCGAATACAAACATATGGTTTTTGTGGCTTGCTTTCTTGTTTGATCATTTCTTATTGACTAGCAATCATTACAAGGGTTGTGGTACAATTCACTATTACTTGGATTCGCGAAAGTGTTGGTGTGTATCAACCATGGAGGGTTTTCGGATTGATTGCCTAGTTGGTGGTTATCGTAATCATTGTGATGGTGTAATTGGTTTTAGGCTAGTGCTCGTGAACAACCAATTACTAGACACACTTCGAGGGTATGTTCATTCTTGTTATGCTCTTATATTGATTATGTTGTAATCTTTGTTTTCATTATGATGATATTCATGTATGCATATAGATAGTCATTTGAAAATCGTTTTTCTTGTTATGTTAATTTGATTACCATGCTTTCGCTGTTGTTTATTTATTATTCAGTGTCATCAAAATAGTTTTGATATTATTACGATTTCCATTATCGCCTACCACGTTTAAGGAGTTCTATAATATGAAGCACTCGTCGGCAAGGAATGTTATTGAGAGATGTTTTGGTTTGATTAAGGGTGGATGGGCCATCTTGCACGATAATTGTTACCATTAAATTGAGACAATGTCGTGTATCATTATTGTTGGTTCTGATTTTCAACCCAATGATCTCTGAAAAGTATTTAAACATAAAATAGCGCAATCAAGTAAGTCTCTTATATATGTCAGTGAGAACAACACTCACTAATAACTATCAGAGAGTAAGTCACATTCTGATGGAAATCAAAGGTCTTACTCTCTGATGATTATCAGAAAGTGTTACTCCCTGATGGTTATCAGAGAGCAGACCCCTGATAATTGTGAGTGATAGGTGCCTCACTAATTATCATCAGTGGATGTAACCTCACTAATATAAGAAATCAATGAGCGTTGTATAAAGCTCAACCAACTGCCAAGCTTCAGGGAAGTCGAAGACCAACTGAAGAAACACTTCGTGTAACTCATTGGATGTCAGAGAGCAAGGTATAAGGAGCTACAAGCAACACCAATGGGACAGAGGAATGACGAATGCCTTAGTTACCATGAAGACTTATCTCTATAAGGGACTTGGTATCTGATGAATGGGCGGGAAATTCGTTAGGAAGATAAGCGTAAGGTCTTTTCAAAAGAAGAAAAAGCAAGATCTTGGGTACAAAAGTTGTCAACATTGGAAAGCCAAACGCACACTCCACCTAGTATACTAGGCACCTGCTAAGCTACTCCAAGTCCGGCTATCTACTATACCCATGTGGATCTACATCATTCCTTGGCCTATTTAAACGAAATTTTGTAACCGGTATAAGTAGGATTCTAAACAAACACATAAAGTAGAACTTAGCTTTATAGTTGATAGAATCCACTCTCCCATGAACTTCTAAGCAAAGCTAGCTGCCTCTAGATTTTTCGAAGGGAATTGTTACATTTTTCGCTTAACCGGAATAGTTTTACCAAGAGCTATTCCACTATAAATCTGTATTCATTAATAAAAGATTTATACACATTAAAAAGTACAAATGGTGTTACTAGTAGACGTTGCGGTCTTGAGTCAAAAATGTCGATTTTCTCATTGTTCATACGGTATCGTAATTTACTCAAACCTTGTGGACCAACAATTATATCTTGTTGTTTGACGCATAATTTCATTAGTACAAAAACGAGTCAAGACCGACATAATGATGAAGTTTCATGGATCACACACATGATGGAAATGAACATGATAATGTTTTTAACAATGTTGAGACTTCACAAGGATGGAGTGATCGTAGAGATGATCTCGCTAATGACATGTTTAACGAGTGGGTATAATACATGGCAACTTATGCTTGATTGACATGGTTAGTCTTATGCTTTCATTTTCTGATGAATGCAATGGCCAAACGACGAAAATTTATTTTTTGCCTATCCCTATCCCAATGCCATACTCCCTGGAAAAGCTGGAACGACCCATTTTTGTTCTTTCATTCCAAGAAAAAAACCCCTTGGTGCAACTGATGTTTTGGTTTCTTTGTTGTTTGTAGGTTGGGTCGTAGATAGTTGTTGCTCTTGCATAGTTATATAAATTATTTATAGGATAATTTAGATGTAACCTTCTCATGTATCAACACTTTTTTTTAAGTCCTTTGACAAGTTCTGCAAATCATGTATAGTTTTGGATCTTCTTGTTTTGTATGCAATATTATAGTTTTTTAAAATTTTATATACCATTAACCTTCCAAAGAGATACGGAGTATATGAGTAAATTTTAGACGAAGCAGCTAGAACAATTTTGTGTACATTTTTATTTACTTTCTTTTTTGCTTCTAATTATATAATGATTTAATAAATAAAACTAACAAACAATTATAACAAACCCAAAACTTGTTTTCAATTCTCTCTTTGTTCTCCCTACCAAAAAAAATTTATTCATTGTTTGTGACGTCAATTACTCTGATATTACCAAACAGTGAAAATTGTAGGAAAATAAATCAGTGTGTGAGTGATTTATAATCTATATATCAATCTGAATCGTGTAATCACTTTCATATTAAAGTATTTCGATACTATATGCCTCGGGTTCACGAAATCCTTAATGAAATAAGACATATTGACAAATTAAATCTAAGGCACGAGAAATGAATCAGAAACGTTAGAGTATTGTTTGTTATTATGTTTTGTAAATGAGACCAAAAATCTGGTTATATAAACCACTGAAATTCAGTAATTTTCGGTTATATACCGACCATTGTGTTGGTTGGTAAAAGACGCGTCTGTTGGGTTTTTGGCGGAAAAACTGTTAACATTGAATAATAAAAATCGTTTCGGTTATATACCAACAAGGGATTTTGCCCCTTGAGACCCTGCAAAGGGCACTGCCACAAGGGGATGCGGCCCCTTTGACCCCCACATTTTTGTCGTGATGGTATCAAACTAACTATAACGAGTGTTCACTCCACACCTCCTAACTCGTCTTGAGCTAAACTTATATAAGGTCGTTGGTCTCAAGCAAAACACAATCACACCTAAAATTGTTGATAACACTAAAATTACCAACAAAAATCATCAAAGATTTCTCAAATAATTTCATTTTTCAAAATTTCATTCTCACTGAAATTATCTTTACCAAATATGCCCTTAAAGTTTTGATTAGGGGCAAACTAGACGAGACAGCTTGTGAGTTATTCGAGATCGACTCATAAACTATTCGAAATCGACTCGATATAAATGAGCCGAGCTCAAGCTTGAGCTACTCAAGTACATTTTCGAGTCGAGTTCGAGCTCGAAAATACTCGACTTGTGAGGCTCGCGAGCCCTTATCGAGCTTCAATGATATTACGTTTTTACCCTTTTATATACATGTAGTTACGTAATTGTCATAAAATTTAGTCGAGTCGAGCTTGATATGCCGATTATTCATCGAGTTCGACCTTTAAATGTGGAAATATACGAGCTCAAGCTAAGTTTCGAGCTCGAGCTTGAGATGAAGAGTCGAGCTCAAGCTTGAAATCCAAAGCTCGACCGAGCTCGAGTTTTAGTAATCGAGTCGAGTTCGATCTTGACAGTACTTGGCTTGACTTGGCTCATTTACACCCCTAGGTTTGATAGCCTCTATTTTTCAATGCTTTGTAATTCTTTTTGTTACTAAGAGGTGGCCATTTGGGAACTAGCGGATTTTTTACATGTTGTGAATTTTAATCTTTATTTGATGCCGTGGGTATATAGTTTATTTTTCGACATCTTAAAAAGGAATACTTAACCTTTGAAGTTTGTGTGACGATAAGCTCAAGCCATATGGTTTAGACTTTAAAGTATGTTTGGTGAAATGAGCTGAAGTTGGAATTTAAAGTTTATATTTTTATAAAGATGTTTGGAGAATTAGTTGAGCTAAAGCTTTTTAATATAAAATCGCACAAAAATACATCAAATTACACTTAAATGTATTTTCAGCTTTTGCGTGATCATCTATTATATTTGGAAGGGTATTTAAGTAATTTGACTAACTATAAGCCCCTATAAGCCCGTTTCAAGTAGCTTGGACTTATGGAGACTTAAGACTTATAAAAGCTTCCATAAATCTTTGTGACAAAAAAAAAAAACTTATTTTTTAAAAGCTCAAACTCCCATAAATCACCATAAACCCCTATAAGACCCGCACCAAAATCAGCCAAGAGTTCAAAAGTCGTTATTCAAACCCAAATACATGTTCCTAATGCCATAAATATAGGGAGAAAAACTGAAAATGAAACTACAAAACCCAAACTTAGGGAGGCACCAATTGGCCAAGTTGAGCTCACTTGACATAAAGGCGTCAAATTAAAAAATTGTTCAACCAAATAAATTTGGGCTGGGCCAGACCCAACTGAAACAAAGATCTTTAAAATATCAGAATATCGAAATCGGACTCAAGCAAACATTTTTCTCCCTAAACCGCATCATATATTTGAAGTGAAGTCTCCGTAAGAGTAGTCCAATGGTTTAGGACATGCAGCTTAAAAGTTTAATCATGATGGCCGGTCGACAGCGGGTCAGTTACCCTTTTTTCATATGTGGAGTGAAACAATGAAATAAACAGATTTGGTTGCAAGACAGGACTTTGTGAAAGAACTGGCTCTTTGTTATAATTAGAACCGAGCAAATCGTTTCTGATTTAGACATTTAGTATGCCACATTTCTGGTTCAGTTACACGTACGTCTCGAGTATTACACAGTTCTAAACAAATCTTCGCCCAAAACTCACTTTCAGAGTTGACCCCTACTGATATTGTTTAACTTGATTACTTTATTTTAATGTTCTTTATCTATCTTGTCGTCATTAATTAAAGTTAATCAGCAGCTTTATCTTGTTTAACTATGTCGAGGGGACTGAACACCAAGGTATGCCAGCTTTGTGCTCTCCAACCACTCGACAACACCAAAGGTCATCCTCCTCGACAACGCAAGGAATCATTTTTGACAACATACTTAACGAGCAAATCATAAACTATAGAATATTCATTTCACAAATGTTGTTCATATTCGTAACAATCAAGATCACTGTCTATTTTAAGTCGTCTCAAGTTGACCTCAAACATCGTCACCGAAAAGATTCCAGCAACTAAAGAAAAAGACATGTATGTTAATATGGATCACATAGTCGGCATTTTGTTTGCATTCAAACCAAATGTAGGCTTAAAGACAAGAAGATGTACACCAATTTCTGTATCATGTGGAAAATGTAATAACATTGAATTTGTCAATTTGGTTGTCTTTTCACATGAAACAGACCAGCACAAATAAAGTATACACATGATCCTTTTGACATATGCCCAAGAAAAATAACCCCAAAACATGAAAGAATAGTTTACTTAAAATCGACGAACCAAAATCGATATGAACAAAGATACTTTCGATGAATACCCGAGAAATTGTTTTTATGTTTAGACTTAGCTTTGCAGATTTGACACCTTACATATGAATAGGGTTAACTGTAATTGTATCTTATCGCAAACGGGTCAAATGTATAAACTTGGCTATGAAGAGTATGAGTCTAATGGCAAGTTAAAAGTTGTCCAAAATCTATATATATAGTGAAATATTTTGCAAGTAGAGCCAACCCGTCTCAGCACATTCATACCCATGCTAAGAAACATGGTTCAACTATGTTTAACCAATGCATAAGAGAGAATGATCTTATATGTAAAGAACTTGTATCGACGAAACTATGGCAAGTGAACACAAAGGAAAGTGAAAACAACATATCGAAATCAACCCTCCATATTGTTATTTAAAAACAGATATCAACAATATTCCCAAGACAACACCATTGGGAAAAATCTCAAATCATGTGGTAGCTTATAATGCATTCTGGATACAAAATGCATTGCAACCTCAAACATGAAACATTAAACTACCATAATGAAGATGAAGCAAATCCAAACAAGAAAATACAGCAGAACATATAGCTAATTTTCAAGAAAAAAGGTAAAAAGAAGGGTTGTTCCAGTACTAATTCATTTTTTCAATTCTCCCTCCCAATCAGGCTTCATAATTCCATAATCCGAATCTTGTTTGGTTCAAAGAATGGTAGTCTCGGCAATCATGGAGGTGACGACGTATGGGTCCATGTTGGAAGCTGGCCTTCTGTCCTCAAAGTAACCCTTTCCTTCTTTCTCAGTGTCTCTTCCAACACGAATAGAGGCTCCACGGTTTGCAACACCCTACAAGAGATTTGAAACATAGGAATCGAATTTTATGGAACGTAAATTGTACAAATGTGAAGGTGTTTAATATATACTAGTATGTTGTATTATGTAATGTACCCATAAGAATGTGTTGATGTCAGCTGTCTCATGGCGACCAGTGAGACGACGTTCATTGCCTTCACCATAAGCAGCAATGTGCTCTTTGTGCTTGTGACTCAACTTCTCAATAGCTTTTTTGATCACCTCGTATCCGCCATCTTCCCTCATGCTCTTTGTACTGAAAAAACATGATTATGGTTAGAATAAACATATCAACATAGTTGAAATAGTATCTAGAGTGTTGATTTGTCATATAATACCTGTAATTGGTGTGTGCACCAGCACCATTCCAGTCACCCTGTTCAAGATTGCAGCTTTAATGATAATCTTCAAAAACAAGATTAAAACTAGAAAACAAAACTTTTTAAATATAACTGACCGGAATTGGCTTGGGGTCGAATGAAACAACCACCCCAGAAATCTCAGTAATCCTCTGAAAAAAATAAGTTAAACTTTCAGTCAGGAATGCAATAGTTACATATATCAAGAAAACAAAAAAAGGATGGTAAATTTAAGGTACCTCAAGAATGTAACGAGCAACCCACAATTCATCACCAGCAGAGATACCTACAGAAGGTCCTACTTGAAATTCCCATTGCCCAGGCATAACTTCACCATTGATGCCACTAATGTTGATGCCAGCGTATAGGCAAGCCTTGTAGTGAGCGTCAACAATATCACGTCCAAAAGCCTTATCAGCACCAATACCACAATAGTATGGTCCCTAAATTCAACGAATATTTATACAGTTAAATTAACGAAAGATATATTTATTTCTCGTGCATTTATGACCAACAAGACAACAAGATTAATTACCTGTGGACCAGGGAAACCACCTAGAGGCCAGCCCAAAGGCCAGTTAACTTCCTTCTGCAACAAGGTGTATTCTTGCTCAATTCCGTACCTGTTAACACGAAAATTATCTAATCAGAAATCCTATTAATTGGACACGGGAAAAATAAAATTAATAAAAAAGGTTTGAGGTAATAAGAAATACCATGGAACCTCCTTTTCAACTTTTGGGTCGCTAAAGATCTTGGCGGCAGCACACCTCTTGTTTGTGGGGATCGGCTCACCCGCAGGGGTGTATGCATCACACATAACCTACATTATGCAAATCTATTAGAATTTCTTTTTAAAAGTAAGATACTTAACATAAATATCTGAAAGTATCGTTCTTGAAAATGTACCAAGATGTTGTTGCCACGTCTGAATGGATCCTTGAATATTGCTTGGGGGCTGTTTCATTCATCAAGGACACAAATTGATAAGTAGCTGTTTCGATCTTTTGAGTAATGAAATACAAGTTAATGTAGCTGTTTCGAATTGTTCATTAGAACTGCTTATCCACTTATTTTATTCACAAATAATTTAACTTCATATATGTTGCATATCAAAACGCAACAAACAGATGAGTAGTTCCAATAAACAATCCTAAAAGCCAACTAAATTAGAGGGGAAGATTACTCACTATAGAATGACTTCACTGTCCTCACCGGGGGCTTGTCCGGTTGAGGATCCATCGTAGTTCCACTTCGGTAGCTTCTTAGGGTCATCCACTGGTCCTGTAAGAGTCTAAAGACGACACGAAAACAGTAAACAAACCAAATCAATGAATAAACACAAGGCAGGTCATATGTCATAATCATAAGTAAATAGATCTACTTACCCTTGCTTTGCTTCTAAGATCCATGCCAGACCCACCAATCCTGTTTCCAAATTAACCATTTTTACATTAATACATAACTAACAAATAACAAAAAAAAAGTATGCTTTTAGAAACTAAAACTGTCACTAATTGAGTTTAAAGCCAATGCCTTTAGATCAAACTAACCATCCAAGATTCTTTTACTTGTTAAGTAAAAACAAAAAAGTCAAAACTTTTTTGCATTTTTTATTAATCTTTCTAAAATCTAACCATTTCAAGATTAGTAAATTAACAAAAAAAAAGATATACAAACAGTTTACAAAAACTATACCATGCTTATGAGAACTAAAACTATCACTAACTGGGATCCATGCTAATCCTTTTAGATCAAACTAAAAGACCAAGAAAGTCAAAACTTTTTCTCTTTTGTGATCAATCTTTTTTCAAATTTAACCATCTCATATTTTACCAAATGAACACATATCAAAACTTTACAAAATAACTATTATTATTTGAGATTCATTTAGATCCTCCAAGATTCTTTTACTAGGCCACTAAACGACAAAAAAGTCAAACTTTTTTTTCACTTGTGATCAATCTTTTTCCATAATAGTTACGCGTATTTGATTCGAATCATACCCATATCATCAAAAGATTCATTCATTCACATAAAAAATAATATGAAAAACAGAGTATTTCATGGCAAAAAAACAGGGGAGATAAAAATAGTATGCATAATAGACATAGTTACTTACCATATGTATTCAGCTATGATTTTATCAGTAGCATCAGTGAGATCAAGGTTGATGAGATCATTAAGACTTGCCATTAGATCTGGCTACAAGTGATTCCTTAGATACTGGAGGAGAGAAGAAAAAAAGGAGAGTTTATGGTGACTTTGATATGTGGTGGAGTACTTGTATTTATAACTGCACTTTCTCTTCTTGTTTGAACATGATACAAAGTGTTATATTATTTTATACTTTTTTTTCTTTATTTATTAGTACTACGTATTAGTTTGATACTTTTCAAAACAAGGAAAATGTGGTATTAAAATACTATTTTGAAACGGAAAACTCTATGATATAAATGTTCAATAAAGTGGTGCATGTTTTAAAGTCGTAAAGAAAGTATATAAGCTAAAAGATGCTTGGCGCAATGGGTTGTGGCTGTGATTGGAGGTGGCTGGAGTTGTTGCTAAAGCGGGAGCTTATATTATCCGTCAAAAACCGAAATTTATATTTTTATAAAGTTGTTTAGCTAATTAATTATAGTTAAAGCTTATTAATGTGAAATTACATAAAAATATATATCAAATTAAATTCACATGTATTTAAGTAATTTGATTTGCTATAAACCCTCATAAGCTTTTTCCTATATATTTGTGCTTATGGATATTTATGGTTTATAAAACCTTTCATAAATCCATGTAATAAATAAAAATTATTTTATAAGCTATTTTATTTTAAAAACTCAAGCTCCTATAAGACTCACAAACCCATTGCCAAACATGAGTCATAATAAAGATTTATAAACGTGTTTTTACAATTAGAGTTTTAATATGATACGGATAAATGAAAAAAGAAAACAAGAACGTATTCTTCGTATATTGTTATTTCTCAAATATCATGGATTTATCTTTGTCTTCGGTGAGAATAAATGTTTATCTTTATTTTATGTGTTTATCTAGAAGGGAAAAGCATATTTTTTAAATATCTATCCTCAAAATTGTTCTATTTTAAATCCAGTCTTGTATTCTAACCGAACTATAGATAAGATAAACTCATCAAATTAATTTATCTCTTCAATAAAAGTATTTGTTTATTTTATAAATTTAAAATTAAGTAATTTATATTTTATATATTTAACCTAAGTAAAAGTATTTGGTAGACATGGTTCTTAATTAACTCTATCTGGTTGTCTTTGGTTTAATTGCTTTGATCAAATTGGAACACATTAAATTCTTAGGTTGCGTTTAGTCGAGGAAAAATACCCTTACTTTTCACAAAATGTTTTGTGAAAAATAAGGAAAACAGATATCGCGTTCAAATCAACGTTTTCTAACAAAATGTTTTGCAAAACACAAATCCCCTATTTTTAACTTAAAAGAAAATTACAAAACAAATTTTAGTTGTTTTCCTTGTTTTTCTTTGTAACACTCAACCCTCCCTCTCTTTCTTAAAATAGAAACATCAACTAAACGCGTTTTCTATATTTTTAACTGTTTTGTGGAGATTAATTCTCCTTCCAAATTTTTACAAAACTATAGATAGAAAATAAGAGAATTTGTTCTCCAACTAAACACACGCTTATTTTAGAAATTCTCTTATTTTCTATCTATAGTTTTGTAAATACTATAGGGTGCGTTTAGTTGAGGGAAAACACCCTTGTTTTCCACAAAATGTTTTGTGGAAATCAAGGAAAACAGAGATCGCGTTCAAATTAGTGTTTTCCAATAAAATTCTCTACAAAACACAAAATTCCTATTTCCAACTTTAATACACAAAAGTGGAAAACACTTTTTTTTTGTTTTCACCTATTTTCCTTTAAAATACCCAGAATTAGTTTTCGTCCGTTTTTATACGTTTTTGTCGGTTTATTTACGTTTTTAAACGTTTTTATCCGTTTTTTTTTCGTTTTTGTCCGTTTTTTACGTTTTCGTCCGATTTTTTACGTTTTGTCTGTTTTTTTACGTTTTCGTCCTTTCTTTAACGTTTTCGTCTGTTTTTTTACGTTTTCGTCCGACTTTTTATGTTTTTGTCTGTTTTTTTACGTTTTCGTCCAATTTTTTACGTTTTCATCCGCTTTCTTACGTTGCCGTCCTTATTAGTCCATTTTTTTACGTTTTCGTTCGTTCTTTTATGTTTTCGTCTATTTTTTTATGATTACGTTTGAATTTTTACGTTTTCGTCTGTTATTTTATGTTTTCGTCTGATTTTTTACGTTTTCGTCTGTTCTTTTACGTTTTAGTCTGTTTCCTTACGTTGTCGTCCGTTTTCGTCCATTTTTTTTACGTTTTCATCTGTTTTTGTACGTTTTCGTCTGTTTTTTTAAGCTTTCGCCCGATTTTTTACGTTTTCGTTCGATTTATTTACGTTTTCGTCCGTTTTTTAACCTTTCCGTCCACTTTTTTACGTTTTTGTCTGATTTTTTATGTTTTAACCGTTTTTTACGTTTTCGACCCTTTTTTACGTCTTCGTCCGTTTTTTTACGTTTTCGTTTCTTATTTTACGTTTTCGTCTATTTTTTTACGTTTTCGTCTGATTTTTTGTGTTTTCATCCGATTCTTTACGTTTTCGTCTGAATTTTTACGTTTTCATCTTTTTTTACGTTTTCGTCCGTTTTTAGGTTTTTTAAGGTTTCGTCTGACGAAAGCGTAAAAAGACGGGCGAAAACGTAAAAATCGTACGAAAACGTTAAAAAGGGGCGAAAACGTAAGAAAATGGACGAAAACGTAAAAAACTGACGAAAACGTAAATAAACCGACGAAAACATAACAAACAGACGAAAACGGACGAAACAAAAAAAAGCGGACGAAAACGTAAGAAACAAACGAAAGAGTAAAAAAAACAGACGAAAACGTAAAAAAAACGGATGAAAACACTAATTTAGTAGGTCGACCCGACTCAAACCATCTGTCCCATGACCTGCTAGACCCATTTTAAAACATGACATATATGACCCATGACCCAAGCCGACCCAACCCGACCCGTTTGCCACCTCTAATAAAACGTATAAAATTGTTCAAAAACATATAAAAACGTAAAAAAGTGGATAAAACATACAAAAACGGATAAAAACGTATAAAACGGATGAAATAGGGAATTTTGCTTTATGTCAAATTTAATGTTTTTATGTCGAATTGTAGTCGCTTGAAGATTTTTTCATGTTATTTGATGTTATATTTTACTTTTTTTAATTCTTTATTTTCTCGTATTAGATTTTTTTAGTTAATTTATAATTTAGTTTGTTAGTTTATAATATTTGTTTTTGTGTTTTGAAGATGTTTTTATGATAAGGTGAATAGAGAATTGAGATAGAAAACAACAACACTTAAAGCATGTTTTTTAGTTTTGCAAAATGGAAAACATAAACACATGTTTCTCAAACTAAACGCGTTTTCTAAATTTTCCATTGTTTTGTGGAAATAAAACTCCCCTCCCTTTTCCTACAAAACAAGAAATAGGAAATGAAAGAAAATGTTTTCCAACTAAACGCACCCAATGTTTGATGGAAAACAATGCTTATTTCATCTTTGTGGTATGTATCTACATTCTATATATGTATGCATAAATTCATTATCTTCTTCCCTGGCTCTACCAATGCACCTAATTCCGTTAAATGTTACACAAATGCGAGTCTATTAAATGAACCCGAAAATTGGTAGATTAAAGATAATTCATTGAAGTTTATCATGTATACAATAAAAAATTTTGCATCTAGCTATTAAAAAAATAAATAGACTAAAGTTACACAAGAATCCCGATTAACAAACTTAGGATTAACAAACCTAGGTAATTTTCAAAAACTAGTGACTCTCACTTACTTTTCAGTTTAACTCATGCTCACAACGAGTAACCGCAACCGCGCAGTGCGGCCGTTTTTTTTTTCTTTTTTTTTTCATATAACTAAGAGATTTTTGTAATATGAGATTGTTTTGGGCTTTAGACTCGTTGGTTTTGTATCATAAATGTAAATTGAGCAAAGTCAACTCTTATATACTGATAAAAGTATGATTGTATAACCACAACAAATTTTATTAGTATGTATCTCAAAAAATTTAAAAGTAACATTATTTATCTTCAATATTCATTAACTTTTTACAAATAAGATATATCATATCTCCAATCTAAAATTGGTAAATAAATAAATGAGATGCAGCCATTTCTCCATCCTGTGTCCCATATATCACATATTGAGAACTGTCAGTAAGCTTTAAATATTAGTGATAAAAAAAAAAAAAAAAAAAAAAAAAAAAAAAAAAAAAATTCCTTAAAAGGCGAAAAGTTGAACGAGCTCATTTAATCGCTATATATTTGTCAGACATTTGATAAATAAAACCTCGTATAAAAAATCCTAAATAACTAAAAATATAAAGTAATTATCGCAGTTTTTTTTATTAGTTTTTTTAAACAAACTTTAGGGTAGCTTTTAACCTTGTTTAATGGGCTAAATGGTGTATTTTGAAAGTTCTTTTTATTTAAGAATTCAACATCAACATTTTTTATAAAATCGTACGTACGTCGAAAGTATATCAATATTAAGCTCGTTGTGTTCGTAATCGACATGCCTTTTCAGCGGTATATTTTTTATTAACAAAATCGATAGATATTTAGTAAATAAATTTTGTTATATAAAAAAGTCGTAAATAGAAAAAAATTCAAAATAATTTTTGCTATCTAGCAAATAGTTCGGGGGTTGGTTTGTAACTTTTTTCCAATTGTGCGATGGGAGTATTTAATGATCGGCTCGGCTCGAAAACAGCTCGACACACGGCTATTGAATAGTAAAATATTACTGTAGTTTTTTAATCAATCAAAATGCACTCATATTAGTATGGTAAATGTATATAGCAATCTTTTAAAAACAGGGTTTTTAATCAATCCTGTCGAGTCACTGGACATCGGTTCGACCGGTTCGACCGCCGGGTCAACCCGGTTTTTCAATTTTTATTATTTTATTTTTTTCGATCGGGTCAACCCGGTTTTCATTAAAAAATTTTGAAAAAAATCAAACCCGGCCGGGTTTCATGACCCGGGTTGACTCGGGTCACTCAAAACCCGGCGGGTCTAACCGGTTGACCCGGGTTTTTTTGACCCGTTTTAGTGGCCGGGTACCGGTCCGACCGGTTGAACCGGCCGGGTCGACCCGGGTTTGAAAACATTGGTATATAGTTAATAAATGAGAACTAGCAAGGTACGAGCATGATGCGTCGGTGGATATCCTGTAATTAAAATTTTAGCGAGCAATGTTTTCTAGCTATATACATTTTCTGACAATAACTTTACGAATAGCGAGATTTTTAAGTAAAAAAAAAAGTATTTAGTTATGACCACTACACCAAATTTCGTCCTTTATAGATAACCAATATTTGTCCATTGTTTAATTTACACAAGCCGAATACCACTTAAAATCAATATCTAGTTATGACAAAATGAAGTCCGATTACCCAACACTTATGATTCAATCCAACAAGCACACCCTAAGTTCACTCTTTAATAAATAAGATCCCTAAACATTGGTAAACTCTAATCACTCTTTTGTGCAGCCACAACACATACAACAAAATTTATTCCTCAACCTACAACAAAAAACACATCACTAATTTTCTTTTCTTAATCAAATCGAGCACAAACCACACTCAAATCGAACTTAAACCACACTCAAAAAACGCAACAATATTTTTTTGTTTCCACGCCGAATAACTCATGAATTACAAATATGTAGAAAACTAAAAGGGATGGTTGAATAGTTTTACCAACTAAAACTTCGTTTTATAAATTTTAGATTGACTTATGTCAATCTATTTTGGCGTGTTGGATATTGATAGTTAGATGTGATTAAACTATATTACGAGAGTGAGATAGAAAGACACAATCATAACACAAGTATTTATAGTGGTTCGGCTACATGGTCACCTTCCTTGCCCTACTCCACTCTCCGAGTACCCAACTTGAGAGTTTGTAATGACTACACAACACAAGCTCATTTTCTTGGCGGAGAAGTCGTCACAACATTGCTTACACTTTTTCCAGAACAAATCTAAATACCGATTTCTTCACACAAGGTAGAACCAAAGCTTCGTCGCCTACACTTTATCCGGTACAAGGCTGGATACCGAGTTCCTTTACAATGGAGGAAGTAATCCAAGCACCACTAGTTAACATAACACACCTATGAGATGCTTGAGATGAACTAAATACAAGGGACACTTTTGTGATCTTTTGATGATGATGAAGTCTAACAACTCATGTTTTCCAGCTTGCAAGTCTTCTATGCTAAGCGTCGTGATCTCGCCTTTAAGAGGAACATAGAGAATCACTAATAGAAAAGCTACATAGATGATCCTTGGATCTGAGGTTATAGAAGTAAGAATATATAGAGAAAATAGATCTAAAAGTGGTTAGGAGAAATGAGGAAATAGCCAACTATTTATAGGAAAACAATTCTCTGATCACCCGGATCCGCCGAATCCTTTCTCAAAGGGATCCGACAAGTGTTATCCAAGGGATCCGACTATCTGGTAATACCAGTCCAGATTTTGGGTTACAATTTCGGGTTTTGGGTTATGGGTTATGTCCATGGGTTATGTGATGCCATGCATGATGTAATATACATATTGGGTCATTGGTTATGGACTTTGGGTCATGGATTATGAACTTTGGGTCATAGGTTATGGATTTACCCATTTTAATGCCATACATGAGGTCATGCTTATGGTCCATGGGTTTTGGGTCAAGGTCTACGGGTCATGGGTTTTTGGTTATGTATAGTGCAAGCTTTTACAAGTTATATTTAACTTAGCATGTATTTAAAAATGTAAGTAACCAAAGTTATTTATAAGTGTTTTATAAAAATGGTTTTGTTTTATATAAACTATTTATCTAAACATGTTTAATGGTTTATTTGTTTAGTGAAATGTGTTAGTAAACTATTGGCTCAAAATCTTTACGTATTTTATTTATTTTGTTAAAATGACTTTACGATTGTTATCGTCAAAACAAAAGAAGATCGTAAAATATAAACAAACTTTTTTACAATTTATTTGTATTAACAAAATACACGTATGTTGTTCGTTTCTTATCAAAGCCGAAATGAAATCACAGCTACTCATTTGATTTTATCTTGACACACACCTAAACAACACATACATTTTTTTATACGAATGAAGACAAAAGCACAAGGTCGCGGGTAGGTTCGTTTGTTGTTGTATTTTATTTTGTAAATCGAAACAAGTATATGATATGAACACTTTTGTTTTTTTTTTTTATCTTTTTTTAAAAAGTTTTGTGTATTGAATAGAAGTGTTACTTCTTAAAGATCTATGATGGGTTATGAATACTTCGATGGTGGTGGAGTTCGGTAGTAACATTAATCAAGTATCAAGTAAATGGTTGAAGTGATGAATGTTTGTTTTGGGCTGCTGGATTTCTGATTTATGCTTTAGAAGCGTAATTAAATTATACATTGTGATTAAATAGTTGTATATTTTGATGAAGATGTGTTTTTAATAGTGTACTAATTATATGTGTTAATAATGTTTTTTAGTTTTATTTGTGCTTAAAATACTTGTAAATTATGCTTTTTTATTTGTATTTGTAAACAAAGTCATTAAAAATCTTGATTACATTAATCGCATCAGTTTCTAGTTGTACCTTTAGCAATAAAATTTGCAATGATAAATCATTTAATGCCCAAAAATATTTTTATTCTTTATAAGATAACAAGATATGCATAGAAAAGGCAAAAATGACATTTATGCATTGAACATAAACGCACATGTCCTCAATAAAACAACGCTCTTATCTAAATATCTAATGAAGTTGTGCATGTAACAATGTACTTGTGCATGTAACATGACAAACTTACATCTTGCAATAACACATCAATATTAAAATATATATCATCTAAGGCTGGATGTCAAACGGAGGTCATTCTCATCTCACACATCAGCGCCACCTCAACTTTCTTTATCTTCTCACTTCCTCTTACTCTTACTTATTTTTTTGTGGATAAGGTCACTTTAACTTTACTTTTCATTAAAATACTCACTTTTATAAAAATGTAACCCACTAAATACCCTTCATACACTCACAAACCAAATAAAGAATTATAAAGCATTTGACTGGGGCCCCATTTTTCAAACCTTTCAAGGTGAGCAAGTCACCTTAAGCTGCTTTGGTTTGTGTGATTCACGCATGAGTTTGATACATGGGCAAGGAGGTCACAAGTGACTTTAGCAACTAGGTGAGGGAGTCACCTCTCTTGCCATCTAGCCTAAGCACAAAACTTGAAAACTGTTAATAGAAATATCATCCAAAAACGTTATTTATATTTTATGATCTTTACCTTGTTTTGTTAACGACAAAAGTAAATATTATTTTTGCAAAGTATAAAGCTTGTCAAGATTGTTAGACGGTAGTACAAGCTTTTCTTAAATAAGTCTTCAACATTTAAGCATTTGCATCTTATCACCTTTTAATTAGCTACATATCAATTCACATTGATAACCTTCTAAACTATAATGTGCCTTAGATAAAATATGTTTAGTTTTTTAAACAAAAAATTACATAAGTATTTAGTTATATATCAAGTTTGTTCTAAAAATGGAAAACTACGTATTACATCATGGCTTGCATCACATTGAAAATCTTTAGAAGATTTTATAGAATATTTTGTTTAGATATTCACTCATCATATCTTACATAATCTTGGAGAGATTTGGATGATCTTTGAAAGATTTTTTGTGATCTTAATTGTTAGACTGGCGGAACCAAAAAATATAAAGGGCAGAACCTTTTTTTTGGTTCCGTCCAGTCCGTGATCTGCTGATCACTTGGCCTATCAATAGCAAGCCAACCCAAGTTGTTTTCTCATCCCTCATTAGAATAAAACACATACATTCTCTCATTTTATTACATCTAATACAGATTCATTTCATTTTAGTGACCATTTTTTGTAGCAAAGAAGATCAAAGCATAATCAATCTTCAACGAATAGTTGGAAGTCTTGTTTGTTTTATTGTTATGTGAATCATTATTGTTCATACATCATTGTTGTATCAAACCATCTTAAACCTCTAAGTGTGAGTGGTTAGTATTTTAGTCCTCAAAATACACAGTGTGTTGGGAGCGGTTGTACCCTTGTAAAAGAACTCAACATCTAGCTTTGTGTTAGAAATATTGTGTAAGCGACGTGTAAAGGTTTTCTACGCCGGTTAAAGGAGCTTGTTGATTAATGAAGATAAATCTCGAGTTGGAGACTCGGGAAGTGGAGTAGGACAAGGAAAAAGAGTCCTTGTAGACCGAACCACTATAAATAACCTTGTCGTGGTTTGATTGTTTCTTTCCTTACTTACATATTATCTATTGCTTTCATACTATTCATTCTTTACTTACACATCATTTATCTATATTGATTGATCTCACAATAAGTTTTCGAAATAATTAACTCAAACGGTAAAATTATTCAACCCCCGTTATAGTTTTCCACAATTGGTACCAGAGCCTCGTTGCTCAAGATTTTCTAAAATATATTGTATATTATAAACTTGAAACGATCCATGGATTCCGAAAACTTTAAAGAAGGGCAATCTATGCAAAGACCACCACTCTTTGAACCTAATGGATTTATCTACTGGAAAAACCGTTTGAAACATATGTGAAATAAAAAGATATAGATATTTGGTTTGTTATCATCAAAGGTGATTATAGTCCTACAACAAAAGATATTTCAAATGATGAACAAAAAAAGGTAAAAATAATAAAGCTAAAATGATGCATTATAATGCTTGGCCTAAAAATGAATATGAAAGAATTTTTATGTGTGAAACCGCTAAAGACATTTGGGAATCTTTAATAATTACACATCAAGGGAATTCACAAGTCAAGGATAACAAAATTGATCTTCTTGTTCAACAATATGAACAATTTGTTATCCCTGAGGATGAAACCATTAGTTGTGGATTTGCTCGTTTTAATACTATTATCACTTCTCTTAAAGCACTTGATGAATCTTTTCGTAGCAAGAACTTTGTCAGGAAATTTCTTAGAGCACTCCATCCGAAATGGAGAGCAAAAGTAAAGGCTATTGAGGAATAAAAAGATCTCTCATTAAGGTCACTTGACGAGCTAATTGGAAATCTCAAAGTACATGAAATGGTGATGGAGAAAGATTCGGAAATCATCAAAGGCAAAAGAGAGAAAGTCAAATCCGTTGCTTTAAAAGCAAGAACGGAATCTAGTGATGATGAAGAACCTTGCTCGGATAGTGAAGACGAAGAGTATGCCATGGCCGTAAGAGATTTCAAAAAGTTCTTTAGAAGAAGAGGAAAGTTTGTAAGGCAACCCCGAGATGAAAGACCGAGATGACAAAACCGGAAAAAGTGAAATGAAGTGCTTTAGATGCGGTGATACAAGTCATCTAATAGGAGATTGCCCCAACCCACCTAAAAGCAAAACTCAACGAGCTTTCGTAAGTGGTGCTTGGAGTGAAAGTGATGATGACGAAGAACCAAGTAAGGAGGAGATCGCTCTCTTGGCACATGAATCAAACGAGGTACATTCTGACTCATCTTACTCCTCTATTGATGATGACACTTTGCAAAAACAATATAATCAATTATGTGAGCTTAGCTTAAAAATCATAACTAAAAACAAGTTTTTAAAAACTAAAAAGGAATTTTTAGAAAACGAAGTTTTTTAGTTAAAAGAAAAAGCAAAACGATTAGAAAAGAGCAAGGCTAATGACGATGGTTGCAAATCATGTCAAGAGCTTGGTCTTGAAATAGAAAAGCTAAAACTCACACAGGAGGTTCTCATCGAACATAATTCAAAATTTAAAAGATTTAACAAAAACATTTCTTGTGCTGATGAAATAGTAAGAATTCAAAAAGTACTAGGAAATACAAGTGGATTAGGTTTTAATGAAGTAATGATTCCAAGTAGTCAAACCAAAACGACCGGAAAAGACAAACAAACTATCTCAACTGCAACAGTAGAACACGGACCAGACGGAACCAAAAATTTGGGTCCGTCCGTTGAAAATTTTGGTTGCGTTGTTACTGCAGTAGGACAGCAAGTTTGCAAAATGGACCGTAGTGAATTTGTCAAAGTTACTAAGAAATCTAGCGATGTTTTTAAACAAAAACCTGTTGTTACAATAGGAGTAGGACTTGCTAAAAATGAATTTATATCTAAAACCACTCAACAACAAAAGCCTAAAATACCTATTACCAAAAGCAACTACAACATACAACCCAACTATTAACATACCGGTTGGAATCAAAACTACCTGATAAGGATTTAAAAAGTACACTTTTGAGGGGTCATTTAAGCCCTTAATCGCCCACTTTTATATCCGTTACTGCTTAATTTCGTTCCTTTTCACTTTTTAGGTCTCTTGAAGGCAAAATGCTGGAATGATGCTTATTTGGACGAAAAGGCGTGAATAAGTGAAGAAAATGGCTAAAGTAAAGATCAAGACATTCAAGTTGCTGGAAGTGCACCGACGGCGTCACAAACAAAGAGCGACGCCGTCCCTATAATTGTGACGGATCAGGAGTGAATTTGCTATTTTGCACCTAACGGCGTCTGGCTTTGAAGAGTAGGGCGTCACGAAGAGGTAGATTTGTGGAGTAAACACCTAAAACGAATTTTGTCCAGTTTAGGCAGTATCTTAGGGTTCTAATACCCTATTTTACATCAAGATAAGTTATTTACTTCATTGATTTCATTATGTCTTCGATTGTATGTTTGTATGCTTGCATGATCACCATGTCCGGCTAATTTACTTGTGTGTTTCCTTAGATCTATGAAACCTAGTTATTGAATATTGATTGGTTATCTCTTATATTAATTGTAATTGGCTTAGGATTGTAATAGGCCATCGTTGTGTTTTTAATGCTTGAGTAATCTTTGTGGACCTTAGTTTATAATCGCCTAGAGTAATTGTAGGCTAAAAATCCAAAAAAAAAACCTTAGTGTTAAGTTTATGAATCCTATAGATTTTGTAGTCATTAACCTTAGGTAGCTTCAAAGAGTTAGGGATAAAAGCACACCCTACGACCTTAGAAAACACAACGCGTTAAGAATAAGGACGTGACAATTCAACCATCAATAAAAGATAACTAGGGAGTAATAATATCTAGGTAGACACATCTTTAATCATCATACGAGCACACTTCAATAGACATAGACTACCCCTTTGATTAGATAATTTGAATGGTAGAGTAATCGGTAGAAGTAACACCCCCCAAATCCAATACCCCGAGATCATACCTTTTCTTTTCTAAAAAAAAATATAAAAAAAAGATAAAAAAATAATCTTCCTCAACCCCAACCTTAGCGTCGTAATTTCTCACTAGCATTCTTTTTCCCCTAGAGAACGATATCGATCCCGAGGCTTACCCTAATACTACACTACAACGATTAGGTTCACTGCCTAGGTGGTAGAAAAACTTGCTCGAAGAAAAGAAAGTTTCCTTTGACCCTGATGACGTATAGTCTATATCCGGGTCGTGGACCCGGCTAAAGGCGAATACTAACTTGACCCGGTACGAAATGGGCTAAGCAAGGTAAACGTTAGGGCTCACGTAAGCCCAAGCCCAAAGCTATTCACGGAATAGATATTCGATATCTTCTAAATAAGAGGATTATCATTCCTAACCGACTTAGGCGGGATACGCCGAAGGTTGGGGAACACGGAACTAACAAGGATTATGTGCGTATATAAAGGGAATCACATCCCTCGTTTAAGGTACGATCTACAAACCCTAATTCTCCAAAAAACCCTAAACCGATTACTTACTCTCACGCCGGAGGATAATCGTGGGAAACAATCCCACGATAAGCCTAACGGTGTCTTTTGTTTCTTAGTGCGCAGGTCTCAAGCAACGATTCTCAATTGGTGTAGGAACCGGAGCTCCAAACAAGGAACGTCCAACTTTTGCATCAACAAGTGGCGCCATCCGTGGGACCATTCAGTAAGAACCAAGAACTAGGATGACAAAGCGATCGCAATCAGACTTTACTGGAAAGAAGGTGCACAGCGGGGCAACCCCCAAGCAGATCTCTGGGACAACCAGTGCTGCTAAAAATCAGGGATCAGGCCAGGATTCGGCCTTCCCTCTGGTGGAACCACTCTCGGGGATAACCCAGACAACAACTACCACCACCAGTGCCAGAGATCCGCTGCGCACTCCTTTTACTCCACTCCAATCGGTGCTAGAAGCTAACTTCACAAAAGCACCCGACGCACCCGACAAGAACAAGGGCGTGTTGATAGAAACGGATACCCCTGTCCTAGAGGGAGTCGTTCCGGAATTAGAGCCAAGTAGTTTTGTCTCTCAAAATTACGAAGCCCTAGCTATCCTCATGCAAGAGGAAGCAAAGAAAAGACCAAGTCGGAGTCTGCATGCTCGGCTAGACTTTGGCCCAGAGTTTGGGACATCTCCACCGCGTCGTCAGAAGGAGAAACGCGGGAGGGATAATCGCCGACCCCCAGTGTTCAATAGAATCGGAAGGAGAGTCGAGGAAGATGATACATCTGACTCACAGCCTATGAATGAAAGTGAGGAAGATGAGAAGCACACCAATGTCTACACTAGACTTGGTAGCCGCAGAGTACAAGATAGACTGGGGGAGCGATATTCCCCAAGTGAAAGTCCCCCAAGCACAAATTCTGAGGACAACCGGCGTAAACGCCGAAGGAGAGAGGAACTATCTTCTAGTAATTCCGCGGACAACGAGGACAGTGAGACTGGACATTGGAAATCCAGAAGAAAAAACCGTGACCAAGAAGAGGAGGATATGTCTCTCCCATGGCGCCGTCAGAAGGTAGATGCATTCACTAGACGCATCAGTGATTTTTCGGAGAACAAAAAGAGGCGCATGCCTACTAATGTCAAAACCTATGATGGAGCAGGTGACCCTGATGATCACCTAAAAATTTTCGAATCAGCCGCAACCATTGAAAACTGGCCACAACCTGTATGGTGCCACATGTTCAATTCCACACTGGTGGGAAATGCGCGGAACTGGTTCAACAAGCTTCCACGCAGAAGCATGAATGGCTTTGAAGAGTTGAGGAAGGCATTCCGCCTAAACTTTACTCAACGAAAAAAGTGCGCTAAAAACCCCATTGAACTCGCTAGAGTCAAACAGCGCCAAGGGGAATCCACAAGCGCTTTCATGGAGCGCTTCAAGGATGAGTGCATGCAAGTCAAAGCATGTCCTGAAGTACTCAAAATCTCAGGGTTCATGAATGGGATCAGCAACCCGGAACTTATTAAAAGATTGAATGACAGGATTCCCCAATCCTTCGATGAGGTTATGAAGCGTACACGGTCCTTCGTACAAGGAGAAGCCGCTGCGGCGGATAGCAAGAGAAGCTACTCCAACTACCGGTCACAGGAACAACCTGAGAGACAGTCCACGGACCAGAATAGTAACCGTAACAGGAACTATCGCAACCAGGGGAATGGACGCGACAACGACAAATATACCCCGCTTACCAAATCGCCAAAGGAAATACTGGCAACAGAAGGTGCTAACTTCCCGAGACCACCACAAATGCGCACTTCAGAGGATCGGCGTGTCGGCAGTGGATACTGTGATTACGACGCGCAGAAGGGCCACACCACTAACGAATGTGTCCAATTGCGCCAACTCATCGACAAGATGGTCAAAGAGGGTAGATTGGACCATCTGGTCAAGAATATCAAGGAAGGGAAGGACAAGCAGAAGAGTGGCAATAAGAAAGAAACGCCTAAAGACAAGCCCGCCACCATTTACATGATACAATCATGGCAGCGGGTCACAAAGCAGAAGGTAAGCCAGGATTTTTCACGGGGAAAGGAAATCTCGTTCCCCACCTTAACCGCGAACAACGCAGTGGTGGAACCACTTACTATAGAGATAAGCGCGGGGGGTCACGACATCCACCGCATGTATGTTGATGGTGGAGCTTCTGCCGACATCATGTATGAGCACTGTTTCAAGCAACTGCGTCCTGAAATACGCAACCAGTTAACCCCAGTCAGAACAGCGTTGACTGGTTTTACAGGTGAGAAGATATGGCCTATGGGACAAATAAGATTACCTGTCAGCATTGGAAACGAAGAACACTCCGCAACGGCCTGGATGGAATTTATGGTGATTAAATCTCCCTCGCCATACAATGGCATCATTGGGAGACCAGGAATTTCAGCTATGCGAGCAGTGCCATCAACAGCGCATGGGATGCTTAAGTTCCCAGTGGAAGGTGGTATTGTTACTCTTTACAACGCCACTATACCACATAGAGAATGCAACACGATTGCATGCGAGACGGCACCAACCCCAGCACAGCGGACGACCAGAATTCCACATCTGAAAGTAGCGATCCACCCAGACTACCCAGAACAGGAAATAGCCATCGGAGGGTCACTATTAGACAACGGCAAATCAGCTGTGTGTGCGCTCCTGCAAAAGAACTTAGACATTTTTGCATGGGAGCCAAAACACATGACTGGGGTACCGCGCTCAATCACAGAACACAACCTGCGAATCCGACAAGGGTACTCACCTATCCGCCAGAAGAAACGCGGCCAAGCGCCAGAGCGCGATCAAGCGATCCTGGCAGAAGTACACAAGTTGGTCTATGCGGGAATTATGCGTGAAGTCTACTACCACGACTGGCTTTCTAACCCAGTAATGGTCAAAAAGAGCGACGGTAGCTGGCGAATGTGTGTTGACTTTACTGATCTTAACAAAGCGTGCCCACAAGACTGCTATCCATTACCAGAGATAGACTGGCAAATAGAGTCTCTGTGCGGGTATCCATTGAAGTGTTTCCTAGATGCGTACAAAGGGTACCATCAAATTCAGATGGCTAAAGAGGATGAAGAAAAGACGGCCTTCCACACAGGCCAAGGCGTTTACTGTTACACAAAAATGCCCTTCGGCTTGAAAAACGCGGGTGCCACCTATCAGCGGTTGGTGGATAACGTTTTCGAAAAACAGGTGGGCCGCAACCTAGAAGTCTATGTCGATGATCTAGTCATCAAGAGCCATACTGAAGATGAGCTAATACGCGACATTGAGGAGACGTTTAAAACTCTACGAGAGATAAACATGAAGCTGAATCCCAAAAAGTGCACATTCGGCGCTACTGAAGGCATGTTCCTTGGATACCTGATCGAACCTGACGGTATAAAACCATGTCCAGAAAAGACAAAAGCGGTCATCGAACTTCCTTCACCACGCACGTTGAAGGAAGTCCAATCTCTCAACGGAAAGTTGGCCGGCCTAAACAGGTTCCTATCCAAATCAGCAGAAAAATCGTTACCACTTTTCAAAACACTCAAGAAGTGCATAAAGAAGGGTGATTTTAAGTGGACTACGGAGGCAGAGGAAGCCTTCACTCAGCTAAAACAGCATCTGGCAACACTCCCAATGCTCGTCGCACCCCGACCAGGGGAAGAACTGATCATGTACTTATCCGCAACTGATGGAGCAATCAGCGCAGTACTACTAA
Source organism: Chrysanthemum seticuspe (assembly GCA_019973895.1). Classification (NCBI taxonomy): domain Eukaryota; kingdom Viridiplantae; phylum Streptophyta; class Magnoliopsida; order Asterales; family Asteraceae; genus Chrysanthemum; species Chrysanthemum seticuspe. The sequence continues at coordinate 147,153,933 of BPTQ01000002.1, forward strand.
CAGATAGGGATTCAGTGCAAACCCCTATCTACTTTGTAAGCAAAGCGCTAAAGAAGACGGAGGTGAACTACACCGCCATGGAAAAATTGGTTCTTGCATTGGTGTTTGCTGCTAAACGGCTACGCAGGTATTTCCAGGCGCACCCGATTGCAGTAATCACCGATCAACCAATCAAGCAGATCATCTCTAAACCTGATGCATCAGGCCGACTCCAGAAGTGGAGTGTATTGCTGGGCGAACACAACATCTCCTACAGACCACGCACGGCAATTAAAGGACAGATTCTGGCAGATTTCATCATTGAAAAGCCAGACACTGATGAGGTACCCACACCAAATAAGACGGAACAACATGATCCATGGATCTTGTTTACAGATGGATCCTCATGCATTGAGGTTTCAGGAGCAGGCCTTATCTTTACAAATCCAGAGGGAATGGAATTCACCTATGCACTGCGCTTTGAATTTATAGCGACAAACAATGAGGCAGAATACGAAGCTCTACTTGCTGGACTACGCATTGCAGCTCGAATGGGTGTATATAACCTAGAAGTAAACGTGGATTCCCGGCTAGTAGCCAACCACGTGTTGGGCGAATACGTGGCTAAGGAGGGTAATATGATCCACTATCTTGCCAATACCAAGACACTGATCAAAGGTTTTAACAGGTTCACCATCAAACAGGTTCCTAGAGGGGAAAACCGCAAGGCGGATGCACTAAGCAAGATTGCCTCGACAAGCTTTGCACACCTATCAAAGCAAGTTCTGGTAGAAACACTGAAAAGCAAGTCTATCTCAGAGATGGAAGTCTCCACAATCATAGAGGAGGACGGTCCTACATGGATGACACCGATAATGGACTTCCTGAACAAAGGAATGCTACCCCAGGAGCAGAAGGAAGCTCGCAGGATACGGCGCACAGCGCAGAGATTTGAAATCCGAGACAACATCCTGTACCGACGCTCCTTCCTGCAACCATGGCTCCGCTGTGTAGGCCCATTACAGGCAAATTACGTGCTGCGAGAGATCCATGAAGGTTCATGCAGTATGCACTCGGGACCACGATTCGTTGTGGCACGCGCCATGAGATCAGGATACTATTGGCCTACCATGCACCGAGATGCGCGGGACTTAATACGGAAGTGTAACGATTGCCAAGTGCATAGGCCCATCCCGCGCCTACCACAGCACGAGCTAACGCCAATAACATCACCATGGCCATTCTACAAGTGGGGTATTGACATCGCAGGCCCTTTTCCCGTCGCAGCGGGGGGATTAAAATTCCTCATAGTCGCTATAGACTACTTCACCAAGTGGATTGAAGCAAAGGCGGTGGTAACAATCACTGGCAACCAGGTGAAGCGCTTCGTATGGGATAACATTGTATGCCGTTTTGGTCTTCCTGGGGAAATCATCTCAGATAACAGAAAACAATTCTGTGACGACCCCTTCAAGGACTGGTGCGAGAAACTAAGCATTACACAGCACTTCGCGTCAGTTAAACACCCACAAACCAACGGCCTAGTGGAACGGGCGAATCGAAGCTTAGGCGAAGGAATTAAAACACGCCTGGACAAGCACAAATGGAGATGGGTGGACGAGCTATCACATGTTTTGTGGGCGCATCGCACCTCAATCAAAACCAGCACAGGAGATACACCCTTCTCTCTAGTCTACGGGACAGAAGCTGTCATACCAGCCGAGATCGGTATGCCAACCATCCGCACTGCTGAGATAAATGTGGCAACTAATGACGCAGAACGGCGTCTTGACCTAGATCTGTTAGAAGAAAGGCGTGAACGCGCAGCTATACGTGAAGAAAAATTGAAATCAAGAATGAAGGGATACTATGACGCTAAGGTAAGAGGTGTCTCATTCAGACCAGGTGACTTCGTCTATCGCGCTAATGATGCAAGCCACGCAGAAGACACAGGTAAGCTTGGACCGAAGTGGGAGGGACCCTATGAGGTTACTGAAGCACTAGGAACGGGCGCGTACAAGCTACGGGGCTTGGATGGTCATGAATTGCCACGTACATGGAACATCTGCAATCTCAAGAGGTGCTACCTATAGAAATGGCTACGGCCAAACGCACAACTATGTAATTTTTTTTTAGTATCATGTTTTTATTTCCTCACAAACACTTGCAAGTATTAATAAAACGTTACGGTTTCTAGCTAACTCCGTGACACATTTTAATTTGTTACTTCCATATACTGTATGTTTTAACAACTTTTTTATTTTTGCCTACATGGCGTGCATGCAATATCTAAACCTACGATGGTCAAAAGGATAAGTTAACCTAATAAACAACTTGTTGAGTAAGAGGGTTGCAAACCCATCAACGCTGGATCACGTATCCTTGTTAAACACCTTGTTCTCAAGACGTTGGAATAAGCTTTGTGCGCACCCCATGACGGATGCGCAACAATGCACATGTGCACGTTTAACAACTTGGGAACCAAGACACTTGATTCCTTAATTTGGTATTTACAGTACGCTGCATACCATTAATATACACGATTATACTTGACATTTTTTTTAGTATCTTCGGATTCTCATACATGATTATGAATCCCTTGTATTATTCACACTTGCATATACAGGTAACAACGTATACTTCTTTTACGCAAAGATAAACAAGATAAGTGTGTACATCACAAAGGGAAAAATATATTTACAACACACTTAACAAAAGGAGGTTCATTTCATGACTACGAGTTATTTCTCACAGATAGTTACAGCACCAGAGACAATCTAAAAACTATGACTACGCTTCAAGGAGGAACTACCCACGCGGCTAGTATCATCCCCAATCCTATTCAGCTCCTGCAACAAATCAGCATCTCGACGAGCCACAGTGGCAACACTCACGGGCACCCCGTCAGTCCGAGGGAGGTGCGCCGCGCCAATACCACACATTACAGCCTTGCCCTTAATACCTTTCTTTTCAGCAAGCCTCGTCGCATGCGCTTCCAACACTTGTTTCAAGGGGACTTCCCTGTCCAGGACAAAAGGATTCAGGATATCTCTAGGGCGCGCGAATACAGGAACGTGCAGTTGGGATGCATCGGGTCTAAGATAATAGTCTGGCTGCGCAATAGCTTCTCCACCGAGATGACGGGCTAGAGTCAGACCTGCAAAAATTACGTTTATCGGATAGTCCTGATCACGCTCCAGCTCAGCAATCTTGGGGAGTTCCAAATCCTTCATCTTCTTCATGGCAGCGACCAGATTATCATAAGCCTTCGCAACATAAGCAGGTACCTGCTCAACGGGTACCTTTAGCAGCTCAGCCTCTTGCAGCTTCTCAATGGCTTCTGACTTTCCACGCTCCAGCGCACACTTCACCACATTCCCGAAGGAGTCAACCACCTCTTGCGACTCCAGGGCACTTAACGCCGCTAGGCGGAGCCCATGGCTTATGAGCCATCTACGCTCAGCTATGGTGGAGAGAAGTTGCGGATATAACTCCTCGTCGTACTCTATGCTTAGTTTACGCAACTTCTCCTCCTGAGTTTCCAGAGCACTTTTCACAGTAGCGCCAAAGTCTTCAAGCTGGGAGGTCAGTGCGTCTTTGCCATTCTCCAAATATTTTATAACCCAAAGACAAGAAGACTTATAGCTCGCGGCCTCCGCACGCTCTTGATTTATTTGACACATCAGTGCCATTTTCTCCTCGACGAGTTTTTTAGCATATGACCCAAGAGTCTCTGCTTCACCTCTAGCACTAGCCAATTGAGCCTCAAGTAGTGCAATTCGTTGGTCTTTTTCCGCACCTTGGCTAGTCTCGCCCGAGTACTTTACCTTTAGCCGCGTCGCAAGTGAGACCAGATCATCGACAAGTTGTTCCATGGGTGAATCCCCAGCGGTCTCAGGCTCCGCGCTTTGGTTCTTCAGCCCAGATGATTCAGCACGAATTGGACTTGCTTGGGGGGGCGACTCTGCGGATTGTTCAAACTTACAAACATGATGAGATAATTACAGTTATTCAGAGCTATCTAGCTGTATTTTTGATACATAATCTCTCAAGGATACTTACGCAGGAATGGATGTATCAGGTGATGGTGGGCGCGACGCAACATCACTGGAAGATGACTCCACACTAAAAATAACTGGGCGCTTCTTCCGAGAGGTGGCAGCGCCATCGCCGCTGCGCTTCCTTTTGCGCTCCAATTCTGGACTCTCTTCTTCCTCATCTATTTCTTCCACGTGCTCCGCCGCTATGGGCGCTGGTTGCACGGGAGGTGTCTGTACTGTTGTACTCGGCATACTCTGTAAGGGAGTTGCTTGGAGCGCCACGGATGAACTTTCACCTGCCTCGCCTAGGTCCATCGCTAGGGTACGCCCGGCGACCGCAACAAGCACGGGCTCTTCTCCCTCCTTCAGGGGTCGAGTTCCCACCTTTACATCCATAGGCTTTGTTAGTTGCACAACGCTGAACAGGTCCATCTCTGCGCCAAAACAAAGAAATACACACAGTTCACAACAAGTACGCATAACAAATAGTGAATAACTTACAGTAATGTAATTCAACGGGGTACGAAAGGATGAGCACCCACCCTGACCATCGGCGTCTAAGAAGATAGGAACTTCTTCTGAACTGCCAAAATAGTTGTGGCTTAGGCCAATATGCACCAAGAACTCCTCGGGGTAGGAGCTTATAGGGATGCGTTTTGCATTTATTGTTTCCGCATCCTCTGCATTATATGATCCAGGGAGGGGGGGCTCATCCTTTGGCAGTGTCCCCTTAGCGTAAAAATCGAAATGAGACGGAAAACAAGTGTTGTCAATCCAGAAAAAGGTTTCTCTCCAATTTCTGAGCGCATCTAACTTTTCCGTGTAGCATTGGAGTGATCCCGGGCGCTTCGCGAAGGAAACCCACCCGTTTGACCACGTGGTATGGTAAAATGCCCGGAACAGGTGGATTGTGGGGTTTATGGCCAATAAGTGGCAGTTCACCTCGAAATTAATTAATTTCGCCGCACCTATACAGTGCAGCTGGGACAAGTGAATGCGGTAATAATTCAATACATCACTTAAGAATAATGATATCGGTATGCGCTGATTTACGAATTCAAAAAATCACGTGTATACACCAATCTTCCCATCGGGGAAATCCGCTATTGATGCATTTGCAGCCGGAACTTCCGGATGTACTGCGCTAGGGATATAATAATCCGATGCAAACTGTTGTAGTTCCTCTTCCGTTATGTCGGATGTAAAATCAGATAATTCCTTCACCATGGTATTGTTATAACCAAGAACAAAGGCGCAGGCGCAGTTACCTAGGGGGTATTTCAGTCTGAAGGCTTGGATGTGTTGGAAGCTTTGCTAATGGCGGATAGTTTTTTTTACTGTGTGTTGAGACGGTGAAAATGAAGTGAAGGGGTTATATAATCTTCTTCCTCCACGCGATGATCGACACGTGGACCCCACTAACCCTACATATGTGGTGGGGATTGTTTGATGGGACATGGGTGCAGTAACCTTTCCCCCGATTTACAAGGTGCCCGTTTCCTTTTTTATGACTAGATACAATGTATCATGTGCATATTTTCTTTAGCTTCTTGGCTACGCTTTGTTTATTTTTCATAGCATACGATAATTAGTCTAGCATCCGTAGTTACGCACTGCGCATACTAGACTGGGGGGACATGATGACGTATAGTCTATATCCAGGTCGTGGACCCGGCTAAAGTCCAATACTAACTTGACCCGGTACGAACTGGGCTAAGCAAGGTAAACGTTAGGGCTCACGTAAGCCCAAGCCCAAAGCTATTCACGGAATAGATATTCGATATCTTCTAAATAAGAGGATTATCATTCCCAACCGACTTAGGCGGGATACGCCGAAGGTTGGGGAACACGGAACCAACAAGGATTCCGTGCGTATATAAAGGGAATCACATCCCTCGTTTAAGGTACGATCTACAAACCCTAATTCTCCAAAAACCCTAAACCGATTACTTACTCTCACGCCAGAGGATAATCGTAGGAAACAATCCCACGATAAGCCTAACGGTGTCTTTTGTTTCTTAGTGCGCAGGTCTCAAGCAACGATTCTCAATTGGTGTAGGAACCGGAGCTCCAAACAAGGAACGTCCAACTTTTGCATCAACAGACCCCGAGCGCGCGTTGAACGCGTATCAAGTTTTTGGCGCCGCTGCCGGGGAATAGAATAGCTAGTTAGGAGTCTATCTCGTTTAGGTTCCCTTGCTTGATTCCTATCAAGTAAGCTTTTTTTTTCATTCTTAGCTTCCTCGTAGTCTATCCCCCTTCTTCGTGAACTTTATTTGTAATCCCATCACTTTTCATCATGAAAGGTGATAACCCATCAAACAACAACCCACCACCAAATAAATCACTTTCACTCAAACCCCAACCCACTGACCAACACAATCGCCACAACCGATATGTGAGTAGAAACAACGATCTTCAAGATTTACAAAGGGTATTTGACAGTACAATTAGGGATGCTATTGAAAAAGTGGTTAGCGCCTCAGTTGTTGGTTCTATGATTAGCAGTAGTTCGGATAATGGTTTAGTGAATAAAAATGTGAATGAGGAGGATAGTGCTTACTACAATCTTTACCCCCACGAAGGAAGAGGTTGCTTACCACCAATACATAATCGACAATCCTCGATCACCCATCATTAGGATATGCCCAAAGATTAGGAGAGGAAATCCTTGGAACATCAAAATACCTTGTATGATTAGATATAGGAATGTCGAGCACGCCTACATAGATACGGAATCTCCCATTAATGTGATGTCATCAACTGTTTACAATGACATTATGAATGAGCGATTTAAGATTAGGAGAGACCCTAAGTATCCGGGTGGGGTTTACAATTTTGTGGGAAGAGTCAAGGATGTACACGTCTTTATAGAAAATTTCACCTACTTAGTTGATTTTGTGGTCCTAGAAGACATAGGATGTGTCATTGACTATAGCTTGTCCCAAGTTGTGCTAGGAAAACCGTTTGTTGAAAAGTCTAAAATGAGCTATAACAAATCCGAAGGAACGGTTAGGTTTATGGAAGGGGACGATGAGATCACTTATAGGATGCCTTAGAAGATGAATGGATATGGCCCTTTATCCCTTTATGAGCGAGACAACATTAGAGCTTTTGAGGAAAAAAGCGAAGACGATGTTGAAAAAGGTTTGAACTTCATGTGGGAGAAAATGAGACATTACTAAAAGGATTGCTTGACTCTAGGGCCTAAGTATAGAGTAGATGAGAATTTTGTCAATATGATAGAGTTTTCATTGAGGATGAAAAACGAGACCACGTAGGGGCACGACTTCGAGTCTAGCTACAAGACTCATAAATAAAGAAAAGTGCTTCGTGGGAGGCAACCCATGCTTAATTGTTTGCCTCTTTGTGTGTCATATATCTTTTCATTGATTGTTTATTCTCATGTTTGAATTTGTGAAAATGCTTTATTTTGTCTTTAACCTCGTCTTAATTACATATAAAGGTATTTTACAAAAAGGATAAGTGTAAGGAAGATTACAAACGTTTTTAAAAGAAAGTAAACATGAGGATTACAATTATGAAAAAGATATATATATATATATGTGTTTGTTAGAGTCAAATGCTTGTATTGAGTCATAACAGATGTTTTGCAAGAATTTTTCCAGATTCTAAAGATGTAATTTTTTCCAGAATTTTTCCAGAAAAATGAAGCAGACCAGTTTCTGTCAGGATAACCTGACGGCGTCAGACTCGCTACCTGACGGCGTCAGGAGGAGCAGAAACAACTTATCTTACTTTCTCTCGTTTTCTGTGCTACTTATAAATTTTTGGAATTTCTCAGGTCTTAATTTTCCAGAAAATCTGCAAACATCCATTCCACAAGCATTATATCCTAGTTTAGTAGAGTCATATATAGTTTTACCGTCGATTTTATGCGAAGGTTTCGTATATTTTCTTATAGTGTGCAGGTTTTATTTACCAAGAAGAAGAAACATAAGATTGGATGGAGCTTTTCACGCATACATTCTTCTTGGATAAGAATTTAACCACTACTTCACACGAATCCTACCGAGCTAATCAGGGGAGTAATAGTTTCTTTCTCTTTTAATTACCTTTCATTATCATAACTTTGATACTTTCGGGGAACATTGGGCACAATGTTCAGTTTAAGTGTAGGGAGGGAGAATAAAACGGGAAACTTGAAACTATGCTTATCCTTGATTATTTGTCCTGTCCTATTTCATTTGTGTAATAAACCATGAGAAACATCGGTTAGGGTAATTTTAGCACCAAATTAAAAATTTTTCATGACTTGTAGGAGTGGGTCTTTAGTCTTAATAAAGCGTCTCATGGATAGGAAGTTATATGACTAGCACAAAAACCCTTTACCAACTAAATTCCACCCCAAAAATGTGAGGTTCGCCCCTAGATTTGTAGGAATTAAAGCATTCACCTTTAATGCTTCGAGAGTGTACTGGTAGTATAATAGATTCTAGAACTTGTTTTGTGATGCATCCCGAGATCGCTAGTGAGACTACACTTTTGTAGTTAGGAATAAATAAATGATAAGAGGCATTAGGATAACCCTTGTTTGATACTCGTATTATAATTACTTCTTCCACATCGGTTGAGTAATTCCCCCACACCCTTGCGTTGTACTCATCTTTAGTACACGATACCCCTAGTTAACCCTTCAGAGCCTATCCTTTTTGCGGTTCTCGTGATGTTTCGGTTTTCCGGAATATCAATAAAGAGCATTGTTTACAATCCACCCCCAAATGTACACCCAAATCGCCTTAGCCTACCTTGTAGGCACTCACTTTTAGTGCATTATTGTTATCATACTAAACTCTTAGTTCAATTATCTAGTTACTTGCATAAGTTGCTAAGTCGAGTCATATCCTTTGTATACAGTTTTGGGACGATTGGGACTCATGGGTAAAGTTAAATTTTATGGAGTGACGGGAAAGAACGTTAAATTCAAACTCCCTTTATCTACGTAATAATGTACTCCAAGTGTTTTGATCTTTTCAATTCGGGTCAAATTAGTGTTAGAGTAATAAAAACTCAAGTGTAGGGATGTGCCTATAAATCCCTTATATTTTGATGTTATCGTAGAGGATGGTAGAGTAAAAGTGTATGAAAAAAATTAAAAAAATCGAAAAAAATATTGTTGAAAAAAAATGAAAAAATGAAAAAAAAAATACGGGCTACCATCCTACATCTATCTTTATATTTATGTTTGTTTGTTTCAAGTTATCTAGAGTTTAGAGAGTCGAGTCTTGGCTTAGCAACGCCATTCTTCTCATGCTTGTAATATAAAGATTTTTGACTTGCCACCACTAAATTGCCTATCCAACCAAACCCTTTGTTTCCCTACCGTAAGCCTATGGTTACAACCCTTTAAAAGACCACTTAGATAGTTTTTATTAGGTACTTACGCCAAAGCGATGGAGGTTTGATCTAGTCTCAAGCCTATGGTAATCTATGTACTAGGACCGGTTAATGAGTGTTTATCTTCCATTTCCAATTTGATATATTTCATATACACCCGAGAGATGAGAGTATCCAAACACCACTTGTGAGGTGCTAGTATATAATTTCCGTGCTTGTTATGACTTTTGCGGGGTTATAATTGTTGTGAATTGTTCTAAACCAATGCTTCATGACCCCTAACTTATAAATTGATTGGCCAAAAGCACATTTGCTTGAGGACAAGCAAATACCAAGTGTAGGTATATTTGATAAGGATTTAAAAGGTACACTTTTGAGGGGCCATTTAAGCCCTTAGTCGCCCACTTTTATATCCGTTACTGCTTAATTTCGTTCCTTTTCACTTTTTTGGTCTCTTGAAGGCAAAATGCTGGAATGATGCTTATTTGGACGAAAAGGCGTGAATATGTGAAGAAAATGGCTAAAGTCAAGATCAAGACACTCAAGCTGCTGGAAGTGCACCCGACGGCGTCACAAACAAAGAGCGACGCCGTCCCTATAATTATGACGGCTCAGGAGCGAATTTGCTATTTTGCACCTGACGGCGTCAGGCTTTGAAGAGTAGGGCGTCACGAAGACCTTTTCCCTCAGACGGCCTAGATCCAGATTCAGACGACGTCAGAAGTTGAAGCAGACGGTGTCACAACCACAACTTGACGCCGTCCCAAAGTTGACTTGGCCAAGACGAAACCCTAATGGCGGCGATCTGAAGGCGTCACAATTAAAAGGTGACGTCGTCGCAGTTTTAACTCTATATATAGAATTCGATTTTCAGACTTTTAAAGAGGTAGATTTGTGGATTAAAAACCTAAAACGACTTTTGTCCGGTTTGGGCAGTATCTTAGGGTTCTAATACCCTATTTTACATCAAGATAAGTTATTTACTTCATTGATTTCATTATGTCTTTGATTGTATGTGTGTATGCTTGCATGATCACCATGTCCGGCTAATTTACTTGTGTGTTTGCTTAGATCTATGAAACCTAGTTATTGAATATTGATTGGTTGTCTCCTATCTTAATTGTAATTGGCTTAGGATTGCAATAGGCCATCGTTGTGTTTTTAATGATTGAGTAATCTTTGTGAACCTTAGTTTATAATCGCCTAGAGTAATTGTAGGCTAAAAATCCAAAGAAAACCTTAGTGTTAAGTTTATGAATCCTAGAGATTTCTTAGTCATTAACCTTAGGTAGATTCAAAGAGTTAGGGATAAAAGCACACCCTACGACCTTACAAAACACAACGCGTTAAGAATAAGGACGTAACAATTCAACCATCAATAAAAGATAACCAGGGAGTAATAGTATCTAGGTAGACACATCTTTAATCATCATACGAGCACACTTCAATAGACATTGACTACCCCTTAGATTAGATAATTAGAATAGTAGAGTAATCGGTAGAACTACCACCCCCCAAATCCAATACCCTGAGATCGTACCTTTTCTTTTCTAAAAAAATATAAAAAAAAAAGATAAAAAATAATCTTCCTCAGCCCCAACCTTAGCATAGTAATTTCTCACTAGCATTCCTATTCCCTTAGAGAACGATATCAATCCCGAGGCTTACCCTAATACTACACTACAACGATTAGGTTCACTGCCTAGGTTGTTGAAAAACTTGCTCGAAGAAAAGAAAGTTTCCCTTGACCCCGAACGCGCGTTGTACGCGTATCACTACCCTAGACCATTTCAAACTCCTAATTACATGCCATGGAACCCATATCCATCATTTCCATACATGAACCAAGTAAATGGTATGTTTAACCCAAACGGACCCATGAGATATTGGGGACCAAACGCTTGAGTTATATGTGTCATAGGTATGCTTCAAAGTTGGCTTGGAGCCTGATGAATGTATAAAAGATAGCGGATGCTCAAGACACTTGACGGGAAACAAAAGCCTCTTCTCAACATACCAAGAGTACGACGGAGGTAATGTTACTTTTGGTAGCAATCTCAAAAGCAAAATCATTGGCAAAGGTACGATTGCTCATGACTCTCTAACTATTGAAATTGTTTCTCATGTTGATTGATAGGATTTAACCTGCTTACTATTAGTCAACTGTTTGATAAAAAGTATAAAGTACTATTTAAAGAAAATGGTAGAAAAATACTAAAAGACGGTATCACTAATGTGTGGGTTCGGGGAACCTCATTTTCTACGAGCAAGCTTTTCAACCCTCTAGGCAGTGAACCTAATCATTTTAGTGTAGTATGGGGTAAGCCTCGGGGATTGATTTCGTTCTCTAGGGAAATAGGAATGCTAGAAAGAGATATATGACGAGAATGTGGGGTTGAGGATGATTCTTTTTATGGTTTTTTAGAAAGCAAAGGTAAATATCTCGGGGTATATGATTGGGGGTGGTACTTCTACTGATTTCACTACTTTACTAATTATCTAATTTAACTAATTAACTACGGATAGTTTATGCTAATTGAGGTGTGCTTGTATGATGATTAAAGATGTGTTCACTTAGATGCTATTACTCCCTAGTTATCTTTTATTCGTCGGTTGAATTGTCACTTCCTTTATCTTAATTGGTGCGTTGTATTCCTATTAGTCGTAGAGGGGTGCCTAATTCCCTAACTCTATGAATTGTAACTCTCCCTTAGAATACCCGGGATCGGCCAGTGCAATAGCATCTCCTCCGAATACACTATTATCAACAAGCTACAACTCACGCAATAAACACAACGATGGCCTAGGTGCTCTCCTATGGCTTTTTGCTATTTAGGACGTTCAAGCTCGCAACAATGAAAGAAGAAGCCAGTTTTCCTGACTCTAGCATCTACCAATTAAGACAAGAGACAACCTAACAACAATCAATAACTATGTTTCATAGATCTAAGCAAACACACAAGTAATTTAGCTAGACATGTTAAACAAGTAAGCATACACACAATCAATTGAACATGGGGTAGACATAATGATAAATTGGATAAACAAACTTATCTTGATGTGTAAAATTGGGTATGGGACCCTAGAATATTGTCCAAGTCTGATTACAACTGAGTTAAGGTTTGCTCTCCAAAATGATACCTCTTAAAATACAGAAAAATCGAATTATATATATAGATTTACAATCGCGACGGTGTCACCTTTTGCTAGTGACGCCGTCAGGTCGCCGTCATTAGGGTTTCGTTTGGGCCAAGTCATCGTTGGGACGGCGTTACTTGAGATGTGTGACGCCGTCGGTCTTCATGCAGGACGTCGTCTTAATCTTGGATCTTGGGCGTCTGGTGCAGTTTTTGTGAGTGACGCCTTCCAGAAATAAGGCGTGACGCCGTCATGCTTTAGGACCAGAAATTCCGTTGAGCCGTCGCGTGGACTTTTTGATCAAGTCTTCTATATAGGGACGGTGTCGCCTTTTGGATGGGACGCCGTTATGTGTAATGAACAGCCTTGGAGTGTCTTCGATCTTGACTTTGCCATTTTCTTCATGTTTTCGCTCATTTTCGTCCAAATATGCTTCATTCTAGCATTTTGCTTCTAAAAAACCTAAAAAGTGAAAAGGAACGATTTTAAGCAGTAACGGATATAAAATGTGTCGATTTTGGGCTTAAATGACCCCCTAAAAACGTATGTTTTAAATCCTTATCAATCACCATAGCAAAAGGGGTTAGGAAAAACAACATATACGTCATGAAAATGGATAGAACATCTGAAGATAAACTTTGCTCAACAACCTTAGATGATAACTTACCCTTTGGCATAGACGTCTAGGTCACGCTAATATGAGACTCATTCAAAACTTATCCTCAAAAGAGCTAGTTAGTAACTTACCCAAGTTGAAATATGACCAACACTTTTGTGATGCTTGCGAAATTGGGAAACAAGTTCACAGTAGCCATAAGGCTAAAAACATGGTTTCCACATCTAGGTGTCCAGAGATTTTGCGTATGGATTTGTTTGATCCATCCGCGATACAAAGTTATGGAGGCAACTTCTACACTTTGGTCATAGTAGATGATTACTCAAGGTATACTTGGACAAAGTTTTTGAAAACTAAAAATAAAGCTTTTGATCAATTTGAAATACTTAGTAAGAAAATTCAAAATCAACTAGGTGTTAACATTGTGTCGATCCGAACGGATCATGTTCGCGAATTCGATAATGAAACACAATTTGGAAACTTTTGTGATACTAATGGTATAACACATAACTTTTAGGCTCCTCGAACACCTCAATCTAATGGTGTAGTAGAACGTAAGAATAGGACTTTTCAAGAAATGAGTAGAACAATGGTTAATGTACAAAACATACCCCAAAAGTTTTGGTGTAACGCTGTTGACACTTCTACTTACATTTTAAATAGAGTCCTAATATGTCCTTTCTTGAACAAAACACCTTATGAAATTTATAAAGGCAAAAAGCCTACTTTAGAATACTTTAGAGTATTTGGATGTAAATGTTTCATTTTAAATACCAAAAACACCAAATTTGACCCAAAGTCTTATGAAGGTTTGTTTCTTGGTTACTCATAAACTAGCAAAGCATACATCGTTTTAAACAAAGAAACAATGAGAGTCGAGGAATCGTTAAACATAACATTTGACGAAAGTACACCTCCTTTTAAGACACCACCTTTGGTAGATGATGACTTATTTGAAAGTCAACTTGTTGAAAGTCAAGAAAACAATGATAATAATAAAGAAGATGAACCATTAAATAAAGATATTATAAATATTAAAGACTCCAAAAGTCATCCTTTAGAAAAAGTCATAGGACAGTTAAATCAAAGAACATTAATATCACAAGCTCAAAATCAAAGTAAATACTTTTGTTTTGTGTCATCCATTGAACCGAAAAACGTAAACGAAGCAATAAAAGATGAATCTTGGGTAATTACTATGCAAGAGGAGCTAAACCAATTTATTAGGAATTATGCATGGACATTACTTCCAAAACCTAAAAATCAAACTATAATTGGAACAAAATGGACGAAATAAAATAGTCGAAAACGGTGTAGTATCTAGAAACAAAGCTAGGCTTGTGGCACAAGGCTATAATCAACAAGAAGGTATTGATTACGACGAAACTTATGCACTGGTAGCTAGGCTCGAGTCTATTAGAATCTTACTTGCATATACATGTGCTCGAGTCTATTAGAATCTTACTTGTCTATTAGAATCATACTTTTTCAAATGGATGTTAAAAGTGCATTTTTGAACGGTTTCATTAATGAAGAAGTATATGTTGCTCAACCTCCCGGATTCACCAACTTTGAAAAACCAAATCATGTTTTCAAACTTAAAAAGGCATTATACGGACTTAAGCAAGCACCAAAATCTTGGTATGATCAACTTAAGACTTTTTTAGTTGAACACAAATGCACCATTGGATTAGTAGATAATACTCTCTTTACCAAGAAAAAGGAATCACGTATTATCATAGTTCAAATATACGTAGATGACATCATATTCGGATCAACTTGTCAAGAGCTATGTGATGTGTAGGATATTGGTTTTCACATACACATCATAACACAGTCAAACATAGGCGTATAGAAGATGAGTTTTAGAGAGAGAAAGTTAGAGGTTTAGGGAACTTTAGTGAGAGAAAGAAAATCTTATTATGAGCTCCAACTCTCTACCTTGGAAGGTAGAGAGTATTTATAGTCTTACAATAAAACGCCACACAACGGGCTGTGGATCAGGCATACAGTGGGTAAAGACCCGTCCGTCCTCCACGGTGTTACTTAACTTAAATATTACTTAACTTAAAAGAACTACGACTACGAGCTTTCTATTGATTACATATACTTGAGGTGACCGACTCTTTAATACATGGAATTTCTAATTCCTAACAATCTCCCCCTAAGGGAGGTCACCTCAAACTTGTACTAAAATTACATTGAATACAAACAGATATTACATTAATATAGTTCTTGCATTCTTGATGTAGTACTTTGCTCCGAAGCTCGTAGTCATTGATTCTTCTCATTGCATGTATGGATAATCCTAGTGGAGGTCTTAAATTGATCCACGTGATAATAATTCTGAGCCAGCTTTTGAGATCATCAGCTATCAAAAAATTCTCTAAGACATCCATTGTGGTGTTGGTTTACTGTGATGTTGTGACATTCGGACTGACATGCTCACTTTTTGGATCATGATATCTTCTCATCAGAGTAGCGGAAGCTTTAGTTGATTCATGATATTGGCAGCAGCGTAGCAGAAGCATGGAGTGAAAATATCAGAGTCAATGATGCCTTAATCATGATTTCTTTAGAGATGAATGTGTTGAGAGAGCATGCGGCTATGGATTGACCGCTTCATTTTGATTAGCTGCAATCGTAGGGAGTACCTGCATAAAACATTTAGCAATAAAGCGCACGAAATTGTCTTTGATCAATTTCGTTGAATTGAGGTACACGGCCCACGGTTCCCCATTGATCAGTACAAGTACTGCCTGTGATCAGGTATAATTCCGAAGAATTTCCTTGACAGGGTTTCGCAGCTGCTCTAGCTGTTCTCAAACCGGAGCGTCTCAAAGAAGACAACACGGAGTGAGTGAACCAGCGAATAGAGATTCACTGATTGATGAAAAGAGATTTGAAAAACAATCGTGTATTGCTCAATAGAAAGAGTTTTTAAGCACAAAGACCGGTTTTTCAAAGGTATCCGTCAATCCATAACCTGAACTAGGATTGATTCAAGACTTGAATCACCCCATTGTTTCTGTTCAGTTGTCACATGGTTGATCTAATGAATAGATCTCACATGCCACCTACCAGGAGCTTGTTTGATGTTGGCTCCAGAAGGTTTTCCATCTTCATTGTGAATATGTATGCATATCACTCAGATGTTCTGGCAATACCACAAGGATAATGCGTAGGACTCAAGATAATCTCTCTTTCCACATTGTGTGAAGCAGAGAGTCTTCATTGAAAGTGTCCTAATCAGATTTATTGATGATCTCGTGGCTCTAGACTCAATTTTTGCATAATTTGGATCCTATATCGGAGACTAGGGAGAGGGTCTCCTTCTTCAATATCAACAATCTCTAAGAGAAAGTTGATAGATAATGTCGGTTCCCCGTGAGAATGAAACAAGCCCTTTTAAGAGGAACTTGAGTGGTTTGGGAAGTTTTGTGCAGTGCGTCACTGGGTCCATGACGTCTTGTCTTCAATACCGGTGTTACCTTGGTAACAGCCAGTAGCAAATGAATTGAACCCGGTTTCTGCCCTAGGGTTGAATCAATGGAGGGCTATTTGTTTTCACCCTTTTCTCATTCAATTCTTTTTAATTCTTCAACCCCTTCAGTGCATACCAAGACTTCATAGCTAGAACCTTGTTGGGTTTATTCCGGTACTAGCTCAGTCTCAGTCCGCACTCTTCCCTTATCTCATTTTTCTCCTTTTATCATTATACCTAAGAACTCTACACTAACTAGTGGATAGTCCCTGGGTAGATCCCTCCGGTTATGGTGGATCATGGGAACAAATACCTAACCTTATCATCCTTATATCACCATACATAAAGTAAAGTTGGTCGGTCTTTTTGGTATTGTTCACCTGCCATATGGACTCAATTGAAAACCATTTGAAAATCAATTCAGATACTTGTGATATATTATCAAAGCATTTTGCACCTGAATTGTTTTTGATATTTTTAGAACGAGAACTCCCCCTCAACATGTGCATCAAGTATTTGAAAATGTTTTGCACACGGAGGCAAGAGAAAGAATTAACTTCTTTGATTACCATTTTCTAAAAGATATCAACATCACTTCCCACATCAAATCAAGTAGATAGAGCATTTTGGGGAAGGATGAGGTTTTCATGATATTGCTCCCCCTCAATGTGTGCATCTAAGTTTGAAAAGAGTTTTGCACATAATAGAGGAAACCTGCACATTGAGAAAAATGATCACGTTTCAACACATATAGGTTTACGATATATGCTCCCCCTCAACATGTGCAAGAAAATTTAAAATCGTTTGGCACATGTGGGAAGGATAGCATGTACATCCTTATAAAACCATTTACCAATTTATCAGTATAAATCCAATTTAAATCACAAATTCTCCCCCGATCACAAATATCAAATCATTTGAGATTTGTGATCTCTGTAGATTTAAATTGATTTTGAAAGCTTTTAAGGAGAATTGTGACTTGATTAAGAAACTGTTTTAACTGATATGGATCGGATATTAAGTCTTTAAACTCCATTGATTGAACATGCATGATTATCTTTTGAAAACATTTTGAATGACAAATAACATTTTAATTTAATTGAAATCATTCTCCCCCTCAATCAATGACATAGGTTGTTGATTGAGAGATAGATATTTTGACAAATAAGTCCAGATGATTATCAAAAATAGAGTCCAAGTTATTTATCAAAACAATTTGTTTTCTGCAGATAACGGTTTATAGAAACAGAGCATGGAATTTTGAAAGTCATGATAAAGCATGACTCTGTTCTTTCTTAGAAAAGCGGGTTACTGCCTGAAATGACAATAAACCATTTTGTGAAAACGTAGAGGGGGGGTGAATACGTTACCGTTTAAAATCGTTAGATCTTTTGTATCAAATCACTTATGAAGCTTGTTATTATATGAAAGTATCAATTATTGTTTATGACTAATATAAAGCATAGTAAACCAAGTTGTCACACAAGCATCATCATCAAACCACATCATAAGCAATTATAAAAGTAAAGAGATAAAGAATGGAAAGTGCAAACCGAACACGAGGATTTATAGTGGTTCGGTCACGGATCTCCTCTCCGCCCTACTCCACTCCCCGAGTACCCAACTCGAGAGTTACTTCACTAAATCAACAAGATCCCTTCTCGGCGGAGAAAACCTTACAATCGTCGCTTACACTTTTTCCGGTACAAAGCTAAATACCGGGTTCTAGTTCGAGGTAGAACCAACCTAACATCGCCTATACAATATTTCCGACACTAAGCTAGATGTCGAGTTCTTTTCAAGGGTACAACCACTCCCACTATGTTTTATGGCCCAACATAACAAACCTTGTGTTTTAAATACACAAACATGGTATTTTGTGTTCCAAACAATACAACCCGGTATTTTGTATCACCCTCACCAACATGGGAACTTTTCTTGAGCTGTAGATCGAATCACAGCCTTTATAACATATCCGCTACAATCCAACCAAGATGGAGCTTGATCTTGGGCCATAAATCGAAACATGGCCTTTTTCACATTCGCTGCTAACATTCCAAAAGAGGCGGCTCTTCCCTAGAACAACTAAATCACTTCATTGAGAGCTCAACCCATGAGCCCCTCACCTCATCCCGCCTCTCCTCTAGGCACTGGCTTGGTGATATTTAGGAGCACAAGCCAAACGTGAAAGGTAAGAAATAGAGAAATGAAAATATTAACGAATACTACACCAAACTACTACTACGAACACACTGTTGAACCAAATGATACGAAATATAATCAGTATTTGTTATT